>CM034154.1:189045627-189645627 GCA_019776745.2 Taxus chinensis | reverse complement strand
GGGAGGCAGAAGAAGAAAATACTTTAAGGGAAAAGAGATGGCAAAGAAAACCCTTATATGTATTGATAAAATGAGATATAGAGTAGAACCATTCACGTTTATAATAGGCACAATCCGCAGACTCAAAGTTCTTGAGATTGTATAAACTAGAACACAAAGTTTCTAAGCATGTAAGGATTAAATGATTCATAGATCAAAGCAAAAAGGAAAGATTAAACTGAGGAAAAAGGGGAAAACCCTTGTATTGATTTCTTCAGATTCAAAATTACAGTTCCAGAATATCAAAATTCCAAACCATACAATGAATTTGAAATCCCATGAAATAGCTCACAAGAGACAGTTACAACTTCCTTGAAGAAACAAGAAATAGTTACAACTTCCTTGAGCAAGCAAGAAACAGTTACAAATCATTTGCACCCTTTCAAGTTCCTGATTCGTAAAGAAACATTAATGGTGGAAAAACCAAGTTTTAAAATATATGGTCATTACATTATTTCACCAGTTAAAATATAAGGCATTCGATTTTCTTTTACAACTTTAAATTTGGGCTGCCGATGTCGAAGAAATTGATTGGAGTGGGTGTGGGGGGAAAAAATTTACGCTTTATAACTTTTACATCGAAAAGGCATTTTGGATCATTTTGGCCTGCTCACCCACTTTGAATTTTCAATGGTCAGACACATGGCATTATCTACTTGGTGATGGGGTTGTGGATCATTTTTTTACTTTTAACTCTTTTTGATAAAAATATATTAAAACTTCAAAATTCTCCACCGACCCACATCCCCGCTTTAACTTTTCAAAGTGGCTACGTGACACCATTTGATTGGTGGTGGGGCTTAGGAATTATTTTTTCTATATCTTTTTGTGCTCTCACGGGCCTGCCATCACCAAATACACCCATTTCCAAAAGGTTTTAAGTGCTAAAAATTTCCCACAGCCCCACCAGCCCGCCTTGGGAAAATAATGTCATCTTAGGTCCGTCGGGCCATAACTTGAAAAATATGAGGAGTTAGGAGGACTTCTTTATGTTTTCGTAAATGGGAAGAAATTTCCCATCTGATGAAGAAGTTTTTAGGAGACCAAAATCCCTTGCAAAGAACCATATTTTACAATTTTTTTCAATATTTTTTAGAGGCACCAACTCAAAATTTTAAGTCTAGACTTGAAAAATGAGGGAGATTTTGAGGGTGACAATGGTTGGCTCTTTCTGGGGATGACTTGGCTTGGAACAAAGACATAAGGCAAGATCAAGAATTGTAGATAACTCCAGGAAAGAGTACCAATTACTTATCCATTGGGCAAAGGATTCAAAAGTAAAACCAATACAAGGAAACACACACAAGATAGGAAAAGAAACAAAACAAACCAAAAGGGAGGACCCAAAACAAAACACACCACACAATAAAGAAAAATAAAGGAAAACAAGCCTAAATCAAAAACCAAACACAATGTACAAAAGGACTTCCTATCCACCTAGGACTTGAACAACTTTAGGTACTTCCCACTATAAGGAAGTGGGAGAGGAAGTCCATCCATGTAATCAAGATAAAAAGAGTTCTCTCCAGAAAAATGTCTAATTCTAAAAGGACCAAGCCACAGAGAATCAAACTTACCATGGCTTCCTCGTGGCTCATGTCTTTTTTCCCAAAGCAGAACAACATCTCCCACTTGGAAAAATTTGGGTTTGGTTTTCTTGTCAAACAAATCCTTCACTTTCAACTGACGAGTTGTTATTCCATCAACCACTTGCAATCTATCCTCATTAAGATTCTGAAGGTACAATATTCTCTTGTCTAAAGAGCTATTGAAACTTGAATCTTCAATGGTTTTCATCATATGCAAGGCTAGCAATTCCACCGTGACTGGCAGTTGAGCTTCCACACCATACACCACTTGGAAAGGAGACATTCCAATTGCTCTCTTGGGTGTAATTCTATCAGCCCAAAGTGCATCATATAGCTTCTTGTGCCAATTCCTCTGAGAATCATTTACAAGCTTTCTAACTATGTTCACCAAGTTCTTGTTTGTTGATTCTGTCCTATCCATTCCCTTGGGGGTAGTAATATGAAGAATGAGAAAGGGAGATCCCATACCCATAGAAGAAGTCCATCATCTCAGCAGAAGAAAAGTTGGAAGCATTGTCAGTCACAATTTTGTTTGGGGTCCCAAACTTGATCAATATGTTCTCCTTAATGAAGTTGTAAATTACCTCGGAAGTAGTTCTCTTAACTAGAAGTGCTTCCACCCACTTGGTGAAATAATCTATGGCAATCAGCACATGGGTTTTCCCAGTACTAGAAGATGTATGGAGTGCTCCAATGAAGCCTAAACCCATTGTTGAAATGGCTCTTCAATCACTACAGGCTTGAGAGGCAAAACAACCAACTTAGGTCTTCCAACAAACATTTGGTACACTTCACATTTACCAACCAATTTTGATGCATCTCTTAACAGAGTGGGCCAATAATAACCAACACGAAGTATTTTATGAGCTGTTATAGTAGAGGAGAAATGACCTCCACACGTTTGGTCATGAAAAGTTGAGAACAACTTCTTTTGTTGCTCCTTGTCTACACACTTCAAAAACCTTCCATCTATGCCTCGTTTGAACAAAGCATTCTCCTATAACACATATTGTGTAGACCTCAATTTGATGGCTCTCTTCTCTTTGGCACTCAAGTGAGATGGACATTCTCCATAAGTCAAAAAGTGAGCAATGTCATCATACCATACATTTGTCGAGCCGAGGAACAGAACAACAGGGACATCAACTCCATCTTTGGACAACTCCTTGGTAGCTCCCTCAGTAATGAGTTCATACAGGCCCTTACCTTGAACCAACTTTTTTGGCCTGATGTCAAGATCACACTCTTACACCTTTGCTACCTAATTACCTCTCTTGGTTCCAAATTCTTGCTGAGTAAGAATGGATTTGATTGTTGTATCAGGCACCAGCACCACAGAATGAGAATTAAGGATGTAAAACCTAAATTGCTTGACATATTTGACAACTACAAAATCATGTTTCTCCATCATAGTGTACTTTAGCTCATGATTTTTTAAGACATAACTCATGAATGCAATTGGGAGCTCATGATCATCAACATTCTTCTGGGTTAACACGGTAGCTAGGGTATTTTCAGTGGCATAAAAATAGATAATGAAATCTTTGCTAAAGTTAGGGCACACCAAGATTGGAGTCTTTGCAATAGCCTGTTTAATGTCCTCAAATTATTTCTTCCCTTCATAGGACCAACCAAAATTTTGATTCCCTTGCATCATGTGAGCAATGCTCATAGTAAGTTCTACAAAATCGGGGATGAATCTTCTTAGGAAATTGATCTTACCAAAGAAAGAATAGACACCTTTATTACTTGATGGAAGAGGAATTTGCTGGATGGCCTGAAATCTCTCCAGATCAATCTTGATCCCTTCCTTTGAAACAATGTGTCCCAATAACTTTCCTTTTGTGACAAAAAACACAGAATTCTTAGGGTTTAAGGAAATTTCATGCTCTCTACACTCCTGTAATATTGTTTCAAGTTGTTGGAAGTGATTTGTTCTTGCTTTAGAAAACACTGTCAATTCATCCAAATACACAACAATGCATTTCCCTTTCAAACTACCAAAAGCCAAGTCCATGGCCCTCTGGAAAGTAGCACCAACATTGATGAGACCAAATGGCATCCTCCTGTATGAAAAGGTGCCCCAAGAAGTAATAAAGGCATTCTTATGTTTATTTGCAGTATTCACCTCTACTTGATTGTACCCCGAGAATCAATCTAACATAGATAACATCTTCAAGCCTATGATAGCTTGCAATACTTAGTCCATCATGGGGAGAGGGTAGTTATCCTTCAAAGAACCCTAATTTAGAATTCTGAAGTCCACACAGATCCAGATCTCACCATTCTTCTTCCTGACAGGCACTATATTAGCAATCGACATTGAATGGTGGATGGGGAAGATGATCTTAGCCTTCAAAATATTTTGTATTTCTTGAAAATTGTATCAACTATCTTTGGATTATATTGCCTTTGCTTCTATTTGAAGGGTTTGATCCCAGGCTTAAGAGGCATGAAATGTTGCATTTATTTAGGTTGAAAATCCTTAAGATCGTCATAAGAGTAAGCCAGAACATCAACATACCTGTTCAACAGATTCACCACCTTCTTTTTCTCTTCCTGATGCAACATTTTCCAATGTTGACCATTTTAAGATCATCTAGACTCCCAATATTCACTTTCTCAGTCTCAGCAGATATCTGGGCTCCTTGGGAAACTTTAGAATTCATATACCTATAATTTTTATCAAAAAGATCCTCCAATCTCACCATACCTTTAGGGATTTTGTTGCATTTCAGTTTGATGCATCCATCTTGATCTATCTCTTCTTTGACACCCTCTTCATTTGATGACACACACTCTCTAGGTAGATTGTCACTTCCTTCGAAGTACAATTGATAAAAGTTGTCTCTGAGATCCAAGAAAGAAAGCAAATGATGGTCATCATTGAAAACTTGCCAATTATTTGCATTGTCGAGCACACTCAGTCTATGGATAATCTCAACGGTGAGTTTCTATTGAGGAAAATTAGGATGAGGAATCAACAAGGATCCCGAAATAGCTAGAGAGTCAGCCCTAGTGTTCCTTTCCCTTGGCACAACTTCAATAGAAAAATCATCAAGGAATTCAATGGAATCCCATATCAGATTCCTATAGTGCTTCAACCTTCTATTCTTTACCTGATAAAGGTCTCTAACTTGTTTTACAATTAGCTATGCATCTCCACGAGCAAGAATGTTCTTCACTCCCATTTCCTTCGCCACACTCAACCCAAGAATGAGGGCCTCATACTCAACAGTATTATTGGTATTTTCAAATTAAAACTTGAAGGAGAAATGATGAACCTTACCCCCAGGAGAAATGATCACTACACCAGCTCCAGAACCAGCTGAAGAGCAGCTTCCATCAAAATCCAAAGTCCACACACCATTGGGATCAAGAAAAACTCCCTTTGAAAGACTTGTATCCTCTTGTGACATGATCATGTAGTTCCCATGCCCAATGTCTTCATATAGTATTTATGCTTTAGGATCATTTTTCTTTTGCACAATATAATCTGTTTGTTTCTCAGGCAGTAACTTCTTCATCTTCCCATTGACAAGGATCAAGGCATGTGACCAATCCATTTAGATCTCACCTCCAACATCTTTGCAAAAGTTCCTACTTAGTAACATGCCATAGGAAGGAGGAATATCAGCAACTAAGATGGTAGCTAAAACCTTCTTCTCTAGTAAAGAAGTAAAATATACTTGTGCATCCTTGATTCTCCTAACCAAAGGCACTTCTCTACTTTCCATGGAATAAGAAGAGCCATAAGTACGGGTTACGGTTATACCCAAAGCATGAGCCACTTTTGTAGGCTTACATTATCAGATGCACTAGAATCAATGACACAATTGCTAAGATTGTAACTAGCTATGAGGAGATTCATATAGAAGGGTTTGATCTTCTCATTGGGTGAAGTCACTACAGCCACAAGGCTGGGTTGAGGTGGAGAAGAAGGAGTGGGAAAAAGGCCTTTATAATAATGGGCTGGGGTTTTAGATTTAGAATTTACAAAGTTAACCATTTTGGCAAAGGCTTTAGGATGGGTTTGATAGAACTTTGCCTCAAAAATCTGAATCTTGGTCTTTTTAAGATGGTCTATAATGTCAAAAGATCCAGATGTGGATGGGGAATCACTACTAGGAGTAGGAGGAGCTTTTGATATATCAACTTTATCATTTGTTGGACAATAATTCTCAGAAGCAGAAGTAGAGGGATAAGTACTAGCAGAGTTTACCTTTTGGGTGGAAGTAGTAGGAATAGGAGCTCCTCTTATTGCAATCACCAGGATGGTGACGGGGTACTCCTTAGATATTTTTGTAGGATACACAACTTTTTCATTTTTGTTGGTCTGCTCCCAGGTCATAACAGCATATGAATCATTGTTCATCTCAGCCACTACATCATCATAGTCATCTTCATCATCTACACCTTCAATGGTGAGGAAATGAACTTGAGAACCACCAGGATCCTCCTGTTCTTCATCAATTCTCTTCCTCATCATCAGGCTCAAGAACCTCACAAGTAGCATTGACAAGAACCTTGAGGGGTGGACCTTCAATGGCCAACCTGGTTTGAGAAGAGGGTAAATGGTTCCTAGGTTGAAAGTTATTCCTTGGAACATCTTGATATGGAGCATGCTGAGCCAATTGTTTCTTGATGGAAATGAGGTCATTAGCCAACTTTTGCACCAACTAATCTGCATTACCTCTAGGAGAAGAGGAAGCAGAAGATGATTTGGATTTGAAAGACTCCCTTTTCAACTTGCCAGACATGATCAAGTCATCTTCCACACTGACAACCAATCTTTGATCAACATCCAAAGTTGCAAGATTTACTCTCCTCAGGGCATAGCTTACTTTTGACAATTGAGCATTCAAGAAGAAACAATTCTAAATCTGATCAATAGACCTAGTATTTTGTGGAATCTTGTTAATAAACTTGTTAAAATTGGCCAAAAATTCTCTCATAGGCTCATGTGGATCCTTCTTGATTTGAGAATTCTGAGCTAGCAAAGCATGCACATCTTCAGCAGGTTTGAAACACTACTCAAATTCATTCCTCACAGTAGTCCAATCGGTGATGGTCCCAGCAGGAAGATGGTAAAACCAATCTACAACATTATCTTGCAAGGTCTCCACAAACAACCTAATAAAGACATCCTCATGATCAACTCCAATGACTCCACATGAAACAATGAAGGCTGCAATGTGTTCATTAGGGTGCACTTTTCCATCACCTCTAAATTTGGGAAAATTCTTCTTGTTACCCCTAGGTAACTCATGCAATGGTTGAGGAAGAGCCAGAGGCCCAACTCTTTGTCCCCATGTCAGAGGTGTTGCCATCCTTAGATAGATTGCTTGAAGTGGAGCTAAGACACCAACAAGAATTAGGGCACGAAGATTAGGGATAAGTTGTGCTTGAGGAATGCTACTACCAAAAGCATTGTCTTCAATAGGAGGTGTGCTTGTGGAACAAGCTCTTCTATTTCTTCTTGTTGAAGGAAGTTGGAAACCTTGTTGATCCAGGAGTTGAAATTGGGCATCTTCAATTCCAAGAGCCTTTCTACCACGAGTGTATCTTAGAGTCGCCAGATCAAAGAAATGATCAAATTAGTTGTTCTTTTTAGAAAGGAGATTTGTTGAACAAATTCCCCATTGGAGTCACCAAAAACTGTTGGGTTTCAGATTTACACTTGGAATGAAACCACAGCCAGGGGACAAGCAAGTCCCCCCTCTTTAATGGGAGAGGTTTCCTTATTGAAAGTAGGGGCAAAACCCATGTACAAATACACAATCTTTCATTCAATGGTGGTTTCCCGATATCTTGAAATGTGTTTATGCCTAGAAATTTATCAATACATGAGGATAGAAGACTTGAAGAGAGGAGGGAGGCAGAAGAGGACAACACTTTCAGGGAAAAGAGATGGCAAAGAAAACCCTTATATGTATTTAGCAAATGAGATATAGAGTAAACCATTCACATTTATAACAGGGACAATCCGCAGACTCAAAGTTCTTGAGATTGTATAAACTAGAACACAAAGTTTCTAAGCATGCAAGGATTAAATGATTCACAGATCAGAGCAAGAAGGAAAGAGAAAATAAAGGAAAAAGAGGAAAACCCTTGTATTGATTTCTTTCAGAATTTGAAATTACAGTTCCAAAATATCAAAATTCCCACCCCATACAATGGCTTTGAAAGCCCATGAAATAGCTCGCAAGAGACGGTTACAACTTCCTCAAGAAAGCAAGAAATGGTTACAAATCATTCCAATAATTCGTGCCCTTTCAAATTCTCGATTCACAAAGAAACGTTAATGGTGGAAAAACCAAATTTTCAAATATACGACTGTTGCATTATTTCACCAGTTTAAATATGGGCCATTCGATTTTCTTTTACAACTTTAAATTTGGGCAGCCCACATGGAAGAAATTGATTGGAGCAGGTGCGGGGGGAAACCTTTACGTTTTATAACTTTTACAACGAAAAGGCATTTTGGCCCGCTCGCCCGCTTTGAATTTTCAACGGTCAGACACGTGGCATTATCTTCTTGGTGACGGGGTCATAGATTTATTTTTACTTTTAACTCTTTTTTATCAAAGAAGCTTAAAACTTCAAAATTCTCCGTCGACCCGTATCCTTGCTTTGACTTTACAACGCGGCTACGTGGCACCATCTGATTGGCGGCGGGCCTTAGGCATTATTTTTTCTATCTCTTTGCATGGGCTCATGAGCCCACCATTTCCAACTACACCCTTTGCCAAAAGGTGTTAAGTGCCAAAAAACTCCCACAGCCCCGCCAGCCCACCTTGGGCAAATAATACCACCTCAGGTCCACCGGGCCATAACTTGAAAAATATGAAGAGTTGGGAGGACTTCCTTACCTTTTCGGAAATGGGGAGAAATTTCCCATCTGATGAAATTTTTTTTAGGAGACTGCAAGCCCTTAGAAAGAACCATAGTTCACAATTTTTGTTTTCAATATATTTTTAGAGACACCAACTCAAAATTTTAAGTCTAGACTTGGAAAATGAGGGGAAATTTGAGGGTGACAACAATATGTTAGTGATCAAATAAATGTGACACAAACATTATGTATAAAGTAACAAGATAGCAAGGCAAACAAGAACAGGTCCCGATTTTATAAAAAAAATCTCATATTTGAATATTTTTGTATTATGATAATATTTGAATGTTTTGGATGTTTTAAAAATAATTATGTACAAAAAAAGGGGTAGCACAAGAGATAATTAATGAGGGAATCTTTGAGAGTCATTTCACATGTTGCGGGTGGAGGGAATGCAAACCCCTCAAGTGTCAAAATATATGAAGGATGCTCTTGTATGGTCTGTATAGAAATTGTAGTATGTGTTGTAGGAGAACTATGATAAGAAGATCCATGGGGGGTAATATATGTAGAAGATGATCAAGTTAAATGTCTAGGATATTGTGTCATGTCATAAGTAAGATACATATTTAGGGGTCTAATAGAAATCCAAGGGGGTGAGGTGATAACTACCACGAAACAAATAATATAAATGTATAAACATGGAATATGTATGCTTCCAAGAAAAGTGTATAAAAACTAGGAGTGTAAATTTGAAACCTAGTAACTAATATAAGAGAAATACAATAATGATGAAAAATATAGGAACATTAGCCAAGAGTAATCCATAGATGGAACACTACAAAAAATACTATGAGATCTAAAAAAGTTAATAGAAAAAGGTGGTAGACCAATAATAGAGAGAAAGTTGAATATAGTGCTACGAAGATATGCAACATGGCTCAGTTAATCATAGCTATGTGGAAAAAAAATATCAATGCAATATCAGTTGGCCTAGAGGATAGGGATGGATCCATAATAGTCATGGTAGAAAATTTTATGTGAATACAGGAGCTAGAGGTGTACAAATAACCAATAAACATATCAATACGATGATTATGTGTGAGAAAAGGCCAAGTAAAAAACCATGTAGAAAATGGTCCCCGAGAATTAACGTATGAAGCAATAGAGCATGTGAGATAGATTTATTATGCACAATTATCATGTGAGCTAAAATGTTGATCACAAACGTTAGGGGAGACAAACCCAGTCAAATGAACCACAAAACGGTGGGAAATTGAAATTAGAATAAGTGATTCATCTAAATGAGTATGTGATTCAATGATGTGGTCCTTAAATGCATGAGGATTTGAAGTAGTGACATCAATATCTTGGGAGGCCTTGAAAGCAGGGGTTTCTCAAATGGGATACCCCTGATAGTGACCACTTGTTAGTTACGAATGAACTTGATACATTTATGTACAATAAAGGGGACAATCGAGAAAGAATGTCTATAAGGAAAACCTAAACACACGTCACATGTAGGAGTGGAATTGGAAACCAAAAAAGGGGTAACAAAATTAACATGATAAATTGTTAGAAGTAGAATAATATATCCGAAGTTTGTAGTATCCTAAAAGATTAAGTGCTTTTTAATGTATCCAAGAGAGTAAAGAAACTTGAGAGTGCATAAATTGTTGGTAACAACTTCTTTGATCACAACACTATGAACAAGATGATTAATAAATGCCTAAATGTGTAGTGTATCAAAAACAAAATTACTAGCCATATCAATCCCATAAAAAGTAATGGCCGACCACAGTGGTAAGAGATCATCCACTAATTGGTCATAAAAAGTTAGAGGAGACATTGTATGATAATTGGGAGACCTATCTAAAGAAGGTTTTAAAATATGATGGTTAAGCCCTAGGTCATGTAATTGAGCATCACCGTGAGTAGGGTTCGATTAAGGTGTAGTTTGGTATTCAATAACACCAACATCAAGGAGACATTGTATAATCTAACGAATATTAAGACATCCATTAATAGGAAGGCCACAATACTGATAATAGTCACAATGAACATTAACATCAAATTTCTTACCATGAGGTGCACTTGTATAAACCTTAAGTGGTGGAGGAAGAGATACAAGGTTACAAACAAGTAATTGTTGAAGAAATTTTTGGGGTACACAAAGTAAATGAGTGAACTACTATTGAGAGGGTTATAGTTGTAACTTTACAGGTCACGGGACATGTGAGTTAGCATGAGAATATATAGGCAACTCTTATTGTAATTGTAAAATTTGATCTTGTAAAGAAAAACAAGGGATTGAAGGGCCTATATACTAGTAAAAGGGGTGTTATTGTGCTCGTAAGAGTGAGAGACTCAAGTTTCTACATGCATTAGATCAACAAGAGGTTCCCAATCCTTACAAAGAGAAAAAAGTGTGGACCTAATTAGAGGGATAATGACTTACATTAGAGCAAGGTTGGGAACCCTTTCATAGGAAATATAAAGTAATAAGATATTTTTATATAATAAATAAAAAACTAAATACTATGTAGAAGATGACATAACACAAGAGATATTGGTGGTCTAAGATTCCTTGATGTTTAATATATTCAAAATAATACCCTTATAGTAGGGAAACACCATATAATGCTCCTTAAGGAAGGAGTAACTCCACAATCTCCCAATATAGGAATTCCACTTTGAGGGGGACACCTCCAATATATCTCTACCAAGTAGAAGATTCAAATCATACATGGCACTTATTATAATGATACTCATATCCTTTATATAGGCATACATCACTCTTAATGGATGGTTAACACCTAATCCCGATGTATGTCAAATCATTACCCAATATAACTAATTCTTATGTGACCCCATATATAATGATAATATAAATAACTAAGGGTATGTAAGCCATATGTCAACATCTCCATCAACCCATATACATTATAATATCATATACCAAGATACATAACATAAATGATGATAATTATCTATGAGATTTGGAACCATAGTGTACCACAGTGAGTGAGGAGAAACAAGAATAAGAAACCCCTATGCCATTAGGGGTTGAGCAATAAATTTGACCAAATGTTTACATGATAATTAATTGCAATGTCATGGAAATACATGAAAAATAAGAAGGATGCAAGGTTTTATAATATGTAGACTATTATGATCTAATTAACTTCCAACATTAATTATACACAATCAAAAAATGCATTCAAAATTGAAATGATTGATAAATTATAAGTACTTTCTCAAAACATGAGAAGAGAGATAAACTTAGTTGTTCAAGGTGGGCAGAGAGAAATATAGATGTGCATAATAGTGTAAAATGAGGATTTGGAACTGTAGATCATGAAATTGAAGTTCTAGAACTTGAATTTGAGTAGGGGGGCATATAATTAGTATATGGTTTAGGCTAAAATCGCATGGTCCCAACCTATAGATTTATAATTTCAAGCCACTTAATAGTTTGGATCTACAAATTTTTGATGCACTTTACTTGTCTAGAAATGATGCTCATTATATGTGTCTCTTGTTCGTATAACTTCGAGATGACTTGTGATAACCTGCAACAAATTAGAAACCCTAGAAACATACAAAACCTTGCATCAAAGAATTAGAAAACCAAAAGTGGAAATATGTGTGTGGTTGATGTTGGGTTACCCTTGCTAGTCATATTGTTAGCTATTTAACCAATCCAAGTGTTGGATTGCATGCCATCATTGCAAGATAAAGCCTCATATAGTTCTCACAGGTTCTTGTGTAAGTGTGTATAGATAACTAAGCCCTTAGGGGTTCCCTCATGTCTCTTGACACCAAGATAGTACACTAATTGAATAATATAAAATGTACATAGTGTCATAGTAGTTATAGTCACAAAATCATGCACTCACTACTATTATTATACCACCATTATGTTATTTGATATATGGATCTTGCATAAGAAAAGTATTCACTAATGATCCATTCCATAGTCTAGTCATCAGTCTTGTTTGTCTTAGTTGTTGTCTACCTTGCAATTTGTCACATACTCACACACTTACGGTCATGAATTAGGGATTTATATCTATCAGTACTCATTGATTTTTCTACACTAGTCTTTGACTAGGGTGCCTATATAGGGACTTGGGGTGCATGGGGCACCAAGGATCCTAATTTCAAGGTGCCCTAGTCCCCGTCCACACTTGTTTTTAGGTTAGACATTCGAGGTCAATCTTCATGGTTTTCTCTCTCATATCCCTAGGTACTAGTTAGAATTTCAGGTCATTGGTATCAAAATTTGAGGAAGAGTTCCCTATATAAGCACAACATACATATTATCTTATGGGAGGAATATTACTATCAAGGCATAACTATCTATATAGAGCAAGGGAATGCATTTGTGAACTATTCCACATCACACATTGACTAGGAAGGGGAGTATTCATTCTATTACATCCATCATTTTGCATTTTATCTAGTTAATTCTTGATATCTTTGCGTCATTGGCACTAGGGAAACCTAGGCACATAATTGAACCACACAAGCACATAGAACTAAATTGGGTTTTGAGATGTAGTGCAAACACTTCAGTTGTAAGTCCATCAATTTGTGCAGCTGAGGATGGGGCAACAGACAACGTTCAAACCCCTTCATTTGCATCTTTATTTTTAGGGTTTGATGCTTTGTATGGGATTTTATAGGTGATTCTTCATTACAAGTTTATAATGACATACACGAAGCAAGTGTGACATTAACATGACAAAAGGTGAAGTTGTTATGAATACCTAATGACTATATCATTATCAGATTTTGAGTTGTTTCACCAAACCAGTGTAAATAATAGATGTTCAGTTATTAGAGTACCCATATGGTTACCCATATCCCACTCCAGGCACCCCAGTATGGCTATATCTACCTCTACTGCTATTTTTTGAAGATAACAATATAATACTCTCTTCCACCAGTTTACTATTAAATTGTGCGTGAGTCTTAGTTCACTACGAGGTAACTCACGAATACATAGGAAGTACCTTAGGAGATTCATTGTAGTATTTCAGTGGTTTCAAGAGATTCCTTAATAAATTAGGAAGTCCTCTCCTATTTCAGTATACTTCATGGTTTTACGAATGAAGATACTATTAGATTCTTGATATAGATTTAGAAATTATAGGAGTATTGCGTTTTGTTAAGCTCTGTATCATAGATCCGGTCTTGCTCTTAGGATCCATGGTATCAAAGCATATTTGATCAAGATTTTCATACTCAATGGAGTTCTGAAATGCCCAGTGGAAGTGCATGTTTCAGTCATGCAACAGTGAGGTGAAATTCGAGGTTTTCGACGATGGTCAAATTTCCTCTGCTTAGTGAGGGGGGACAGTTCCTTCGTACGATATTAGTTTTTTCATGTTTTGATGATTTTAACTGGAAAGCACTAAAGATATATTCACCATATTGATATATTTATCAATCATGCTTGAGCTAGTACTTGTAGGTTGTATGTCATATGCACATGTGCATCGACTATGTAAATGGTGAGTATGAGACAGTAGACTAGATCATCTTATCAATCAGATCTACAAATGATATTCACTCGATTGCATTTTATCCCAGGATCACATAGTGGTATTCAAGTCTGCATCACGGTATGTTGCATCATAGCATAAAGTCCATGGTACTTGATTTGATCTACTTCAAACCTTTAATTTCAACGCTGGTGAATCATTTGTTGCGGTATTGGAAAAGGATAAACTATAGAGTTAATGATGCAATCATCAATTATATTGTCACAAGATATATGTGATATCTTCAACATCATTAACTTGTGCAATATTGACAACTCATGGTATTGATTCTGGCGTGGTACACTGAGGTATAGCCATATACGCAGACTAGTTAATCCTCTCCCAGTGAAATCTTTGCATGTATGTAGTTTCCCCCCCTATAATGATTACAATGCAACCTTATATAGGCATCTTTCTCCAAGAAGTAGTTATGAAACTCCCTGACCAAATCTTAACCTCAATCTTAACCTCAAGTTGAGTTACGTATCACATTACAAATATATAATATTTAATTAATTTAGTAAAAAAATTACTTAAATACATTTCAATTTGGTGATCACTTAGATGATGATTACATTTCTGCTTTATGTCATCCCATCACCTGTGGTTGGAGAGAATGATGTCCATGCATCTTAATTTTACTTTTAATTACCATTAAACTACCATTTTGATCCGAGTTTGATTTCTATTGAATTCTACAGAAAATCTGTACAAATTCTTGATTTTCTTGGCTTCTATGCATAGATCTCGAAAGCCATGGTTCCAATGAGTATTTGTTTGCGCGATTTCGTTGAGAAACTCTCAAGTTATGAGCTTCCGAGTGCATGTAGTTGTCTTGAGATTGCCACATGTTTTCCTGGTGTTTCATGGGACTGAGAACTAATTTCTGAGTTAGAAAGATCATATTTTAAAATACTTTCCATCTTCTCTGTAATGTTTTCTGCATGACTTTTAAATATTCTCTGGGCAATTAAATACAGATGGGGCTCATCAGTGATTTCTTCATTGTTTGCATCTGAGATGGGACGAGAATTTAATACTTGGTGATTAAAGATTACCAACTCGGCCAACTCAGTCGAAGCTGGCATCTTTCCCACACATAGAACTCACGGATCTCTTTACGTTGCAGCCTTTGTGTGTATACCAACTCCCTTATACTCTATACTTGGCACCTCGTGACACTCTGCCAACCCACCGAACCACCTTGCCACATTGTCATGCTTATGTGTCGGCTCCATTTTCCGAATCGCATTGGTCTAGGAGCTCTCCAATAATGTCAGTGCCCGCAAAAGTTGGCGAATCGGTTCCTGTTTGGGCCTCCATAAAGGCCATTGAACTAGGGCCAACATTTTTTTCGCCACAAGCCATGACATTCACTGCGGATGGATCAGACTTTTGGTGCATCCATGTTCCGGGATTACACGAGACACTCGGGCCACGTTCACCCGCTTTCTCCGCCAAGGCTTCCTCTTTAGCTATTACGGGTGATCGCAGAGCCCATGTTCTGCTTCATGGATTAGACTAGAGACGACTAACTTTTTGCCAATGATGCATTTGTAAAAGACTTGATATGTTCTAGGCTTTACTCACTTGCAACAAACTCGATGAGCTCGTTCATCCAGGTTGAATCTTGCTCCGATGCTACTACACTCTTCTGGCTTCAAACATAAACACTTTTTCTAAGTCTTAGATGATTCGGCCTGCATCCGAGCTTAATTATAGTTTATCGCTGTGACAGACCGCATTATTTTGTAGATCCCTTGTACCACTTGCAATATTGAGACTTCTCGATTTCTTAAAGAGCCTTGCAACAACTTGATGGCTCATTCTTTCTGTTGAACTCGATACTACCGAACCCTGGCTTGCGAAATATTTACTCAACTTGTTATAGACAAGCTTGATGGATATTATGCAGCTCGCTAGGTAATTTCCTTTGACCGGTAGCATTTGCTGGTCTATAATGACTGGGTATTTAATGCCTCTCGCATTATACAACTCAGTGGGCTCCCATGATGCTTGGAACAACTTGCACATTTGCTCAATCTGAGTTGACGGTTCTTCATATATTTGACTTAGCCAGTAGTTGGCCTTCTACAATATGGGGGCGGCTTAGTCCTTTGAAGAGATAGCTCGGGCATCGAATGAGCTCGATCAACTCATCATTAGCTTGAGTATTTCATATCGCTCATGATCCTTGACTCGAGCTTCGGCACTTTTGTAATATTTCAATTCGTGTTCTCTACATAGCTCGATTTAACTTTGATCTGTCGCCCAAAGCTGGGTGAGACGACCTACCATGTTAAACAATTTTTCTAGTTCATGAGCTTGAAAAATTTTGATTAACGTCAGATTAGTTTGAGCTCTGTTGCACCAGGGCTTCAAATAGCCGTCCATGAAACAACCATTGATGAACTATGGAGATCAATGCCAGATCTAAGCGGCTCACTTTGGGTCATATGATCTCGGCTATGCCCGATGCAAACGAGGGTGACTTAAACGTTCTTGAGAAGCAACTCGATCCTCCTTGGTTAGCTTCATTGACCATTGTCGTTGATGTCATGAGCTCGTTCAAGCCAACATCTTAGGATTGTTACTGATTCTATCCTTTCATGTTCGACCAACCTAATTGATGAACTCGTCTATGCTGGTTCGGCATACCGAAAGTGCCAATATTACATATTGCAGATGTAAAAAAAGCTTGGCATGTAACTAGATCGCAATGCCTTCATTAAGGTGAGTTCGATCCTTACATTATAACATAATTCGAGCTCTGAATTTGCACCAATGTTAAAATAGCTTGGTCATACATTAGGAATAGCTCGACCTTTGAATTTCTCGGTCCACCCCTATAATCAACTCAGTTTTCTATGTAAACATCTCGGTGAGCTAGGAAAATAGCTCGGTGGACATATTTAATAGCTCACCATTTCTCAAGAGTAACCCGCTTACTGACCCTGAGTCAATGTTGTATTGCAAGAACTTGGTCCTTCAAAAGTAGCTCGATGTAGAAATGACTCGTTCTCTTTTGATCATAACTCAATTTTGGTAATGTAAATATTGACGCACAATATAAAAACTTGGTGAGCTCAAACCCTCTTGGAAAATGACTCGACCTTCAATGTATATCAACAAGGTTCCTCAAGACACAACTCGACATACCATACATAAGCATTAGCTCGATGGATACCATGAAGCATTTTTTGAAAACCCTTCTCAATCCTCCCATTTGAATTTCTTGAATTGAAACATGGCATAGATTTGTGTGAAGATGCTAAGGGGTTTTTAAGTGAGTCATGGAATTTTCAATTCTTTGCTAGCAAGGTGGGTCCTGTTGAAATATCTGTAGCATAGGCATTCAACTCGAAAATTTTATTTTTTTTGGAAATTTATACCATTCTAAAATGGGTGACAACAAACCCTAATGGATAAGGATAGGTCTTCTCCTTGTCGTCTCATCATGACTCATGTTAGTATCAATCATATCTATGATGAGGCAACCATAGCGAAGCTTACAAATCTATATTGTGATATTACTACGTCGAATGATATTCAACAACAACTCTTAGCTAACAAATGCAATATACCTACTAGCTTTGAAAATTATTCTTTTAGCATCAACATGTCAGATCTGACTAGCTTTTTTGGTTGTCAACCTTGTTATACAGTTAGCCATGATCCCCCTTCTCATATTTCTAAGGAAATTCTAGATGACTCTCTTATTGATTTCATGCTTGGTCTTGACGCTAGTACACATGTGCATAATGACTCTCCTCCTAGTCAAACCACTACTATAGTTGCATCTCATGCTTCTCCTATTTCTGATAATGCTTCTCATGATCCATCACATACTCATTCACATGCTCATTCACACTATGTTGATGATCCAATTGATGACATTTTCATATCTGAGTCTCTCTTTGATTTTGACGAAATAATTGATACTCATGAGTCTAAGACTTTACATATAGTTAAGTGTGAATCTCTTGCTCCATTTTCATCTTCTTTTGAGGTTGTATCTACCACTATGCATGACTCACCTCCATCTATTAGTTCATCCTCTCCTATCAATCCATCTCCATCTATTAGTTTGTCGCCTTCTATTGTTACATCTCCATCTGACACTCCATCTCCTAGGGATGTTTCTGATGTTATTCTTACCACTTCTATTGACATTCCATGTCCTTCATCACCTATTTCTTCTTCGGCACCTACACTTAGTGTGCCTTTAGCATCAGCTTCTCCTACATCTCCTCTCGACATCCCTATGATTACTCACAATGGAAAATTACAACCACTTAACATGTTATTTCCATCCTCTACTATTCCTTCACAAGATATATTATCTCTCATGCATGTTGTGGGTCATTTACAGTCTTAGGTTTAATCAATCAGATTAGAAATCAAACCCTATTATGCTTCCATTGATAACAATTCATTGCATAACAACCCTATCCTAAAGAAGATTCATAACTCAACATTTCCTAAGGATATTATCATGCCTACCTTTTCATATTTTGATGGTTATGGAAACCCCTACTTACATCTCAAACATTATCATATGGCTATGGATTCATATTCTAATGATCGATTATTGCTTAAAGCCTTTCGACATAGCCTTACTAATGACACTTTGCAATGGTATACTCACCTACCATTTGGATCTATTAGCACTTATCATGAGATGGAAGAAGATTTTCTCCATCACTTTATCATCAACAATGGCCCTAGAGTTACCTATGATCATCTACCTACTTTACACTAGGGAAAAATAAAACCTATCATGGATTACATCTTACGATTAAATGCTTGTATGCAAAAATTAGTATTTCAACCTATCGACCTAGAGAAGAAATTTATCTTCTATCGTGGTTTGATTCCAGCATTAAAACAAAGATTACAATATGACACATGTGAATCATTCACACTTCTATGTTATAAAGTCATTGATCTAGAACAAGACCTCATTACCACACATGTTATAGATCCTCCACCTATGGTTACTACTACTGCATCATCTAGTTCTTCTCCATTTCCATCAATTGAGCATCCCACATGATCTCCATCTCCTCCTCGCAAGCAAGCTCGTTCCACTACATTAAAAAAGCATCCTTCTTCTCCTACTCTATGATAGGCTACACCTCAATCTTCTACACCTATTTCGCATGAGCCATTGCATTTATCTCATCACACTCAACCACATGATGTGTTATGTGTTTTTCTCAATGAGCATTTAATTCACTTACCTTCTAACCAGCATCATCCATAACATCATTTACAACATCAACATGATCGACCATATTGTAATTATCACCGTATCAATGGCCATAGGGATAATGATTGCTTTGCCCTTCATGATCACTTGTAACAATTAGAGGATAAGGGCATCATCTCCTTTGGATCTCTCTCATGTGAGCAGTCCATATCTCCTCTCCCTCATCCACGAGCTACTCCGGTTGTATTATATTATCCTTATAGTGTTAAGGTCATTGTTCATCCATCACCACAGGTCGTCACTCATGCATGCTCTCCATCACATCCATCACTACACCATCTCATCCACCTCATCCATCTCATCCATCACATCATGTACTACTTTCACATTGGCTTCCACAACCTTTGGCATTTGCACCTCCCACTGCTGCTCCATATGACATTCAGTTTGGCTCATACACTCACACTGCTTCCATCCCACATGCTTCCACTGCTTCGTCGCCTCAGTCTTTGGTAGGTGATTATTATCACCTCACCCCTCGATGATACACTCTTGTTCTTACAATTCTTACATGACTATTGAGGGATTTGTTACAATAAGAACCTCTCTTCATGCACCCTATCAATTCATCTAGTGCATTCTATCGAATCATTTCTCGATGACGCACTCATGTTCTTTCGGTTACATTTTTGTTGAGGGATCTGTTATAATAAGAACATATCTTCACGCACCCTATCGATTCATCTAATGCATTATATCAAATCATTTCTTGATGACACAATCTTGCATTACATGGTTCATTCTTGATTGTTGAGGGGTCTTATCTAAATGAACCTTATCATCTATGCACTGGGGGGCATCACTAATCTCCCCCTATCTTCATCTTACTAACATACACTTCATTACACTATAATGACTATATCATACTTTTACATGGCAATTGATCATCCATCACTATAACATATTACAACATCATCTATTATCATATACACTATATTATCATCACATTACACATTACTCGAAAATTATGCATTACAACTCAATTCAAAAAATATGAATAACTCTTAACACATCAAGCATCATCCATAGAAAAAAAACTCACATACAACATCATCACATCATAACATCAATACAAAATGAATGTAATCATCATGTAAATTTTTCTATCTATATCAATCAAAGTTACAAAACATCCCATAACTGGGGGGAATCTCCCCTACATTGAATACATCCATAAGACTCATATCTCATCATCATTGTTACTATCTAGTAATACAAGTGATTTGGAACTAGAAGCCTCATTGCTAACTCAACATCACTAATCAGAACCCCTATACCTCTCCACCTACCTACGTAATAGTGTGTTCTCCATAGAGTACTCTGCAAAGCAACTCTGTAATGCAAGGAATTGTGCAAACACATCATGTGCTAAAGGACCACCACCCACTGCCTCTCTAGCTCGTCATGTGTCTCCTCATGTGCCTCATCCCTCTCACTCAATAGTATGGTACATGTCACTACTGCTATGGCCACTGACTCAAACAAATGGGCATGCTCGCCTGTAATGTCATCCACACGCTCTAGTATCCCTCCACCCATAAGTATGTTGGTGGGCACATTCCACATCAATGTGTGGATAGATGTGTCCACAATCAAATTCCAATACATGTCACCTACAACCAATAACACAACACATTAGACAACTATAACCATCACACAAGAAAGTAACCATTCATACAACACAACTATATAGATACTCACGCTCCACTATCGCTACTGCTAAGTTGTTAGGGGCATGTGCTTTCCCCTCCACTCTTCCTCCATATGGTAATCCTGCCACATCCATAAAAAATGGGAACAAAAACACCCATCGATGTGCTATCCACCATGCACGGTATGCCTCTGTACACCCCACATCATCTACATCAATAGGATCTATGGATGCATCAGCCTCGTCTTTCCTGAGAGGTACTAGCTACTCTCATGTGGGCCCTGGTCTAGCTTCGGACCTCCTCGGTGCTCTAATAGCTCTAACCCACACATATGGCTCTAGGGGTACATCTTGAGCCATACTAAACTGTCAAGATACCCACTTCACTTGAAATAAATTGGTGACACCTGGGAGATGATCCTTCAACTACATAGTCTACTATATCCATCATAAATCTACTGCATCCTCTGGCCATCCTCCATAATCTCAGTATGGCCTCCATATCACTTCCTCTAGCCCCATCTGATCTATCAAGGCTCTATAGGTATCAATATCCATCTTCCGCCCATGCACACCAACCCATATCCTAGTAAATATGTCTAGTCTAGCCCACTCTACTCACGGACCACCAAAGGGCCTCAATACTTCTATATGCTCATAGGCCCATACATGTAATAAATTATTCACTCTGATCCCCACCACCATGCTCCTCTTATGTAAATCTTTATAGATCTCTATATAGGTGAGCCAACACACATCAAGCCCAGGAATACCTAGTACCCTCCTCCTCTATCCATTGGAAAATATCATGCATCTTATATAAGATGCCCACACCACCTCCCTCCATTGTGATTGATGATGCAATAATTGTGACTATAAATTTCTGGAAGCATGGAACCCCTTATCTCAAAATTGTGTCCAAGCTAATATGGGCCTCAACAGGCACTCGAGTCCCCACAAAATACCACCTCACGACCCTCATTTGTCTCTCCATATTATCCACAGTCATGATGTGTACCATCTCATTAACAATCGGTAATCACAATATGGGATATACATCCTCTAGTGTGATTGTCATCTCCTTAATAAGTAGTCAAAATGTACCAGTGTCTACACACCATCTCTCACACAACATTGTCAACATGGAAATATTATGAGGCACATCCCCCATCCACGTTGTTTCGTAGGCCGACATGGTCCAAAAGCTCCCAATCATCATCTGATAAACCCAACCCAAGTAAAGTACTCAAATGGCAACCACCACGGAACTCCCTCGAATGGATATCCCTTTACACACCACAACACAACAAAAAACACCACATTAGAACATTATACATATGCAAACATCACCACTTTTGACATCACTATACATTAAATTTCACATTTATATCACTCATGACATAAATCATACGTTCTAGACATGGGTGTCCAGAAGCAGGATTGGGGCACCCAAGAGTAGGACACAAGTGACCATGTCTAGGAGCTCCTGTCCTGAAGGCCATTAGCACCTTCACCACTCTTGTCCAGGTCCCAAACACCAAGAAAAACAAAAATAAAAATTTAAAAAAAATCACCAAAAACAACTACTACACACATTTTTTGAAAAAAATCACACTTACCAACTTCGTTGTCGTACGTGATGCCATGACGGTCGCTACCATCTCGAACTAGCTAGGTCATGGTGCTCTAACTTGTGGCATCCTTACACACTCAAAGCTCACTCTCACACTAGTGAAAAATACAAATGAGTTGGCTAATCACTCTTTCACCTTACTATTTATAGTCACTTTTCATTATTCACTCTACTATGGTCATACTTCACATTTATTACACAACTAATACACGTCACACTATTTTACTAGTATCTTGATCATTTTTACTTCGATTTTTATCTTGTTCATGGTATTTTCTTCATAATTTATCATACCATCATTTTTTACATGACACACACGCTATGTCTCCTCGAAATTGTATTTTACTCAGTCTACACATATTTTTAGCAATATCTACCATACACTGTTTATTAACGGGCTTACTTTCAGCTCAATGCTTGTTCTCATTATCACTTCCCCTTTCACCAAAATGGGGGCATATAATTGGGGTCATCCTATAATTCCCCTTACACCACTACGCGATCGTGCAACACTTTTAATTCGATATTTTTGAACATTTACTAATACACCATATGATATTTCATCATTTTCTATCGATTCCCCCTAATGACCTAACATGGGGGCAACAAGCGTAAAATCTCTCTATGAGTAAAAAAATCAATCAACCAAACCAATACGTTCAAGTCTATAAAAATCAAAATCATACCATTCAATTGACATAGTACAACACATTCGGCCTCCCAGATGACCTAACTTGGGAGTTACATTTGTTACTTTCCCAAATGACCTAACATGGGAAGTTATTTTACATTTCATATTTTATTCTAGATGACCTAACTTGGAATCCATCACACATTGCGGCAACACCCTTGGAGTGGGGCCAATGAGATGTCATTGCCTTTCCTATACTACTCCTATATGGGTCAACATGTTTGATCAAAATCTTTGGATCCAAAATCACTAAAAATTTGATATGTGTCTATCTGCAATAGCTAGATATTTTGAGGATGTAGTTAAAGGTTGGAGAATAACACACCTTTCTCCCTACACTCTTCCTCTGGTGGCAGGACACCTAAATCCTCCAGTTTTTCATACACACACAATCAGGTTGGGAATGATCACTCCCAACCCCATCACATCATCATCATACAACATTCAAAATCATCAATCATTCAACATTACAATCATCACTCTTGTTTAGTGCACTTCATCGCGGTTTTACATCTCTTACTACGATGCATGGATCAACACGGTTATCCATGGTTCATCACGCTATATGTTCACATTCGGAACACTCTTCTACCATATCTACGCATTCTTCTACAACATGGGATTCTCCAGATTTCTCTCAGGTACACATCTCTAACTACTTTATGTTACCAAGCCTTCGCTCACCAACATAAAGTGGGGGAAAATGTAGTCACAAAATCACACACTTACTACTATTATTATACCCAAGTATGTTATTTTATATATGGATCTTGCATAAGAAAATTATTCACTGATGACACATTCCATAGTTCAGTCATTTGTCTTATTAGTCTTTATTGTTGTTGGTCTTATACATTTGTCACTCACTCACATAGTTCTGGTTAGGTCTCAGGGAGTCTTATCTATCAGTACTCACTTAGTTTCGTCACTAGTCTTTGACTAGGGTGCCTAGATAGGGATTAGGGCACCTGGGGTGTCATGGTCCTGATTTATAGGCACCCTGGTCCCTATCACACTTGGTTTTTCTTTAGACATTTGAGGTCGGTCTTTACAGTTTTCCCTCCCATCTCCCTAGGTACTAGTTGGCATGTCGGGTCATTAGTGTTGAAATTTGAATAAGAGATCCCTATATAAACACAACATACATACTACCTTATGGGCAGACTATTTCTATGAAGGGCTAGCTATCTACATAGAGAAAGGGACTACATTTGGGCACTATTCTGCATCAAACACTGTATAGGAAGGGGTGTACTCATTCTATTTCATCCACCAGTTTGCATTTTATCTAGCTACTACCTGATATCTCCACCTCATTGGCGCTAGGGAAACCTAGGCACATTATTGCACACAAAAGCACATAGAACTACATTGGGTATGAGATGTAGTGCAATGCTTAGTCATAACTCCATCCATTTGGGAGCTGAGGACAATCTGACCCCTTCATTTGCATCTTTATTTTTTTAGGGTTTGATGCTTTGTGTCGGATTTTGCAAGTGATTATTCATTATAGGTTTATGGCGATAACAACGAAGCAAGTGCAACATTCACCCGACCAAAGGTGAAGTACTGCGAATACCTAACAACCATATCAAGATCATATTTTGAGTTGTTTTGTAGACCAATGTGCCTAGATTTCATACCATGGTGCATAGGCGCCCATATCCTTCTCCAGGTGCCCTAGTCTGACCATATTTTCCTCTATTGTTATTTTCTGAAGATCATTGTGACACTATGCTCCACCATTTCATCACCTTGTTCAGTCCCAGATCATTGTGAGGTAAGTTTAATTAAATTAAGTACCTTCCCCTTTCATTTTATTTCATTTTAAACTACAAAATAAATTATTTAGCATTCACATTTCAGTATACTTCATTAATTACATTGCGGTACTTGTAGATTCTTGATAAAATTTCAGATTTTATAGAATCAATAGTGAGATGTGATGCGACTCAGTTATGTGACCTACCCCTTTATTAATTGAAACCATTGTGCAATGCTTGGAATGAATTTTCTCTCGTAATACATGGATCTATGATCTTTGCATGTTTGGAGATTGATGAAGTTGGGATTTTTTACCAATTTGAGTGTTTTAGACTTCTAGTTGAGACTACTCTATATGATGTGAAAGTAATTTATGAACATTTAGGAACTCTTTAAGTGGTTTTAGAACTTTTAATAATGACATGTGAGTTATAAAGTGACAATAACTTGCTTGTATAACCTTCTATAGGTGAAATATTATAACAAGACTAACCCTAGGAAGATGAAATGACCCAAAGATTGATTTAAATTTGAAATCAGAGTCGGTGATTGTGAAGGGGTAGGATAGTACATGTCGGCCAAGATCATACCCTAAATACCCATCCTTTTGTATGTTTTTGGACCAAAGAGAGAAAATATCCAAACATAAAGGCCTATCATAAATATGATATTTTTTGTTTCTTTAATTACATAATATTCTTAAAATTAATGACATGATAGAGTGTAAAGATAAACAAGTTGTAGAATATCTAGAGAGATGATGAGATTGGATTCTTAATGTCAACATCCATCTTAGCGAGGAAAATGGTCAAACAATAGAATATGCATAGAGTGTAACAAAATATAGAAATGGAATAACAAATTAGAGATTAATTGATTCAAAGACAAGAAAAATACACAGTAAATAACTACTTACAGTAATCTCACAAACTGAGATGCTTTACAACGAATAGATCCATAGATATCAACTTGCAAACTTTAAGTTTTTACAAGTATAGCTGAACAATACTAATATGATGTATTGACTATCTTAGACTATATATCTCTTATTATGAAGTGTCCATCCTCCCTAACACAAGTATATTCACATGTTTATATATGCAAGAACCACCTTATAATGTTACCTCAAAACAACAAGTGACCCATAAGACATTAGATGTGTCTTAATTTTTTATGGAGGAATTTGTCCCAAAAAATATCATGAATTTTTTCATTCAATTAGGCTCATGGTTACAACTATGAGTTAGGTGAATTCGTGTTAGATCTTTCTTGAATAATGTTGTACTTGAAACTCTGAAAGTTACATGCCTTAATATGCTCTTGTGCATAAGATTGCACATGGGTTTTTTATATGAAACTTTACCTGCTATCCCAATTTAGCTCCAATGACCTCATCGTTTCAATGGTATATGCATACTACTAATATGAATTCATATTAGTAATTTGGGCCACTATAAAATCTCCTAGTAATATCATGCACAAAAACGGTGATTCCTATGAACGAACTATTTTTTATGGAAACATACTTCTATGTTGCAGTACTAAAATATATGTGTTCAGTATCTCTTTAAATATATTTTAGACCAGAGAAGATATTGGGAAAAAATTTCAAATCTGAACATAAAACTACTAAAAACTATTTTAGATGCTTGCACACATCAAAAAAACATGAAACATTACAATACATAAACACAAAAAAAGACTCCTATAAAATAACAATATGACATTTATACAGTCATATGATATGCAAACAATTTACAAAGACACTAGTGTAAAACCAACCTTGTGTAACTTACCAACAAAATATTATGTGAAAAAAAAAACATTGTGCACTACTAAACTTAGTTTAGTTTCTAAATTTGTATGTTTTGCGTTGAAGCAAGATTACAAGTGAACCCAAATGAACCAACACTAAATTTTCAACAAAGGAGAACGAAACTCAATTTCATTGAAAATCATCACAATATTCCAATGCCAAAAATAGAAATAAAATTCCATTTGAATGACACCAAAAAGCTAATATTCATGCATCAAGTTTCAAATAGTTCTATAACCTCAAAATATGATTCGTCTCGATGACATCTTTTTAAAAAAAATTTAAACTCAAACCTCTCTACCATTTTTGACCATGTCAAAATCACATCAACAACTCCAACAATTTTTTGAGCATCTCATTGCCCATATTACTTGATTTTGTTCAAGATATGAGAATCCTAGCTCATCATCTACACGCATATCTTGGCGAGTTCATTTTATGTATATGCCCTAGTTGACATATTGATATTTTTAGATGATTGATAATATTCAAGTCTCAAGATTCACACAATTTAGATTTTATTAGGATTTCCCAATTATTCGTCTAAATTATTATTTCAAGTATTTATATCAATATGTTTATGGTGTAATTCTATGTATACATCTAATTTCTATGTATAAACATAATACATCTAATTTTATTATACAAATGTTTTTTTTCAAGAATTCCACTACAATAAGTGTACAACAAAGAAAGTATGCAATACATTAAAAACCATGGAAATACCTTAAACAAGTTTGCTCATTATAATCATTTTTATTGATAAAACATGTGTTATTTAATTAGTTGTGAATTATGTAAGTTATAAATTAAAACATGTATAAATGTCTTATTATGTATTTTTAAGTCCAAAGAGAAGAGTAGGATGAGGAGGAAGACGAGGAATAATATTCCTAGTATGAGGATGAGACTGAGGATGACGAGAATGATGAGGATGAAGAGGGAAATTCCTAGGATATTTAGGATGTAGCTCTATATCTATTTGTTTTATACTCTAGAAGGGACATATTACTACTTCGTTGAATTTGAATTTAAATATTGTCTTATTTGTTTTCTCATCTTCAATATTAGATTATTATCACTATTTTAAGCTTTTGATGATATTAATTTTTACACAGAAATGTTACATGTTATTATGTCAAGAGGAAATCTATAATAATATCATGGGGGGTGGTGGGATGTAATGGAGTGATTGTGTTGAATCTTAATTCCAACTTTAAATTGGATGCCCATTCAAGCATCACTTAGAAGTCTTCTTCTTTTAGAATGTCAATCAAAAAATCATATTAGCTTGTCTAGACAATATATTTTAGAGCCCTTTTTGTTGTAAATTCAAGCCCCACATGTTAGTGTATATAGATTGACATCATTTGTCATTAGTCATGGAAAATATGTAGTAAAGGAAATGAAGTTATTAATACTCATGGTCTACAAAAAATATAAAATAAATACTTTGAGATTGATATCTCTAAAAAAAATTCAGATAAAATGTATTTAAGATATGTGCACTAGTTTTACTAGAATCATATTCATATTTACAAATATATATTTTTTCCATATTGTTATATGTTACTTTAACATTTTTATTTATATTTAAAAATAAGTTATTTTCATTTAAATTCCAATATTTTGTATATTGCGAGTGTAAAATGTAATATGTTATTTTCTTTCACATTAAAAAAATTGAACACACACACGTGCATAAACATATACATATGTAAAATTTAAAAAATGATGTGGTATCGTATAATTATATTACATTTAAAAAAACATTTTTCATTGTGACATAAAAGTGGTGTGATAGTGGTGCAAATATGTGTCATATGGAGGGGGTGAGTACTCCTCTATGCATGTGAAATGTACGTGAAGTTATCACATGAGATATATATGAGTACTCTACCCCTTCATACGACACTAAAAATGTGTCTCAACATTCATATCATGGACATCGAGATTCAAATGTGTACCATATTCTTGATATGCATCTATGGTATTCAAGTGATAAGATTTTCAAGATTGACATTTTTGTTTCATATGATACACCATAGTAAAGAGGCAATATTTTATTTTATAATATTTTTAGTCATGATTACACATTTATTTATAATTTATTGGGGTATTTAATTTATTAGATTTTTAAATTTATAATATAATTACAAATCCTAGTGTCAATGCATTCACGGCACCCTACATCTCATGATCAAAGATATATAAGTGGTGAAACTTCTGAGGCAGTCTATCATATTTCACCTACTTCAAGGGAGGCAAGGAGGTAAAATGTTAATTTTTAATATCATTTGTAGTTATATTTTGAAATTATTTTTATTTATTTGATCATTTTAATTTATTGGAATTATTTATTTAACATATAACCATAAATCTTCTTTAGTGTTAGTGTTATCACAACATCGTACATCTCGTGATCGACGATCCAAAAGTGGTGACCCTTCTAAGGTGATCTATCATGTTCCCTTACTTCAAGGGAGGCAAGAAGGTAAATTGTTATTTATTTCTATATTATTTGTAGTTATATTAAGAAATTATTTTTAGAAATTATTTGATTTTTTTAAAATTTATTATATAATCATAGACTATCATCTTTCATGTCAATGTCTTCAATGCAACCTTGTAAATATGGTGCTCATCAATTTCAATGACAATAGACCACCCCCATAATTATCAAGGAGGTGTTGCCTACAACAATGAGGGGGGATATACAATATTTGCTTGGTTTTAAGGAGGACCGATCATCTCCTCTAACATTGAACTAGTACAAGTATTGAGTATGGGGGACTTTGCATGTGAAATTGAATGTGAACCATGACATGAAAATATCTTAAAGTGTTCATGGCAATTAATGATTAGTTTAAATTTTGTTTTAATCTAATTTTTTTTTCGCGTTATCGAATTTGTCAAAAATTTAAATTATTTTCTTTTAGGTACTTCTAAAAAAGAATTATGATGCGAGAAAAAATATTATTTTATGAAAATTATCACTTATAATTATACAAATCACAACCAATTAAATGTAGGAAATGGTTGGTTGCGTCTAGTAAAAAAGAGTTTGGTAGTTCCTACCATGATGTGGGTAGTATTGATAAAATTGTAGTAGATATGCTTAAGAGGATGAGGCGACATATATGGGTATGACAATGAAATAAATTAAAATCATGACGCTTATTATTTCATTTTTGTTTATATTTATTTATGACCAATTTAATATGCAAGCGAATTATAGGGGTAATACACACAAGGAGAGATAAGTGCGATGACCTATTGGCATGAATAAATATGTGTGGAAAATACAATGTGAAAAATGACTCAAACGGTACACATAACAAGCTTCTGGTAAGTTGGGGAAAACAATGATATAAAATTAAAAATTATGTGTTTGTCAAATTCATTAATTCATTTTTTATGTATTGATATCAATATAGGGGTCCAAAGTATCTATGATAAATCCCACTAAGCGAGAACGAGTTTGAGGAATTTGGTGACTCATCATTTGAGACAAATGAGCATATATGACTCTACTTGCAAATTTGTAAGTTTATTAAATAATGTAGTATACAATGTTTATTAATTCATACCTTAATTATATGTATAGCTTTAAATATTTTGTACAAGAGAAGATGTATGACTTCAAAGCCACTGAACATGTGCTGGACACAACTCAAAGCCATTGGATGAAACACCAATGCATTCAACAAATGAGTGTGTTCTTGTGGGTTTGTGTCAGTAAGACATTGTTAATTTCTTAAACAATTATTAAAATCAAGTAGGTAACAAAATTTGAATTTGAAATGTTATAATAATAATTAAATAATGTTTCTAGGTGAATAAACCTTCACTTTTAGTTGATGGATCTGACTTAAGAGACAGTACCGATGATGATGATGGTGGTGGTGATTTTGACTACGACTATGACAACTCATCATTGTAGGGAATGGAGCACAACTCAAACAATACAAACAATGAACACATAGATTATCATGATGATAATGAGCTCTTAAATGATGATGATGATGAGTAGTTAATTATAATTCATAATCATGTTATTGTATTGTACACGAGAATTATTTTCTAATATTCATGAATACATTGATATCTTTGTCATTAACTTACCTAAAACTCGATTTTATGTTTGAAAACTGGTATATGCTATTTTAATAATAAGTTCATTTAGAAAATATGTTAAAAAATCAATGTATGATATTTTATTTTAGCATTGTAATTTACATTTAAAAAATATTTTTTAATATTTTAATTCTATTAATTTGTGTAAATGTTATTATGATCTTATTAATTGTGTTTGTACGAGTGGTATTCAATGATACTTTTTAATATGTGTACCACTAATTTACAATATGACAGCTTTGTTTCACATTTACAAATATTAAAAATAGAAATGTAATCATATGTAAATGTATGTATGTATGTATTAAAAATGCAATATAATTATTTGATATTTCAAATAATTATATTGCATTATTTTTTAAATTATTGAAGGAACTTTGCGTCACATTTGTGCCACTTACCATTGCAATAATGTCTTGGTTGGCATCATGAATAATCGGGACAAATGCGTGGCAAAAACAACACAAAAATGACACAAATGCAATGCAATTAAAAATGTCTAGTCGTGTCAAGGTTGCGTCACATTTACACCACCTTTCACGCCATAAATTCTTTGAAGAAACATAGCTGAAATACCTAAAAATATCAAATTTTGTTGTAAATTTGACTCAAAACATAACACTAATTGCACTTTATGTAGTAGTGTTATTCCATTTACTTTGATATGCGCACGTGGACACACACACACACACACACACACACACACACACACACACACACACACACACACACACACACACACACACACACATTAAAGTGCATAATCGTTTAGGCACCTATTTTTGGTATACGACTAGTTGATTGCAATCATATTAGTGTATCTATGTGTTTATTGGCCATTGGTCCAACTTAGGATATTGTTGGCATGCATTCTTTTTTTGTTTGAATTTTGACATGTTCCCTTTTTGTTTGATGCAACTTTGAACACTTTTGGTTATATGTGGGTCATTGCAACTTTGTTTTCCATGTATATCTCTTTATTTTTGTCCATCTCTTCCCCCGCTTTCTCTCTTCTCGTCTATTTCTTATTTTTCTTAACATTTTTTTGAGAACATCTACCTCATCTTTAGCAGCTATTGAGGCATACTACATTAGCCCACCACTCTGAATATGACTCCACAAAAAATCCTCATTGTAAACCTCAAAAGCATAACAATCATACTTGCCAAGATATGAAGAACTTGTCTGGGCCTAACTGCAGCCCTATAACTATTGGGTCTAGTACAAACTCGCTCTTCTTTTATATGGTGTGTCAATCAAAGTCCCAAAGAATAGAATGACTATGATTGTCCCTGTAATTTTCCCTTGAGTACTTGTGAAGGAAGCTGTTTGTTCTAAACTCTTGAATCCTCCTATAAACCATTGGTACCACTGAGAAAAATCTTGGTAATTGCATCTATTGTTTGTAAGGAATCCTAAACTAATTGCTATAGAACTTGAATTAATGGGTAAAATTCACTGAGTACACTGGTTACTCTGGGAAGCAACTACTCCATATGTTGCATCTACTAACTAAACCTTTCTGGCATAAATAAACATGCAGACAGTATTATGATAGCCTTCTCACCTCATCGTCTTGAGTAATATCTTGATAGGGTATGTTAACCAATCATGTCCTCAAAAACAATGTCATCTATGAGAAACTGGAATGGTATATGGAGATCAATCCTAAGTGGAGCCATTCCCACCCATTTGGATTCAAAGATCTAATCGCTATAGGATCTGTTATCCCAATTAATTCAAAGAAAAACATTTAGGAATCATCCTTGGGTATCATTAGATCTTGTAAATGTTTTTTATTGGAAAACACATACATGATCAAGAGTAGGATGAATAAGTGAAGTCATCAAATCCCATTATCTAGAAATCATGTACATGTAATTTTTTTTTATAGATGTATAGACATGATAAGTGGTGCCTAATATATAAATATGCACTACTCAGGCATACGAGGATCAAAAACCCTACCAAAGGTACACAAGGAGAGAAATTCTCAAGGGTATCTTAACTATGGAAGGGAATATATAGAATCTAACAATACAAGAACCTTTCCCTGCCCTTATCCTTGATCAAATGTGAGGCCAAGATACATTGATATTGCAACCCCCTTGAAGAAGACGAGTTCTAGCTTATGTAGAGCATGCATAGGTTTTTATCAACCGAGAGCTAACCTAAGGTTCGAGTCTTAGCCGCCGAAGATTTTAGGTTCTTGTCTGATATTTGAAATAGGTGGCCCAACTGTGAGCCTGTTTATAGCACCTAGCGCTATACAAATGAAAACTTACTGCCAATCACTGAAGGTCCTAAACTATGTAGATCTTCCAAGAATACTAAAATCATACTTAAGATAATTTTTCCAAAGTGTTATGGTCTAAGCCTGGAATAGCTCAACAATTGGCATAGAGTAAAATACTCGCAGTTGCAACCAACCATGTCTGTGAGGTTCTTTAATGCCCTCCTTCTAGCGGCTAAATCCCTCTTAATGGATAAGTCAAAATCTCCAGGATCTGGGGAAACTAATCGGTACCTCACAAGCTATACTCCATCTAAGATATCTCCCTTGCATCCATATAACAGCAAGAAAAGAGAAAGTTAGAACCTCTTAGGCATATAACAAGCTTTACAAAATAGTATAAACCTAAGAAAAAACAAAAAAAATTTCACACTTTTATGTCAAATTGGACAAATTTCCTTGATGGTTACGCAATTGCCACTTAATAGTAGAGTACAATTACACATTAATCACTTTAGCCTATTAGTGGTGGTCTACATAACCACCGTTCAATGGTTACGTAACTCGCCGCTCTTTGTAGAGTGGATGTTGTGCAACCACTGCGATGGTTCTTCCTTGAAGAACTTGGACCGTAACCTAAGGGCCAAAAATTAAAAAAAAATCAAAAAGACATCAAATAAAGTCAAAAATAGACAAATCCTACATGACTCCCCTCTTGTGATCATTTTCACTATAAATTTATCAAGAAATGACCCCCTTCCCTATGGCACAGTTTGGACAAAATTCATACATCTTAGGGAAAACAAACAAACAATTGTAAATAGACTAGCATGGTCATGACCCTCTATCGCTGCCACTGGTTGTGTTGCCATCATCTCGATATTCTATTCATTTCAAATGTACTTTATCATCCAAACGGTCATAGGTAGTACAAAGTCTAAAAAATTCACCAAGTGTGTAAGTGCAAATGATTTCTGTAAATAGTTAAAAGTTAATGTATATAGTGTTTTCTAATGTCATTTTGAGTGGATGTTTATGTAGGCCTGGAGAAATGCATGTAGGTATCATTTCTCATCCTTTCACAACTAACATTTTGGTAAGCATTCAATTTCATTTTAATATAGCATGTTTTGTCAATTACATCTTTTATCTACACTTTATTCTTGTTTTCTCTTATAGGTGACGGGAAGCTTGGATTGGCATTATTTCTGACACGCATGCGTCAGGTATAATTTATAACTTTTCCATTTGAGAGCACCATAATCTAACTTCATGTTTTATGCCCATTTATGGCTAAAACGATTTTTCAAGGAGGCAATATGTACACACACAAATATTTCACATGCTTACATTATCAGAATAGTAAAAAAACACCATGATGATAAATTTCATTTCCAAAATTAAACGATGAAATCCATGTCCTTTTTCCTTGAAATCTGGCATGTTTATTTGGCTTACTCTTCCTTTCTTGAGTAGTTCCTTAGTTTTGGATTACCTTTTCAAATTTGTTTCCATGATACCTTTCCTTAAAGAGGCTTTTCTCTTAAGTTACACAATCACAATGGTTGTTATGTAACCACCAGTATTCCTAGAGTGGGAGTTATGCAACCGCCACGTTGGTTCTGATATGTGCTTTTATCTAGGACTTAAATCTCCCATTTCTGTATGCGTGTTGAAAGTTTCCCATTAATTTTCTCACACATTTCTTAACCAATTCTACTGATTCTAAGCTTGTAAAAGGAATGATAACCAGATCGTGCCAAGCCAAGAACACAGATGCTAATCAAACATCACGATCAATAAGATGAAAGTAATTTTCCAGAATAACTTTACATAAACCTTTGCAAACAAATGAGCAGCAATATCATATATTATTATGGAACTCAATGAAATACAATGAGAATGTGCCTTGCTTATATAGGCAAGGAATAACAATCTAAGAACCAGTCAAGGTCGTAGATCAAGCCATAAATCATGGAAAGAACTAGTCATCAAAGAACTAGTCAAGTCCATAGATTTATGAGAGAACTAGACATCAAGGATCTAGTCAATACCATAGATCTAGGAAAGAACTAGTCAATACCATAGATCAAGGAAAGAACTATACCTAACAACTAGATAATATTTCCTAATATCTAAATAAATAAAAAGAAATATCCACACACATAAGTGGGTGAGGATAAATACAATAATGTACCTAGGTGAACATGAGCTAAGGTAAATACCTACTCTAACACCCCCCCCTCAAGTGAAGCTAGGGGCCAAAATAGAAGTGGCATGTCCATAGTATGAGTCCCATAAACTAGGCCTGATGAGGTACTCATGTACAATATATCCATGAAGAAATCTCGAACCAAAAGAAGGAAAGAATCCTGCTAGAAGGAAAGAGAAAGAAGAAGAAGAAGAAGGAAGATGTTCTCATGAACACCCCCAAGAACAACTTCTGAAACCCCAAGCATTCCACGCAACTCAAGGTAGCGAGGTGATGCAAAAGGCTTCGTAAATATGTCTACAACCTGCTGCTGAGTCGGAATGTACTCCAAGTAAAGAACTCCATCCTGAATGTGCTGAAGAATGAAGTGGATGTGTATCTCAATATGCTTGGTCCACTAGTGCTCAACTAGGTTGCGAGAAATGTGAATTGAACTTTGGTTGTCACACCAAAGTACAGTCAGTGAATCCTGTGGGAATCCAAACTCTGTCAATAACTGGCGAAGCCAAAGAATCTGCTGACTCGCTGTAACTGCTGCCTTGTACTCTTCCTCTGAAGATGAAAGTGCAATAGCTTGTTACTTTTTACACACCCAAGCAACTAGAGAAGAACCAAGACAAAAAAGATAGCCAGAAGTGGAACGCCTATCATCAATAGAACCTTCCCAATCTGAATCTGTATACCCAACCAACTTAGTAGAACCCCTAGTGTAGTGTAGGCCAAAGTGGGAAGTGCCATGCAAATAGCGCAAAATCCTTTTAGCATCCTTCTAGTGACTACTATGAGGAGAATGTGCAAACCGAGATACAAGCCCTACTGCAAATGAAATATCAGGGTGAGTATGGGTCAAGTACATGAGACTCCCAACCAACTTCCTATACAATGTAGGATCACAAAGTGGTGTGGTACATGTGGATGTAAGAGTAACTCCAGACTGAAAAGGAGATGGACGTGGCTTACAATCATCTATATCAAAGCACCTAAGAAGATCATGGGTGTACTTTTGTTGACTCAAATGAATCCCTAAATCTGTCTGAGAAATTTGTAAACCAAGGAAATAATGCAATAGCCTAGGATCTGTCATGTCAAATAATGTAGAAAGAGCCCTCTAAATACTCTGAATGTGGGAAGAAGAGCTGCCAGTAAGTAACAGATCATCAACATACAAGACAAGTATCACAATATCCTCACCAACATGCTAGAGATACACTGTATGATTGGAATGGAAATGAACAAAACCAGTAGATAGAAGAAAATAATCCATCTTCTCATACCAAGATCGAGGGGCTTGTTTGAGACTATAGAGAGACCTTCGGAACCGACAAACAAGAGAAGAATCCTGAACAAATCCAGCCGGTTGCTCCATATATATTTCCTCTTGGAGATCTCCATGTAAGAAGGCACTCTTCACATCCATCTGGTATACAGCCCACCCCTATGATGCAGCAATAACAAGTACAAGGTGTACAGAATCCATCTTAGCAATGGGTGTAAAAGTCTCAGAGTAATCAATACCTTCAACTTGTGAAAAACCCTTTACAACAAGACAAGCCTTATACTTTTCAATGGACCCATCAGTTGCGTATTTGGTTCAGTATACCCACTTACACCTAACCATCTTTCTTCCTTTAGGAAGAGATACCAAATCCCAAGTATGATTCTTCATCAAAGAAGAATACTCAGCTGCCATCACATCATCCCACTCCGGTATCCCATGAGCCTTTGAAAAATATTGTGGATCCTCATAAACTGTCTGACACAAAATTCCAGAACCTGTAGAATGTGTGTGATGATGCCTAGTGGGTGGAAGATCCTCTATGAAAGGTGATGCCTTAGAAATGATAGTACGAGCCCACTTAGGCATAGTGACAACATCAGTGGGAATAGGATCCTCAATGGCATCTATAACCACCTCATTAATCTCCTTAAAGAAAGGATCCTCAAGATGATATGAAGAAGAAGAAGGAATCGAAGAAGATGAAGAATCATGAGGAGTGAAATGCTCATCAAACTAAACATGTGTTCGAAAAAGAACATCATGTGTATCAGGATCTAAAAGATGATAATCTCTCATGTCCTCACAATACCCTACAAAGATCAAGGGTTTACTCTTCTTTTCCAAATATTTCCTTTTCTTCTTTGGCACAAATGCCTAAGCATGGCTCCCAAAGAATCGAAAAAATGAGACATCTGGCTTAGTGTTGGACCAAGTTTCCTCTGAAGTCAAATGCTCAAGTGCTCTATGTAGTGTGTGATTCTGAATATAGTTAGCACAATTAACCACTTTTTCTCAATAGATAGGAGGTATATCTCTAGAATACATCATACAGTTAGTCATTTCCTTCAAAGTTCTATTCTTCCTTTCTGCTAATCCATTCTGTTGTGGAGTATGAGGAACAAAATGCTGGTGAATAATGCCTTGAGTTGCCAAAAATTTAGAAAACTCATTGCTGAAGTACTCCCCCCCATTATCAGTGCAAAGGTTCTTTATGCTACTAGAATATTGTTTCTCGAACAAAGCCTTGAAGACTTTGAAGTGTGAAAAAACATCACTTTTGTACTTGAGAAAATAAACCCAAGTACGCCTCGAGAAATTATCAATAAATGTAAGTGCATACTTAGCTCCATTGAAAGATGGGGTAGGAAAAACCATCAAGTCACTATGCACAAGCTCAAGTGGTGAAGAAGCTCTCTTAGACAAATTCTTAGGAAAAGGATCTTGGTTTTGTTTCCCTAATGCACAACCATGACAAAATCCCTCAAGACAAGAAACTCTAGGAAGACCATCTACCATACCATGAGTGCTCAACTCCTTCAAATGTCTGTAATTGAGATGTCCAAATCTTTCACGCCAAAGCTTACTCTCTGAATCTAAATGAGAAACCAATCCTGTCCCTATAGAATAAGTGTCATCAAAACCCTCAAATTGATATAGTCTAGAACTATGATAACCAATATCCTGAGAAACAAGTGAATAAGGCTCCAACAAAGTTCTTACTTCTGCCCCATGTGGTGTAAAAGTCACTATTTTCCCTTTACTAGAATGAAAAATTTGATATACAGAAAGTAAATTTGTAGTGATGTTAGGAACATATAGTGCATCTTGGATATTGCCACCATCAAGTTGTATATCATCTTTTCCCTCAACAGAAAGAAAGGAAGAATCTCCAACCTCAATTTTGGAAGTAGAACTCAAACCTAGAGAAACAAAAGACTCCTTGGAAGAAGTCATGTGATGAGAAGCACCAAAATCTATAACCCAATTGTCTGCAAGTGGTGACTGAGATCTTCTAACAACATTAAGTGCTTTTCCATGTTGATTAGAAGGAGGTGGAGTGGAGATAGAAATTTTGTGTTTCTTGACTGCATCCTCTAAGGCTTGCATTCGCTTATAACACCTATTTTCTTCATGATTACTACCCCCACAAAAAGAGCATGAACGGCTAGACTTATTCTTGGATTTAGAATACTCCTTCGGTTTTGAGTTGTTTTCTTTGGGTTTAGGAGCATTTTAAAATGGAGAAGGTGTGGATTTGGTTTTACTGTTTGGTTTTCCCTTTCCCTTAGGATTAGATGCAACTAATGCCTTTTGAGAGGTGGAAGACTCAAGATGAGATAATTTGGATTCTTCCCTAGTAAGTCTTTCACAAAATGTTTCTAATTTAGGCATTTTGAAGGTGTCACCTAAGGCATCCATGCTAGAGAAAAAGGTAGAAGCAAAAATGTAGAATGGTCCTCTCAACTTGGATAGAATCAAGTAAACACACTCTTCATCTTTCTTATCTCTTCCACTCCCCTTCAATTGTGTCAAAAAATACTTGAACTTGGTAAGATATTCTATAATTGTTGGAAAATCTTCAGGATTAAGAGAGGTGATCTCAATTTCAAGTTGCATGGCTCTCATATGATCCACCTTACTAAATAAATCCTCCAATTTCTCCCATATTTTGAAAGGAGAGTCACATTTTTACAAATGAAATAAAAGACTGTCACTTACATAAGTTCCTATCAAACCCATACACTCATCAAATTTGCACTGGTACTAAAATTTCTCATATTCTCTAGTGAACACTGGTTGTTCTTTAGAAGTTAAAGCCCATAATCCTTTTCGTTTGATTATTGTTTCCATTCTTGGTTTCCATGTGTGGTAATTATGTGTTGTTAATGGCTCAACATGATCTAATGTAGAAGTAGATAAAGATGCCATCCTAAAAAAATCACTGAAAGAAATGCAAGAACCAAGCAATGCAACTAGACCTTCAAACAATGTAATAAGAGCCCCCAATACGGCACTTTATAATTATAGTGCGATTCTAAAAATAAATATTTCTGATGGAAAGAGCATAAAAAACACGCACTTTTGCAAAAAATGGCACTCAAACCTGAGTTACCGATCAAAAGATACAAGTTTTTCAATATTATGCTCTACTATTTATTTTAGCTACCATTAAAAAGAATAAAATGCTCTTGCCTTCACCACACAAATAAAAATGAAAGGGGGCTGGAGTTAAGCACCTGCTAGTAGGAATCACAAGATTTAAGTTCTCATATGACCCTACCATATGACCAAGGGCTAAAGGCAAAAATAACAACTAGTCAAGTCCGTAGATTTATGAGAGAACTAGACATCAAGGATCTAGTCAATGCCATAGATCTAGGAAAGAACTAGTCAATACCATAGATCAAGGAAAGAACTATACCTAACAACTAGATAATATCTCCTAATATCTAAATAAATAAAAAGAAATATCCACACACATAAGTGGGTGAGGATAAATACAATAATGTACCTAGGTGAACATGAGCTAAGGTAAATACCTACTCTAACAATTTGTCCATCTTGCATTCTAGACCTATTTTTCGCATATTACTACTAATGTCTACCTCTAAATTCATAGATTTTAGCATATTCATGTCTCTAATCCTAGTTCTCTAGTCTTTCAACACGTTTATGCATTCAAGTTAGTTTTACACTTTCTTATGATATAGATTAGACCCCCTAGTTGAATTCATATCGAAGGGATATGTATCTATTGGATGCAATACTTTCAAGTATTCCCATGTCTTAATAATTCTAAAATTTGACATTAAAACAAAATAAAATATTCCACGAGATTGTTATTATGGAATATTCTATTTATCATGTCAAAAGTTTATAATAATCACACGGATAAACTAATCTCACAAGAATGAACTAGTATCAATAGCTTTATCTTAATTGTTATTATTGCAGTAAATAATGCATTCTTGCAATTCAACAATTTCAACTTCTTACCCAATAAAATGCTAGTTTGACATTAGAAAATAAAAGGAGTATTCTTGGGGTCTTTTCTATCACATTCCTTTTATATCATGTCAAAACTTTACAATACGAATTCATAACTAAAATAATACCATAACAATTACTAATTAAGTGAACCCACACCAATAATTAATACACACATGTTTTCTAGTACATATCTTAATAATATAAAAATACAAATAAATTGAATAAATTAACAATCCCTAGTCCCATACTAATTAATTAATATCCACACAAATACAATCATTCTATTAACTAATACCGTATAAATCAACTAGGCCTAATCTAACAATAATCATTAAACACAGAAACATGCAAATACCATGACATTTACCTAGTTCCATACAATACAAAATGTTTATGAACCAAACGAAATATATGCCCATATTTATTTTTTGAAATGTGTTTCCAAACAATCAATACATTTCTTTTGAACAATTGCAATCATAAACACCCACTCAATAAAACTCAACATGTTCAATTTCAAATACAATATATTTGACAATAATAAACCACTATATGACAATTGTTGTAGTTGAATATATGTAATATTAAATTAGTATCTTTGATAAAATCTTAATTACTTTCAGATTTAGTAGTATGGTTAGTTGATCTGCATGTTATATGTTATTTCAAACCACTTACTTCCCTTTTATTTAAAATGGGGTTTTACCTATCACGTGAAATTGAAGATCCACACTTATTGGATCAACTTTTTTCGGGGAAACCCCACATAGTTAACACTCAACCTAGGGTTTGCACTTTGTGTAAATTTACATTGCTTAAACATAACATTCTATCAACTGCATTCAATGACCTATAAATCATTTTGCACCATGGTTCAATCCACATCTTACAATATCTAAGGTACCTTAAACACCCCATGTGCATCAATATTGGGTGTGCTTTATTCTTTAGTTCATAGATCATATAGATTTAAAAAGGAATGAAAGTTGATTAGATACATTTTTGACGACATGCTGAGTGTTAGGTTACCACCCATTTAAGTGATCCTTTTGATATTTTAGAAATCTATCTTTTTTGTTTCTTTGTCTTCTACTAACATTGCAGCATGACTGCCCTACTTCTTGTTTTCTCGTAAACTGGTTCAACTGCTAGATTGATTTTCCCACTTAATTTCATGATAACCAAGATATGGAAAATATTTCTCTATGTATTCCTCATTTTGTGTCTATGGTGTTTGTGCTCGCTTTCTTGCATCGATATTTCCCTTTACTTATGTGTCTTACTCATCATATGTATATGTATCATGCACTTCAATTTGTGTTTAATACACAGATACATTTCTTTATACATGCAGATACACTTACTTACATACACATACGTCTAAGTAAGCAGGTTAAATTGATACATCTCATATCGCATATCACATACACATACACATAAACACTCACACATTCAAATACACATATATAAACATACATCCTTCACATAGTACATACGAATACATCCATGATAATAAATAATTTACTATTTGACATGTATTATAATATCAAATTAGTACATGGTACTACCTTTCTCTAAAAAATCAGAGCCAACTACAACAATGTGATCACTATCTTAATGATATCTTTTACCACATACTCATGAAATAGCTGATATCTTGAGTGTTCTAAATGAGATTTGGATATCTCAACCCTATAACAACCATGTTAATCCATATATATTGATACTCAAAGTAGTCCAAATCCAAATATCTCCTATCTCATATCAGACCCAATCCACACCTAGATTGGTTTAGATCTCCACCTCATGAAAAATATCCCTTGTAGACCCCTGAGCCTCCCTCTAGCCCTGATTTAGTTGACTTCATGTAGTCGTAATAACCCATGAAACCTATCAATCCTATCAACCCACTCAAGGTCAAAGGAGCCAATTCCATCTAGCATATTCTTCATAATGAAACACTATAGGATTACTTCACACTGGTATTTCTAAGACTAGTGCCCATCTAATTACCTATTAATCCACCAACCATTCACACTCCTTGTGTTCCATTTATCGTATTTCCTCCTACATATGTTCAATCCAGACCCCAAACATCATATCCAACATCTGCATATGGTCAATTGACATACCAAGCCTCCTTAAACATTATTATCCATCCACTCCTTATGAAACTACAAACCATAGAAGGCTATCCAAAGACTTCTCGTTACCACCTACCAACAGCCCTAACTATAATACACCATACCTATCAATTATCTAATTACTACCACATCATCTCAAACATATACCATGATCAATATCTCATCACTTGCACTCATTTCTAGCCCCATTTATGCATTAAAAATCATCGTATAAGGAGGCATCTCTTAATCCCTCACCACATCAGTAGATCCTATTAGCACCTCCATCACCTTATATTCAGTGAAATCCATACTCCATCTACCTATACATGTTCCATAGCTATCATGTACATCTACTTGACATCTCACAATGCCCCATATGAGGTCAAGGTGAATCAAACCTTGGATATCTTAAGTTGGTGACAAAATCTACCTTATTATGAATCCCCTTTGTCCAACATGTACACAATCCCACATGTGATCAATTGTACATGTGATTGTCTTGCAGCCTCTATTCAATTTTCCTACGAGTTACACATGCCACCAAGTTGCAATATCTGTGTGATTCATAGGAAGTTGCTTACACAATCAAACCACAGTCTCTCTATAATTTCTAGTCAAGTATATTGTCATTTGTATCATTTATCTTTATCATGTCTTTTATCACCTTTAAAATGTCATGAATTTAATGGGGGCAAGTCCCCTAACCAACCAAAATTACTAATATTTCCCTAAAGTTTATGATTGTATAGATTTTGGCTTTAAGATATTAGATTTCTTTATTCAAATAGCAGAACCATATTGCACTTTATCTCAAAACACACACAATGGTTCGCTAGATCCATTATTTTGTGTAGCATTATATATGAGTTTATTGTTGGTTTTATATGACATATGATCTCTAACACTTTATAGGTGGCTCATTTATTTATATACATTTTGGTAATCATGGAATAAAAAGAAATGAAAAATAAAACATCATACTTTCCAACATTTTATTACCCATCCTATCACATCTGACCATAATTTGCATGCTTTGGGTTGTTATTATGTTTCACCCTATCCTCAATTACCTATCACACCTTTACATCTCAATATCCAAAGCCTTATTCCAACTTCTTCCTACATTATGGGTCACTAAACTTACCAACTCATTTCCTACTGACATTCTATGCAGTTTCTTCCTACTCAAAAATTTCCATACCTTCCCTTGATTTCTTCTTACATACTTGGTTTTTACCTCAATCGGCCATGTTTAGAAAACTTTCATTTTAATTGTATTATTTTTCTATTCAAATAACCCAATCATGTAACTACCCCGAAATCTTTAAAAAAAAAGTTTGGTTGGTCATAAACAAAACTGCCCCTTAACCTTAAAATACGAGCCAGGTCAGTCATGTGTGCAACCACCCTGCTTCTATGAAAACATATACTCATCAATACTATATGCATCAATCAAATCAAAATTATCAAAACACAAGATAACCTAACATAAAAACATCTAGAAAAGGGCTAACCCATACTATGTTCCTATCCCTGATGGAAGGTTCTAAACCACAATGAATTCTATCTCTTTTTTTGTATTTGTAACTATTTCTGAGCATCTACACCTTATAAAAACCTACATGTGTGTCCTATAATCTACACGTACCAATTGTGTGTGTACCTTGATGAATGCCCCTCTTTTGAGGCATGCACGATAAAGAATTTGAACATGTGACTCAAAAGAAATGATGTGTACACATGTTAGATAAGTATGATAATCTATGTTGGATCACATGGAAGATTGTAGTTGTGGCCACAATTAGGATCTTGTTCTTGTAAGACAGTTTCACATGGTGGATACTATGACACTCAAATAAATCAACACACAACATGAAAAAATAATATTAACACTAATAAATGTGTATGAAGAAAACAAGCATAAAGGAAAAGCAATAGCCAATCAATACAACACAAGAAATAACATGTAAATATTTCATATCTATGTGTAGATATACAAACATAGGACAACCACGGTGTCATAAGACAATCATAGTAAAGGAACACAAGCCAAATACAAAGAAGTAAGTGTGTGTACACAAGAGGAATAAATCCACAAACACATGAAATTCATGGTGTCATGAGACAAACAAGGCACTCAGGACACATATAATAAACAATCTATTAGTCAAGCAAGGAATCAATTTAACAAGCAAGTATAATAAACAATAGTGAAAATAGACGTGTAGTAAGATAGGTTAGCACTACACAAGACACATGTGTTATCCCGGTTAGCAAAAAAAATAACATATACATAATATATGTAATTGAGGATAATGAGGAAGTGGAAATAAGAAAAATAAAACAAAAACATCTGTATATTGTGGGAGACACCCCTAAATGATCAACATAACTATGAAGGGACTAGGTCGAAATCTATCATCATGTATCATTTGTGTATGTCCTACATCAAGCTCAACATTCCTTGTGAATGTATGTGTCGTATATCAAGCTCAATATTATATAGAAAAATATGTTATCTATTAAACCCATATGACAAACAACATATCTAAAGTAACAAGCTAACCAATCAAGTGATATTTATGTCTTGATTTTGTGCTTTTGCAAATATTTGAACTTATTTGTATTATGTGATTATTTGAATGTTTTTTAGATATTGAAATTAGTTATGTACAAGGAAGGAAGGTAGCATAAGAGCTACCCATTGAGGGCCTCATAAGGAGGTGGGGCAGACCCATAAGGTGAATGTCATTTGGGCCTTAATTGTGTCATACTAGAAGTTGGATGATACTATTTATCATGTGTAGGAACGTAATTTAATCTGAATGGACAATATTTTAAGGGGTAGTAACCACTGGTAGAGTATCCTAATGAATTAGTTTCCAAGGCTAATTGTAGAAATATTAGGAATAATCATTATACAAAGCTAAATAATGATAGGTAATGAAACAAAGCGCTATCAATGATGAGGAGAAGAGAAATTTGCTAATATATTGGATTGTGCACTGATCTAGGTTGGTTTAATGATTGAAAATGGATGGAAATGATCTAATAGAGCCTCGATACTAAAATTGTGACCTGAACAACTACTTGGCCCAAAACGTATGGTAGAGCCCAAATATTAACCATAATATGGCACTTTCTATATGCTTTGGTCCCTCTGTACTTTCAACCTAAACAACTTTTTGTGCTTGTTTGTTGCTCCTTGTTTTTCTCCTGTATGGAAGCTATACCTCTGACACTATGCAATGCTCATTTTGCAACTGATTCAACCTTGAAAATCCTAGATGGTGAGAGATTCCTAAAAAATAAACATTAGGTGGGTTGTGGGCATCCCTATGCACTTCCAATGTCATCACTACTCCAAAAAGGGCTCTATCCACATGTCTTTCTCACCTAGCATATGTTATCTAGAATGTATGCAACCAAATTGACAACCATGATCTTGCAACAAAGGAATTGTACATGATACTTTCCCTATATTGACTTAACCTTGATAAATTTCCTTTTACATTTTTATACCTAAGTGGACGACTTCCCTAGAATAAATGTACAGAGTATATGAATCTCAAGGAGTCTTGGAGTAGTTTTACTTGTGATTGCTCTTAGTGTTTTCTCATTAGGATGTTAGGTGACAAGTAGAATGAATGCCCCTTGAATGGGAAATGAATAACTTTATTATATATGTGTTCTAGATCTGGAAACCTCAAATAAGGTTGACTAGGAATGTACTAAAGGGAATCAAATTAGAAAAAGCGTTGTTAGAGGAAGAGGGACTAAAGCGGCCAGGTCGGCCCATAGTGTATGGGTGCTATGGACCGCCATATCAGCCATGGTCCCAAATGCATGTTCGGATGATATGAAAGTTAGAATTGTGATATGCAAAGGTATAGACAAATTTGATGGATTACCATGACCATTTTGTGAACAAATATGGTGTGCCTACAAGCTAGAATGAGTGGGATATAGCTAGGGATAACCTACTTGGTTAAATTGAAAAAGTGTGGGCTAGTGTAAGCGTGTTGTACAATTTGTGTTGTTGTAAGTCATGAATTACCAAAAATAGTGTCTACATTTCCCCCCCTTAAGTATAGATTTGAAAATTGTGTGCATAAAGGAAAAGTCACTTGAGTGTGTAGACACACTTTGTCTTCACTCGAAGCGCTTTGTGTTTTTCTTAGGACTTTATCTTTGTTATGGTTGTGTTTGTTTGGTCAGGATGAGTACCTACATAGAAAAGAGCCTAGTTAATGTCTATAATATACAAAATAAAAATTTAACATGAAAATCTTGACCTTAGTGTGAAAATAGAACTATGTAATGTAGAAAAGTAAAATAAATGAAAGAGTACACTTGATAGTTTTGTGAGATATGGGAGAGAGTACTCCATGGATATTTCTTAAAATTTGTGTTAGAGCTGGTTAGAATGACCTGGGGGTGATGAATCCCCAAGTTGAATATGCCAAGGAGAATATAAATAAGTGCAAACGTGCCCACATGGTGAGGAGAAATGTATGAGGAGTTTTCTAGTTACCCCGCATCCCTCCACAAATATAATTAGTGGGAAGTCAAGCCTTCGAGGATAATAGTCACCTCAACACTTCCCAAGACCCACAAATAAGTGTCACTACAGATGAACATAAACCTAATTGATTTGTAAATGATTACATAATGTACCGAGGCAAAGCTAGCTTTCACGTACCCTTAGTACCATCATAATTTGAATTGTATCATGCATGCTTTGATTGCAATTGGGTAAAAATCCTCTAAATGTCCCCAAGAAACTGTACCAACTCAGAAAATTATTGAATCTTCCCCCGGTATGGAAGCATATGGAATGGACCATAATGTCCATATGATATGGTCCTTATTATACATTTTAGTCCCTGTGTATTTCCTGACCCAATTCTATTTTTGAGTCATTTTTTATACCTTGGATATTTCTAATTTTATACATGTTATTTTGTTTCGTAATTTTAAGTTGTTGTGAGTGTGAAATACCACTCGATGGTTGCCCCTTGTTTTAGGTGTGTGAGATGGGACAATATGAGGTTAGCCTAAATAGGAGGACCTATAAATGATGTGAAAATGTGTTGCAGGATTCCTACAGGGGAAATAGGGAGGTGCATATGGTTTATACTAAGGTGCATACATAGAGATATAATTAAAAAATTAACACAGTGTTAGTAATGAGCAATAGAAAACTACAAAGTAGATATAAGAAAAGGCATGCAAGGACAAACAAATGGAACAACAAGGGAAACAATATGTCACATACATAGGACAACACTCAAGATGTCGCAAGACAATTAAGGCACTCAAGGCCAACAATGAACAATCAAGTAACATAAGGCATTTCCTGCAAACAAGTGAAAAAATAGAGAAAACATGTAAAGTAATATGATGAATGTGGGATCGGTTTGGAAGTGACCTGTAAGAGAGATACTACACATGAAGCACCCATTAGCATGTTAGAGTAATAAATAATATGACACAATGTATGTACTGAGTGAATATGGTAAGTAAAAGTAGAGTAGTAAATATTGGAAAAATAACACTTTGTAGGAGAAAATGTAGAAATGAATTCCCCCAGTATCTATAGAAGAATTGGTAAATATCAGTGTCAAGCATCCTACATCATGTAGCGATTTTTGTGTAGCTTACATTTAACTCAGAGCACTACGTTAATGCACATGTGTATAGAAAAATGATATAACATACTATGTATCAAGTGAAACATGATATGTAAAGTGTAACATGAATAATATAGGCATGCAATAGAAACTACCAAGCAAGAGCAATGCAAATGTTTTTAGATGTGTTGCATATGTTTAAATGTTTTTGGTTTTTTAGCATATATGATTTTTTTTGGATTTTTAAGCCTCTTGAGGGCATAAATGAAAACCTATTCTTTGACAAGAAGGAAGGGTTATCCAAGAATTCCCCCAAAATGGAATATTTATACTTTTAATGTTTCTGATCAATATAGATTATGTAGCTAGAGGTGGGAAAGAAATGTTTCCCCCAGTGTGTGTGTGTGTGTGTGTGTGTGTGTGTGTGTGTGTGCAAAGTGAGGTTTGGGTGTGTAGCCGGTCCCTCAATAACCAAGTTGAACCTATAAACATAGTGTGTCATCAAGAAATGAGGGGGAAATTTGGATTTCACCCAGTATGTAAGTAGTATATGATCTATCTAATGAGAATTTTAAGTGAAGGCCCATTATCTATCATTGTGAACGAAGGAAACATATGATCATGGGTCTAGAGACTAGTGTCATGCGAGGCCATGTGTGGGATAGTGTGTGTAGGAAGGATGTGTCCTAAAGTTGTACTGTGGAGTAGGGGAAATATAACTATGAGGAGATATAAATGTGTGGTGTGTACCATGAACCCTATGTGATGGCCTAGTCCTATATGGCAAACTATGAGACTGAGAGATATGCTAAGAGTGAGTGATAGGAATTGATAGTACATGAGACCTATGTGGTCTATTAACCAGTAGTGAAAGGATATGGATAACACTAGGGGTGTGTGGAAATATCATAAGAGCATCATGGCTAGCTATATGAGTGATTTCAACAATAAGTGTACTAAGGACAACGTTAACTATAATGGAGGGTGCACTAGTGGTAGGGACTGATGAACCTTTAAGAGAAATATGTAAATGTGTTCTAAGTGGTATACCTTGGATAGTGATGAGATGATGCTCATATATAACTTTGACACATTGGTTCATAATGGGACAACCCTAATAGTCTTGATCCGTGAAAGACCCAAGACCATATCACAATGCTTGACTTCTAATGGCAAAATAAATGGTAATCAGATAATGAGAGACCCAACTATGATAGGAATAATGATACACCCATAGGAGGTAGGTGACTTATGCTTTATTGTGGACAATGGAAAGCCAATAAAACACAAGAAGGGAAATAAACATGTGTTATGCTTAAAATTAGAATTGATCAATACATTATTGAGAACACGATTGACAATATATGCATTAATGTGAAGCTTGGATGATTTAAAAGAAGCATGAAAGTCTACATTAGTAAAAGTGATAACCAGTGGTGTTGCAATAATAGCTCCAACTAGAAATCTAAATGAGCATTGGTAGATTAAGGAGGTAGAACTGTGTTGTATGGTTAGTAGTTTCCTCGGGTGTTTTTTTTCATGTTTAGGAAGTGGGTCATTGAATATTTTATGCTTAAAATTATCATTGGGAGGTTAAGATGTAGTAGTCTTATCCCATTCAATTTCATTAGAATAAATTAGATATTGAATTATATGTTTAATTTTTAAGCATCTATCTGTAGATTTCCCCTTGCATTGGTGATAGTCACAATATGTGTTTTCATCACAATTCTTTCCTTGAGGACAAATAGAATCTGACTTAAGTTGTGGAGGAAGAGAGATAAGGTTACTAGTAAGGAGTTGTTGTAACACCACCCAAAGTGGTATAGGTAGTTTAATAAAATGTCATTGAGGATCGTAAAGTTGGAGCTTCGTTGGTTGGGATATTGCATTGATAGTGGCCTTAACTTCATCTCATGGTTCAATAGGTTTAATCTTTAAAAGCAAGTGGAATTTAGCATGAGATGGATTAGAGTCTTTATCACTATATTTGAGTTTTCCCATGAAAATTAGCTTGGCTTCACGATCCTTAAGGCAGGGTAAATTTTAGTACGAAATATTCATTAATTCATGAATATTCCCATTTTGAAATTTTCATTTGGCAAATTTTTAGGGTAGGAATTAGGACCAGGTTGTTTAAATTTTCTAAGTACAATTTAATTATAGGGGTCGGTTGGCCTAACATTTACACCAATAGCCGTCTATTTTAGTTCAAATAACCTTTAGCGCGAAATTGAAAATTTCCAAATTTGCCTTCATATACATATATATATATATATATATATATATATATATATTACATATTTACAATTCTATATTCAAATTATGACAATCAAATATTCTTCACAATTTTTTTTGCTTAGCACGAGATCAACTAGATATTGTAAGTTACAACCCTACGGGCTTGCATTAATGTATTTTAAATTGTTATGGAATTGTATCGCATGTCCAATACCTTGTCAAAAGGTAAATAACATGTTCAATACTACTGGATGGTAGCATGTACAATGTTACTAAGTATGGCAGTACTCCCTTGGTGGTATGGTAGGATGTAAAATGCTACCGTAAAATATCATTATGTATCATCGGCTAATAGAATCCTATACTACCGGTCAGTAGCATGTTCAATGCTACTATCTGGTAGCATTGTACTATGCTACCAAACTAGTAGCATGTACATGTTACGGTCGGTAGTATTGTCATACACTAGACGAATGTACAATGTTACCGAATGGTAGCAATATGCTACCATACAATAGCATTAACATGTTGTCATCTAGTAGCTTGAACATCTTCTAGTAACACTATGTATTCTACCAAAAAAAATCGTAATGTTAAGCTTCAAACCTTTTTAACCTATTGTTATTTGTTTACAATTTTTTAAATATTCTGCTTAAAAAACTAACCTATTTGAAAATTCCAGTTCTATAGATACAATGGACTCTGTGAATAATAAAAACAAGGCATATAAACTTAAACAAAAAAGTAGCATATTAAATTATTTCAACCAACCAAAAAATGAGGACTCAACTTGCATCCACTACAAACAGTAACATAGGTAATAAAAATTCATTAACTTTTTATTTATTCTTTATCTAAGTTTAGATTTTTTTTTATATCTTTGTCACAGTCAAACCTTTTTCATGTTTGAATACAAAAAATCTATTGTTAATTTTATTTTGACATGAAACAATTAACCAAAACATATCCCCTAAAGAAACAATTAACAATTCAGTAGATGAATATATAATTGATGATGACATGCCAAAGATGGAATACAATCCTCACTATCATATGCCTCTAATAGATTAATGTTCTAATGAAAAGATTCAAGTAGAAGATGATATTGACAATACTCTTCAAAAAAAGAAATGTGTGAGAAGGAAGAAAACTACTGGACAATTAGAAGGTATTTTTAGGTAGAATGGGAAACAAAATATCCATCCATTGAACATGTAGAGCTAGAAAATGGTAATGATACTCAAAAAGAATGTAGATGTACAATTTGCAGTTACAAATTAGAAAAACATAAAATACAACTATAATTAGACACAATTGAGAAACCTTGTGATAAAATATATATGTGACAGTCAAAGAAAATTATGGAAAACAACGAAAGAATCCATGCATGTAAGATATGTGGAGGAGTATGAAATTAGGTAGAAACATTGTTGAAAGCTTGTGGAGAAAGGAGGAATAATTAATGTAAAATTTGGAAAAGTTGTAAATGACAATTTGAAGGCAAAAAATACACAGTTTTCAATTATATTCTTCATTCTTAAAATGCAAACCTATTTCAAATTTTTCCAAATTTAAGAAATTGTTTAAGTTTAATGGGTTTCCTTACCTTCCACAATCACATTGGTCATATTATAGTGCTTGGGAAAGGAAAAACTATCTTTTAATTATTGACAAGGAGGATTTGAAAGAGAAATTCAAGAATACAATAGTGGACAACACATCTTGGGTTTGCATGCATGTTTATACTTTTGAGAACCACACAAGGCAGCCTCATCTTCTAGTTGTTCATAAAATGAAGGAAAACTACAATTTTGAAAATATTTGCAAATTGGTTATATCTATTTTTAAGGATACATATGGGATGGATGATTATTCAATAACTACAAAGCTTATGTGTTGGTGTTGAAGTTGCATCAGTAATGTAGGGCCATAGAATGGGTCTCCGTGTATGCCTAAAAACATTAGTTACACCTTACATGATTCCAATTCATTACATGGATCATAGGATGAATCTTGCATACAAGATAGTTAACACATTTGAAAATGTTGAAAAAGTTAAAGAGATTATCCATGAAGTGCACACACATATATGTCAAACAGTCCAAAAATATTTCATGAGTTTCAAAAATTTACAATTGGAGTGACAGATGGTAAAAACTTCTTAAATATGATGATACAAGATGGATTTCCATGTATGAACCTGCACGCAAAATTTTTAATGAATATCCATCATTAACTGGTTTTATGTTTAAGTATTGTATGTGTATTGACAACACAAAAAATCTGCTTTACCGCTTAAGATATTTGGAAAGATTGTTTTCACTTTGTAGGATTCTACCCATGTTAAATTAAATCAATTCCTTAATAAAACATGCTCAAGAAAGATCCATTTATATAGTCGAATTCATTATATTGAGAAAACATGTATGTCAAACACTAGATTTGTTATAAAACTCTAATGAATGTTTTCAAGGACATCTATTATGTAGTTGGAAAACATAGCAAATTTAAAGGATCTTACAAGATATTTCAGATTCAATATAAGTGGTAATATTTGTATCCTTGTAAATGGGAATGAGATTCAAATGCACACTTTCCAAAAAAGAGTGGATATTATTGGATCAAACATTGAAGAAGTACCTGTAACACGTAATTTATATGAAGGTCTTATATCTCAAACAAGAATCAAATTGCAGAAAATTTCACAATGCTTATCCAGTAAGATCAGAGAATTATTTAAAAGGGATGAGATTCTTGAGGCCATGGTAGTTGTCAATCCTATATTTTGGAATCCTACAATAGGTAAGAAAGCTATAAGTGATTCATATAAAAGACACATGGGTACTCTCATTAAGAATTTTAGAAAATCAGTAGAATGTGACAAATTTAAAATTAATGGTCTTCTTGAAAAGGAATTACTTTCATGTTAATCAACTCATTTCAACATCACAATGGTAGAACAATATGACTTACTAAGTGAACCAACAAATAATGGTGCAATTACATGGCTATGGAAAAATTTGTATCCTGGTAGCATCCTACATGAAAGCATTAGTGAATATTTCCGATTGTATAAATTGTGTCAAACAATGATATTGGGATCAGTTGAATACGAAAGGTTTTCTAGCGCATTAACATTTGTTAAATCAAAATATTGAAACAAAGTGGATACGAATCTTGAGACTTGTTTGATATTGTATGTTTCACGATATGATGTGGACACATTTTATTATGAAAGAGTAATGACAATATAGAATTCTCTTGTAGAAAGGAGAGGGGTCTATAATTCTAATACAGGGGCTAGTAGTAACAAAGAAGACATAAACATTGAAACAACGACTGAAAATAACAACGAAACATTAGATAACAATTTACATTTTGAAGACCTAAATAGTCAAGAATTGTTTGAGCTACCTGATATAGACTAAAGATGTATGTATGGACATAGTGTTTCTGTAAATCAAATTTCATATCATATTATAAGTATGTAACTTATTATTTGTGATATACACATGTTATTTAATAAATAATATTTTCAATGTTGTAATTTGTTTAGAGTTTTTAATTGATAAATGTCATACTTGTTTTTTCTGTTGTATTTTAAATCAAAATATTATCACAACATTATTTGGAGAACTTACACATGAATATAATAAAAGGACAACACCATATAAATTTTAACTCTCAATATTTTCATATAATGAAGAAGATCAAAATTACTAAAAAAGTATATATATTTATAGTTTAAATACTAAACTATTTTACAAATTACAACTAGAGTTTCAAATGACAATTTTTACAATTTCATCGTGTAGCTTCATCCGTAAGAAGTAGATTATTTTATTTTTATTATTGACTCCTCTGCACCAAAACCTTCTTTTAAAACACCAGACTAAACAAGATCCTTCACGGCTGCATTGATATTTGAAATTATGTCACGTTCTAGATTTGTTGTATCACCGAAAAACAGTAACGTTTGATCTCTTATTTTTTCTTCTTCAACAATATTTCAGGATCCATTCCATTCTCCTTTATTATCCTTCTTAATGTATTATTTTGCTTGTTTAAAATAAAAAGATTTTTCTTCAAAAAATTGTTGCAATTAAACTTTTCCTTGCAGTTTTCAAATACACATCAAGCATTGTTGCCTCATTCTTCAAATTTTGGTACTTTGACTGCATTTTAAAAACAAAAAATAATTAATAAAATTTTAAAAAGTTGTAAATCGTCTTTGAAAATTATTTAAAACTTATCAATGCCTTATCCCTTTACGCATTTACAATAACAACATGAACCTGGTCTCTTAGCCACATATTATGGTAGGCTTATGCTTCTACATTTAAATTCTCTATTTTGTTCAACATTATATCTAATACATCATCATTATAAGTATTTGAAAAAGACAGTACTAGACATAACCTAATTCATCAAAATATCAAGCTTAGCTGGTTTGTTTTGAACTGAAGAATACAATAAATGTCTTTGGGATTGGTTATTACATCAAGAATTTATTTCTTTAATAAAAAAATTAGCCCTAAACTCCCATAATCTTAATATTTGTATATCATTTGATAAAATATCATTAACCATGGCTAAACAATTGTCATTCGAGACTATCAAGTGAAAAGCTGGTTTTTTCATCATCATTTAAGGCAGATTCTCTAGAAGAAGGTGGGTTTGATCTTTGTTCTCTTGCTAGACAAGGATACCTTATCCCATGAATCATATCTTGTGTATTGAAAGTTCCATGGGCGTAATCCCCATAGGTTCTTTCAATGCCAAGATATTTTTCATCCAAATCAATTTAATTCAAAACAAAAACACCATGTGCACTAGTAACATTGTCCATTGAGAAAGTTGGAAACTCAGCTCTAAAATTAAGGGTTCACCTACTTGCAACTAGAACATTATATGAAATATGTTTCCCACTTACCATGGTCCTGACATTTTGTTGTGGCAATGGCGGTAGTGGCATCTTTTTCCTCAAAAAATCAAATGTATTTAGAATTGGAGGTGAAGGATACACTACAACAATTGATTGTAGAAAACATGAGAAAATTGAAACAAAAAACATAATAAAAAGAGCATAATAGAAAATTATATATCATTTATTATTAAAAAACATTACTTATTCACGTAAATCACAACTAGGATGAGATGGCACCTATTATAGTTGTTGTGCTTGTGCTTGTTTTTTGAGTGGGATTGGTATTGGTAGTGTTGATCTAAACATAAATAACCATTAATAATTTAAATTATCACTTTCTCCATTTAAAACAATTAAATTTACAAAAACTAAAAATAAATTAAAATTAAAACTTAAATGAGACATATACCCTATAGTAACAAATATATATTTGGAAGAGTACATTGGGGGAGATCAGATGGAGCGCCAAAGTAGCGAAGACCACGAAAATTTTGAATTTTCACTAGTGAAAGAGCCCATTGCATCAGTTTGAGGGTATGAAGAGTTTCACAATGGCCAAGTGTTTCCTTCTAGAGTGAACAGGATTCCGGTAGGAAATATCAGTGGTGTATAATGGAAGGGTTTGGGGTTTGCATCCCAGGAGGAAGTGGAAGTTTCATCTTTGGTATAGAAGATAGGTCCAAGAGTGGTCATCAAATCCTTGGCTTCGTTGTTATGGATTTCAGCTTTGGAAATTTTGGTGGTTAAATTTATTTTGAGCTCGATGCAAGGTAAATCAGCTCATTTTCACTGGAGGAGGTCCCTTCAAATCCAAAGCAGGTTGAGATCGTTGGCTCGAATCACATTGAGGAGATTAAGGTGGGAGGTAGAGAGTTTAAAATATCCTCAGCGAAGGTGAATGTGGATCTCGCCACCGGTGCTGAAGTGGATTTTTTCAATGTTTGTTTGAGAACGGCAATCTATTGTAAATTTGTGGGGGCAAGGTTTTCTGGAAGAAAAATTGTGGATTGGGTTTTTTTGGTTTTGGGGGACGGAGGGGAAACCTAAGGTAATATTTCTTGTGAATGGTTTTTTTCAAGTTCTTTTTCCCTCATCGGATTCCCTAAAAAGGGTTTATAAAGAAGGACCCTAGTTTTTTAATTCCTCTAGTTTGTATTTCTGCCCTTGGTCTCAAGATTTTAACCTATGGACTGAAAAGATTACTCGAGCCCTGCTTTGGTTGAGCTTTCACAATTTTCCCTTTGAATTTTAGAATCATTCTACCTTGAAGTCTATTACGAATTCCCTATGTTCGTTTTTCCCTATCAGAAATCCTTCTCTCTCTTCTTGGAGGAATTCTTCGGCTCGTGCTTGCATTGAAATAGATTTGTCTTCCCCGCTCCCTAGCTCTTTTAGCTTGAAATCAGTTATGGGTTCCTAGTCTTAGGCTATTGATTATGAGGGTTTGAATGTGAAGTGCTTTTATCATAGGAAATTGGGTCATATGAGGAAGGACTACCCGGTCAAAATCAGGAAGGCCTCAAGTCATCCCCCTCCTCAAGTTGAGGATTCACCTCCTGCTCCTAAACCTTGTATTAAAATTCCCTTTTCACATGTCAGTCCCAAGGAAGGCATTCATCATGGTTCATCCAGTGTTGTTCTGGCCATTGTTGGCCCTTCAAAGGAGTTATCTCCTCACTCTCTTTTGAAGGAAATAAAATAATTCCATAGAGACTCAGGTGAATTAGTTTCCTATATTAGGGAGGGAATGGAGAAAGGTCGGGCCTCTTTGTTTGTAGTTCTGAATGGGTGGATCTCAAATAATAAGGGTTTGAATGTGAAGTAACCCGTAGATTTAGGTGGTGATCTGGAGGATAGAGAAATTAATCTGGAAGGCTTAGCTTCAGTGCGGTTTCATCTAAATTAGTTGCTAGTCAAGAAGGCTTAATTTTTTTATTTGTGGTTCAATAGGAAAGAGAGGTAGGAAATCAAAGCAGGAAGTAGCACATAAGGAAGTAGACTCAGGAAAACAAAGCATTCTAAAGTTTGATATGTCTAACTCTGGGAAGGTGAAAATCCTTCCATGCCATCAATGAATATTTTTTCTTGGAACGTCAGGGGTCTAAATACCCCTGACAAACAATGCTTACTGAAGCATTATCTCTTTTCCTCATAAGTTTGTATGGTTTTGGTGCAAGAAACAAAAATGTCTATTTTAGAAGTGGATTATGTTTGGGGTAGGTTCTATAAAGGATGGAAAGGTGTCTTCTCTAGCTCGAATGGTACTTCTGGAGGTCTGGGTATCCTGTGGAAGGAGAATTAGGTTATGTTATATCTACAATCTCATAATTCTAATTGGAAACTAGTTAGATTTATCCCTAGACACTCTCAATTAGTCTTTTTTCTCTTTAATATATATGCTCCTAATAGTGTTATTGGAAAGAGGATACTATGTTTAGATCTTTCCAGATACTTAATTGTTATGGAGGATCATTTGTTCATCTTGGGTGGTGATTTCACTGTCATTGCTTTGAGTAAAGATAAGAGTGGGGGCATTAGCAGAAATTTTCAATCTCAAAATGAATTTCGTTCCTTCACTAGTGGCAGTTCTCTGTTTGACTTGGAACCTAAGCAGGGTTGGTTCACTTGGAGCAACAAGAGGAGGGGATTCACTAATATAACAAAAAGATTGGATAGATTCCTTGTTATCCCTAATTGGTCTCTTAGAGATATTGTCCTTTAAAGTTTTGTGTTGCACTGGTTCGGGTCAGATCATTTTCTGGTGTCCCTTGTGGTAAGTTTCGATGAATCTCCTCATAAATCCCCTTTTAAGTTTGAATTAATGTGGCTCATGGATGCCTCCCTGGAAGAAAGGATAAATCTTCCCAATTCATTTTCACAATGGATTGATGACTCCAGTTTTACAAGGCTAGTTTATATGCCCTAGTTACCTATAGACACCAAAACACTCAACAACCTTCTAACAACCTATAATAGTTCCTCTTATACTTTTTACATTCAACTCCCATCACACACACTATTGATTGGAACGTCTACTAAGACATTCAACGTTTGACAGGAATACCACATAAAGATCTGGATCATGTCAAAATGAACACCATTTTTTTGATGAAGATATCAAGTATTTGGAGTCTCATTACCAATTATATATTAATACGGCTACTGGTAAGTAACTAAGTTTCAAATAATCATATTATTGTTTATATCATTTTTAATTTTAGGAATTTTGATTTTGTGTCTTATTTAATATTGATAAATTTTGTCTCCTTACATTTATAGGTTCCCCATATCCTTCAAAAAGGGGAATTCCCCTCAAGGATTTCAATAACCCATTTCTGCAAGGTATGGTGCAATTTTTCCATGTCAGAATCATATTGCAGGGTAGATATACAAATATTCCATTTTCGGCCCTTGCTTGAATCGTGTGCACCCTTAACGCGAAAAATATGACTGGGGCACTTTCTTATCCTTTAGGATAATACATGACCTAAGTAACATTAATGTGAATGACATTGCTACTATTAATTTCACAAATTTTATTCTTGCTTTGTATTATGAATCTCTTTACAATTTATGTTGCACCCCTACTCCTACCGCACTCAACATAAATCTTACAACTATGTCTTTAACAATTGAACAACAAGAGGTCAATCCCAACTCAAAAAATTTTGATTATTTTATTTTTAATCATTATCATTAATTTTATTAATAGTTTATAAATTATATTTCGAATTAATATTCAGCTCATTGTTGAATTATAATAGGGGATAAATGTTGCAGCTGCAATCAGAAGTGAGGTTGCCATAAGAGGACATTTCCCTCCATATTCTAGAGATTTTTTCAGTGTTTCGGAAGATCAGAAGATTGAGGACACCGCTTGGTCCACTCTACAAATAAGAACTTATCAAGTGAAACAGGTGAGGAGTTATTTAACACCTCATCTAATTGACACGTCCTCCATGCCACTAATCACAAGTTTTTAATATTTCTATATTCCAATATGTTTAAAGTATATATAATTTCATATAAATATACATTAAACATTTATAAATTGTTTACATTCCTTTGGTGTAGCAACCTCCGGTAGTTCATGTTTTATCATTGGGCTCATGCTAGGCCAACAAGAATTGTATATGAATTTGATGAAACACATGATCAAGATATATCTTTGTTTTTTTATAGATAAGGCGGGTTGAAGGGACCCGTTCCTTATTTACATAAGCGGAGGCTAAAACTCAAAAATTCATGAAAAAACCTAACAAAACATAACCAGATCACACTGACATATAAACAAAAACCAATTTTTTATTCTATAAGCTATTATCAAGACCTAAAGGATTCACTTCTCAAATTCAACCAAAACAGATAAAATTTCCACTAATAAGCCTTGTCCTTCCTCGATATCATCATCAGAATCCAATGTACTAGTACTAGCTTTAACCTAGCCCCTCCAGAGATACTCGTAGGCTCCACCAGTAGATTCCCTCAGCTTCGACCACCAAATCGGCATAGGTTCCAGTGGCTGGTTGAAGGATTTTAGATTAGGGAGTTTAGTATGAGTGCGATCCAAGTTTTTATCCCTTGCAAAGGCCACCAAATTCTTAGAGAACTCCATCAGAACCCTGAACCTCTTTTCCAAATCCTTAAAACCACCAACATTTACAGCGGAAGAAACCTGTTCTCTCGCACTCGCTGCCCTAAACAAAACATTGCAATTCACCAATTTAGAAGCCAAATTCCCACAAAAGGAGGTCCGAACCAAATGCAACGCAAAATTAACCACATCTGATTTTGAAGGACAAAGAACAAGCAAATTATCCACAAACACAAAGATGATACCACTATTAACTCATGGCCATCCTTCCACCTTCAAAAAATCTTCCCCCAAGACTAACTTAATGGCCTCTAAATCTTCTGTGCAAGAGATATTAAAAATTCTCTTCAACTGGTTATTTGAAACCACAGCCATGAAGGCCATTTCCCTCATACCGTAGAGTAAAACAATTCGGGGAGCTCTATGAGGATCCATCAAAATAGGAGTAGAAAAAAATGAAACTTGTCTCTACCCACCTTAAAAAGAATCATTAAAATCCACAAGAGAGAGAGAGAGAGAGTACCACCGTCGAAACCTTGGCAAGGCATTTCCCTTGAAACAATTATTTCTAGGTCATCCCAAGTAGTGTAATTAAATGCCACTTTTTCCAATCAAGCCTGATCGATACCTTTATTAGCCAACCAATCAATACCATGATTTCCCTCTCAATACACGTGCTTTATACTCCAGTAGTTAAAATTTGATAATTTCCATAGAACTTTTTAGATGCCCAAATCAAGCTTCCAAGATACGGCCCTTCTTTTAATGATGGCATTAACAATAATCAAAGAATCACCCTCAATCTCCAGATAACGAATATTGAGAGAAGCAGGCAGGTCCAAACCTTTACTAAGAGCTTGTAATTAAATTCAGCTGCAGGATTCGTCTTTAAGCTTAAACAAAGTGGCCTTAACCAGCTGGGACAATGAATTATGAATTAGGCACCCCACTCTATAAGCACTAGGATTACCCCTGGATGCACCATCAAAGTTAATCTTGAAGAAACTAGGGGAAGGGGGGACCATTTAGTGCTCTTCCGAGCCAAAGAAGAAGGAACATAAGATTTTACAACACCTTCTCTAGGTTTAACAATATTAGGTAAATTATTTTTAATCTCCTTGTCAAAAGAAGTAAAATGGCTAGATCGAGACCAATTCGAGGAAATTGCTTCAGAGATAGCCCCTTCCAACCTGAAAAGGACTTTTTCCATCTAGTTACTTTCTTCCCTAAAGATCCTTTTGTTCCTTTCCCACCAAATATGCCAAAGAAGAAGCACTAAACTACATAACCAGATTAAAGAAAGAGCTCATAGACACGTCTTTTTAGACCAAGCCAGAATAACTTAAGGAAGGGTATTAGGCTCCACCCAGGGGAGATTTAGTTTTACACATAGCCAATTCAAACCTTTCATAGCAAAGGGGCAATGTAACAATAAGTGATCTCGATCTTCTTCCTTCATTTCATAAAGATAACATCGAGTAGGGCCCTGGAAACCAAACTTTTTCCTTCTTTCTTGAGTAAGGATTTTACCTTGAAAGGCCATCCAAGCAAAGATGCTAGCCTTCATAGGGAAAGAAGAATCCCAACAATCCTCTCAAATTCTATTCTCAACAATAAATTCAAAATGCAACAAAAGATAGCCCAAGTGCGGGGAGTAAATTCTAGAAGAGGTAACAATCCAAACAATTTCATCCTGCATATTAGTAAACAACACTTGCCTCTCTAGAAGAGTTACTTTGAATCTATTTTTGACTTCATCAGGGATGTCCAAATGGTTAATATTTTTCCATTGAAGAACTGAAGGAAAATGATTAATACCCCAACCATAATTAGAGACATAAGGGCCCCATTCCTCTAGCAAAGTTATTTTAATCTCCTCGAACTCTAGAATTACCCCAAGAGCCGAGAAACCATTCCAAGGATCATCCCAAAACAAAGCTTTTTCTCCATTTCCAAGTTTACAAGCAACCTTATTTAAAAACAAAGACCTGTAGTCCATCATAAAATTCCGAATGTGGGATCCCCTAGGGAGATGATCTATCTGAAGGATGGAAGCAGGGAGAGGGGCAACCAAGTATTTCTTCTCTACCACCTGACTAAGGTAATTGTTGGGTTTGGATATTAGATTTCAAACTAACTTGGCTCCAAGAGCCAAATTTTGAAGACCCAGATTGAGAATACCAGCTTCTCCAAGAACTTTGGGTTTTAAGAGGGTCTCCTAACTAATTAGAGGGATCTTCCTTTCATCAGAGATACCTTTCCAAAGCAAATTTCTCATGATAGCCTTCAGTTTATCCAAGAAGCCTTTAGGGATATTCAGAATAGAAAGTAAATATAAGGGGGAAGCACAGAGAACTGACTTAATAAGATTCAATCTCCAAGCTAGTGAAAGCCATCTACCTTTCCATGAATTTATTTTAACCTCAATAGAGGAAAGGATGTCCTTCCAAATAGAAGATTTTCCAGACCCATTAAAAAAAGGGACACCAAGATACTTAACCGGAAGACTACCCTTTTGGAACCTAAAAATATTCAGGATTCGATCTTCGACTTGGGGGGAAACATTGAAGAAGAAGATACAAGATTTAAGGAGACTAACCTCTTGACCGGTTGCCATCGAGTAGGAATATAAAGTGGATTTCAATTCCTTAGCTTCACGAATACTCACCTTACCAAAAAAAATTATCATCCACAAACTATTGATGGGAGAGAGGATTAACCCCATAAGTGATTTTTAAACCCTTACATTTTCCTTCTGTCACCTTTTTCTTGATGGACCTGCCAAGCAATTCTGCTACCAAAATATAAAGGAAAGAAGACAGAGGGTCACCCTGTCTTATACCCCTATTGCTTTCAAAAAAACCTTCAACACCCCCATTAATCAAAATCGAGAAAGAAGGACTAGAAATAAAACTAAAAATCCAGATACAGAGGTGCTTGAAGAAACCAAATTTCTTGAGAATTTTGATGAGAAACCTCCAATTAATATTGTCATATGACTTGCTGATATCTAGCTTTAACATCATACCCAAGACTTTATTCAAAGAAAGGGAGTGAGTCAACTCATGAGATAAGAAGATACCCTCATAAATCGACCGACCAAGCATAAAACCAGTTTGCTTTTGGGAGATAAGAGGATCAAAGATAGATTTCAGCCTAATGACTATGGCCTTAGAGATTATTTTATAAGAAGTATTACAGAGGGGAACTGGTCTAAAATATGCAAAGGAGGAGGGCTAGATATTTTTGGGGAAGAGGCTAATCAATAGAGGAAGACCCTAATCTTAAAATCATGCTCTCATGAGAAGTCGTATCACGAGAAAGTTTGGAAGCTAAGAGGGAATCCAATAATGGATGTACATGACTCATATTATCATGTAATTGAATGCAAAATTTAGATAGAGCATCAACTTTTTCTTAGTCAACATTAGTGTCTTTGTTATAGGAATGCTCACTATCAGAAGAATTTATGGTTTCTAAGGGCACATGAGTAGTATTAGATAGAGGGTTATCATTCATAGGTATAGAGGAGGCCATGGATTTGGAATGCTTACAAGTATGAGGTGGGAGTTAAAGATATTATTGAGAACCAAACTGATCACTATGCATATTCAATGAGGGTTGGATTTCATTGGAATGATTAATCCTCCATCCAGTGACAGACATAAATGGGTCCTTACTACAATGGACTATTTTACTCGATGGACGGAGGAAGTAGCATTGAAGGAGAGCAATGATAAGGCAATTCTTGATTTCTTAGAAGGTATAATGATAAGGTTTGGTGTTCCATTTATAGTCATTTCAAATAACGCAATGGATTTTCTTGGCCTGAAGTTGAGTGAATGGGATGTTAAGAATGGGGTCTACCTCAAGAATTCATCCAATTACTATCTGTAAGGAAATGGATTGGTTGAGTCTAGCAACAAAAACCTCACAAGAATTATCAAGCGCATTTTGGAAACCAACTAGAGGACTTGGCACACACAACTTAAAAAATACCTTATGGGAAAATCGGATCACTCCTAAAGGGCCATCGGAAATTCCCCTTTCATGTTTGTATATGGAAGAGAAGAGAAACTTCCACTCTCCTTGGAGTTACCTTCTTTGGAGTTAACTCATCACCTTGAGGTTATGGAGAATGATGTTTTGATAGTGAGGTTTTTTGAACTCATGGAGTTGGAAGAAGTATGGAACAAAGTTATGAAGACTTTGGAGCAACATCAAGACCAGGTTAAGAAATGTTTTTACAAGAAGGCATCCAACAGGCATTTTTAAGAGGGAGACTTAGTTCTCAAATAGGATGAAGATAAATCCAAACCATGAAAACATGCCAAATTTGACACTCTTTGGAGCGGGCCATACATCATCACAAGTTGCAAAGAGGTGAATTCATTTCATCTATCCATGCTCAATAGAGAATAACTACCCATTCATGTGAATGGGATACATCTCAAAGATTTATTTTAAGATCATTCCATCTCCTGTATAGTTTAGATAAGTTTTTTCCTCTAAGTGCTTATGCACATTCTTGTATGTTGTTGTTTGTTTTTGTTGTGTTTTTTGTTCTTTTTACACATTATATCATCGCTGGAAGTTTTCAAGAAGAAAAAGGTACAAGGTTTCTAAAGATGTTCAAAATTTCAAGAATGTTGAGTATTTTTTGGTTTTGGTTTATTTCCTATCTAGTATTACTGAAGAGTTTAGGGTCATGTATCACAGAAGATCAAATCATCTTTAGGATTCCAATATTGACTCCATGCCCAATAGATGACTTAAAGGCTACTGGAATCATGCTTAATAGGAAATCATCTCTGATAGGTCACTAAAAATGTTACCTAATTTTACACACATGGAAAAATTGGACAATAGGGTCTTATTATGATCAAATAAAGACATTGGCCTCAGAGACCCACTTTCGATCATCACAGAGAGAAATGATTAAAATAATTAATAAATTGCATAAGTGAGATCACATAGAATTGAATGGAACCAAGTTGATCTCAACTCATTCAGAGCTCGGGGTTGAGTTTATAGATAACTTGGTGTGAACTCGGTAGCTAGCTCAAAGATCATCTCGATGCATGGTGATCACGACATAATAGCTTGGTTGTAAGAACTTGATGAGAGATTGGTGTCGATGCGGAATATAACTCATTGGAGCTCTAGGGAAGGAATGTAGTGTATGGCTCACATTGAGCTCGTCAGAATATGCATGGTGCTCATTTGGTGGAGTTCATTGGAGCTCACCAAGTCAAGAGTCAGCACAACAAAAGGAGCTCGGCGGTAAGAAGCTTGAGAAACATGGGAGAAACCAAAAGAGAAGCCCGAGTCAGGATTGTTTTGATTTTTGGCATCCAAGTGGGTCAAATGGTGTTTAAATCCCATGCACCATTATCACCATGGGGATCTCGGGGATATTAGTGACCAAATGGCCAAGTATAATTTTGACGACGGCAAGCCAAGTCAGTATTTCCGCAAGGTGGGAGAAATTCAACCAATTTCCATGGTGGAAATTTCGCAATGGCAAGCCATCATGGGGATACCACACAAAGAAGAAGTCTATGTGGTTTCCAATTACTAGGTGAGTCACTAGCAGAGTTAGAACATTCGACGGATATGGTCGTGATGGCAATCCATGCGCTGAGATATGAGGAAGGTGGTGATGGGTTGACATAGCACGGAATGTAAGTAAGTTTTAGGGATCATGAATGTTGGAAGAAGTAGTGGGAAGAGTCAACCTTGGGAATTCACGGCATCGGGTGAACTCGCAGGCTCATGTGTTTTGACTCAGGAAGAAGGATTACCATGTGGGCCAAGTTAGCATGGAGCTCGGTGGATAGTTCAACGGGTCCTGATCATGAAGAGCTCAAAGGAATATATGAGGTGAGCTCATGCCAAGTTCAGAGAAGACACAATGGCTAGGTAATGGTTGGAGCTCGACACATGTGAGCATTGCTCAGTTGACGTTGGTAGAAGGATTCATGGGTTGAGCTCAACTCGGGATGAGCTGAGTCGCAGACATGAAGAAATTGATTCAAGTCAAGACCGAGTTGGCTTGGTCAATTGGAATTATATGCACAAGTTGGTGATGAGCTCAATGGTGAGCTTGTCAAGTGACAACTCAACTCAAAAGGTGGAGGATCTTCATTGTGGAGCTTAAGATGTTTGAGTTCGTGATCGATGAGTCAGACACAAGCTGAGGCATCAAAAGTGCCAAGTCAAAAGTAGGAGGCCATGATTTTGGAGAATCAAGCTCAAAGCATAGAAGTAGCTTCTCAACAGTGAGCCTAAGTTGGTATGTAAGGCTTAACTTGATGGATTGGAGCTCAAAATCAATCGGTGAGTTTGGTCAATCTAGGCTAGGCTCGGTATTGGACTGTCATCGAGCTATTTTGGAAACGACAAGGCCGTGGCATGGAGCTCGTGGAAAATGTGAGAGGAAGCGACCGAGTTGGTTGAGCCAAAAAATATCTCAAAGTTAATATGGAAGCCAATTCATGAGGGACAAGCTCATACTCAGGGAAAGGTTCAATATCGAGTGATCCTTTAAATGATGCGGTCATGTTGAGATCCATTGAAATAGTTGGATCACTGAGAAATCGTGGGCCAATCTAAGGCCAAGTTGAGCATGAGTGCATCGAGTTCCAGGATGGTGAGCTTGTATGGGCCACCGAGTTGGAGCGAAGGACTCAATATCAAGTTCAAAGACACCAAGGTGATCATTGGTGAGGAGATGCTTAGAAGAGCCTCGCAAGTAGAGCTCATGGGTCTAACCAAAGGGAGAGCCTTTATGTGGATGGAGCATACGTGAGATTGACTCATCGAGTTTAATCATGCACATAGTGAGTTGGTCGAGACAAGAATGGAGATTGATGATATCAACGCAGAACCTGGGTGGTAAATGTGGAAAGAAATCCTGATGATGAGCTCGTGAAGATAATATCTCGTTCAGAGTCGGGCTCATGGCAAGGAGCTCGATTAGAAGTAATACGAAGTGACTCATAGATGAATGCCAAATTGAGACCACTTGGGATCCAAGTTATGTTTAAACTGAGTTAAACCATGCATTGAGGTAGGCAAGCTCGGTGAGGGTCGCAGGCTATGCACAAATAACCTAATGAGCTTGATATGCTTACACAACTCAGAAATCAATAGGCACAAGGGAAATTTGGAAGTTTACGAGGAGCATAGCTCGATCTGAGCTTGTTTGAGAGCTAATTTTTGGAGCTCGATGTGGGGAGCTCGATTCCTTCATGAGGAGAATCTCAAGGACCACTCAGTGAGTTGGCTTGGTGAGCCAACCACTGAGTTGGGCTATTTTTTGACTTATTCGCATGGACTCCCCTCTTCAATGCAAACCGGTTTTAGGGGATCCCACCTGAATATTAAATTAATATTTTATTTAAATATTTTAATAATGATATTTGTTATTAATATTAAAATATTCCTTCAATTAAATAGGGAGATTAAGTCAAACTGGTTATTAATGGCACATGGAAGCTTCTCAAGTGGTTCAACTAGCTTTGTAGTAAATGAACTATCATGTACCTTCAATTTAGGAAGGAATTTATTACTTCTCCTCTCTTCTCTCAAAACTTCTTCTATAAATTTAAGTTGGATGTTCATTCTAAGGGGGATATAATAGAGATTTTCTACGTATTTTTCAGACATTTAACATATCTTTCGAATAGTCCTCCTTCTGCAAGTTGTTATTTTATGTTGAGGGAACTTTCAAGCCTTCTTTAAAGATTGTAATGGAAAAATTTTCCTCTTCCAAATGTAATGAATCATTGTGCATGTTATTGAAGTAATAAAGTGTATGTTTTATCACTAATCTTAGTCCTATAATTTTATATTTCTTTTTGCCTTTCTCATACATACAGATGTATTGTGCAAGTTCAGATTTTACATTGCATGTTCTTGAAGTTTCATGCTTATCAAGTGGTGGAGTTCTTGCATGCGCTTGAGTTGTGGTGTCCATTCACCCTTCTCAGTTTCATTCTTCTTCATCGAAAGATCAAAAGATTGTTTGTGGATACCAAGGTTGGCAAAGGGTACACTTTCTTCTTCTTAGTATGTGGTAGTTACTTACCCTTTCCAGGTTGCAATATCTAAGATGTTCGATGGTGCATAGCATCATCTTCAAACCAACCCTTTCTCAGTTTATCCATACTCTTTATTTGGTGCATCACCATCCCTAGTTTAGTTTTATTCTTTGTAAATCCCTTTCCCTAAAACCCTTGAAAATGTTATCATAGGTCTAGATAGCCATTTTATACACTAGGAATAGTACAACACTTATTTTAGGAAGAGGAAGTTAGCCTTCTCCGGAGGTTCAAATCAAGCCCAAGTCCCACAGCTTGAGAGGTGATCCCATATTACCCAATCACACCAAATGTCCTATTCACATTCTATCCATTCGGAGGGTGCATTGATTTGGTGATAACATGTTTTAGCACACCTAGTGGGACCAATAGTTGGTACTTCTCTTCTCACTTGCACAAATCAAAGTACCTAGCGACTCTATATCTTTGGATTTCAAATCTCAGTGTGTTAACTTATGCAAAGAATTCAGATAAGAGCTTCTTCAAAGAAAGGAAACTATCAGCATATCAAATTATCCTTGTCTCCTCCAAGGAGATGGAGAAGAGGCATCTCAACATCACCCATTGTAGTATCACCTCATAGGGGTCATTCAACTCCACCTTACGGAAAATTTCCTCCACACATGAACAATCAACCTCTCATTAGTATGGAAACCCCTGCAAGGAACCAAGTTTTTCCTCCTTTCAATTCAATAATTCCTCTTCAGTTGGCTCAATGTGATCCTATACCTAGTGCGGCATTCAAACATTTTCCCTTTTACACAAGGGAAACTCATATTACTCTGTGGAATATATTATAATGTAGCTAGTATTTGCGCAGTACATAATATTACAGAAGCTAATGTTGCGGTCAGACTCCTTGCCACTTCCTTCAGTTAGGATCTAGTACTATAACCACTTGGTACATGTTGGGAGAAAATCTCTGTAAACATATTGAAGACAAGAGTGATAACTTGTCACTCTTGGAATAACTCACTACCATGAAGAGAGATCCCCAAGAATACATGAGTGATTTCAACTTCCGATTCTAAAGGATTTGGAATAGGATTCCAGAACTCATAAACCCTTCTCCAAATAATGCATTCTTGTACTATTTATGAGCCTTGAATAGTGATGTAGCAGTTATGATCTAGTCCATGGGAGGGACTACACTACTTGATGCCTACGAAGTTTCCATAAAAAATGGAGAATTCCTTGATTCAAGGGAAAGATAGCTCCAAGACCGCCAATGTCGTTGTCTCTGGATCTTACAAACACTTAGCCTACCATTGCTCCTATCTCAGTAGCTTCCAAGTAACAAGTTCAGTCTACCCCCTCCCCTTCAAACAACCTATTTGAAGTCAATTCGTTACTGTAAACTTTTGGGAATGAGCTCGTTGCACTCAAGAGGCAAGAATTTAAATATAATTGTCCATACCAACCACAAAATTAGATGTATCAAGCTAACTATCCTCCTTTTCAAAGGAACAATCAGCCTCAAAATCAAACTGCAAGTTAAGCTGTGAATGTCAGGCCTTTGAACTTTCGAAACCCTCTCACTGCTAGCTCATCTAGAGCCATAGTACCTGTCTAGAATAATCTAGTTCAAGATTATGACTGGTGTTATCCCTATTCTCAACCTCACAATCAAAATATTTATCCCAATGGAGTTCTCATCTGGGTCCTTATGGTTAAAAGCGTATATGCCCCTTTAGAGCCAACAGAAAATTCATCTACGTAAGAAATAACATATCAACCATAGACACCCAAAGAAACCACTTTGTTGAATTGACAAGCAGAAAATTGTTTTGGGTTGAATACAGATTCCTCATTAGTGGAAAAAAAACACTCGTTCCAAAAAGAGAGAAATGGAATCTCAACCTTCTAAAGCCAATCAAGCATCCACTTCACAATCCCAACCAAAATCGATGGTTGATAAAGATGCGGGAAAGAAACCGCCAGAAACACATGCTAGCCAAGCTGTAAGAAAAGAAAGTATTTCAGGCATCACGGTGCCTAACAAGAACTTTCCAAAGAAGGATTCTAACACCCAAAGAAATGTTAGCAAAGTAGGAGCAATTCCCTTCAGTATTTTAGAACAAATGAAGAAGACCAACTTGAGCGTTACTATGTGGGATGCACTCTCAATTCCTTCTCAAAGAAACTTGTTGCGAGAGGCTCTGAATAGTTTTGGCACAACCGACGGATCATCGGGTCGTGGTGCAGCAACTGCTACAAATTTGTGTCAATTAGAAGGGAAATTTATTCCTACAGTGAACAAACCACCACCATTCTATATTTCCCTTATCATTGGCGACCACCTGGTACATAATTACATGATCAATTCTGGTGCCAATAGCTTGGTCATGCCCAAACAAATTACATATGTACTAGGTATACAATATGTGTCGATTACAAGAGGAGTTGTTCAGCTAGATGACATAGTCTATAAAACTATTAGAGTTATCAAAGGAATTCAACTTACCATCCGTGTATTCCCTAGTTTATCATTCACCCAAGACATATCATTCATTGATCTCCCTCCTCTCTTTGTCATCTACTTATCACGAGATTTCACTGCCAAGATGGGTGGTTATCTATCAGCCGATTGGTCACATATGATTCTCAGGACTCGATACGGAACCAAAGTGACTATAAGGGTAGAAGCAATCTGCCATAATCATGTAGAACCTTACAATGCTAGTCCTATAAATGGGAATTATACCACTGGTGATCCAGAAGAAGAAGATCTTGATCATGAACCGACCACTCTTGTTGAAGAAGTCCCCAATATTGTGTTGGATGAAGTGAGTGGATATCATCAGTACGATCCCTAGTTGATGTGTTGGCAGAGGAAGAAGTTGATTGTTATTGTTGGACGAGATGGGATTAGGTACATACTACATTCATGAAGAAGGTACAATCATACCACAACTTGTTAAAACACCAAACAATTCTGAAGGACTATGGAAATTGTTCTTTAAAGGCTCAAGGAGTAAGAATGGATCTAGTGTTGGTGTCATGCTATTTTATCCATAGGGAGATCATTAATTCTCACCTTTCCGGTTGCAATTTAGTTTCACTAACAATATGGTTGAATACGAGGCCCTTGTGCAAGGATTTCAACTAGCTCAAAAGAAGGGAATAAAAGCCCTGGCTATATTTGGAGACAGTGAGTTATTTTTTCACCAAGTGACGGCACACAGTGCATCCAAAAATGATCTTTTAAGATCATATAAAAATTGAGTCTGGGATTTGATTGAAGATTTCGAAGATTTTGGGATCCATGCAGTTCCTATAAATTAAAATCAAGAAGTTGATAGGCTTGCTACAATTGGCTTACAATACGACATACATGTTAATATCATGAAAGAAGGGTAGTAATCCGTCAAAATGGTGGTTTGACCTGCAATTCCTTATAATGTGAGTAACTGGCAAGTGTTTGATAGTGACAAACAAATTTTCCTTTTCCTTCAAGAAGAGGTGGAGTTTGCTGCAAAAAATCAAGATAAGATGCAAGAATCATAAGGTGATCAAATCATATAATTGATAAGCAACAAGCTACCAAAAGGCTTAGTTACTCTAGAATCCATCTCCAATTCAGATGATCAAGCCAAAATACAAACCTCTAATATGGTGGTCAAAGAAGAAGATTTTGAGGAAGTCGGGGTAGCAAATGAAAAGTTTCTAAAGATCGAAAAAGTATGCACTTCCAAAGAGAAATACACTTTCATCAAACTTTGTCAACATTATCATGACATTTTTGTGTGGAGATATAAAGAGTTGTATGGTTTTTATCCAAGTCTAGCACAACATACCATCAAACTGGATCCTAATGCCAAGCCATTTCGTTAGAAACAAAGGCCAATTAATCCCAAAATTGATCCACTTATTAGAAAGGATCTAACCAAACTCATCGAGGCCTCTATAATTTTTCCTATCAAGAATTCCTCTTGGGTAGAAAATCTGGTCCGTGTAAGGAATAAAAAAGGAGAAATTCGGCTATGCATGGATTTCAGGAACTTGAATCGTGCCTCGTTGAAAGATTGTTGTCCTCTTCCATCAATGGAGAAAATCCTTCAAATGGTGGTAGGATCTCAAATATTTTCTTTACTCGATGGATATTCAGGTTATAATCAAATTCTGGTCCAAGAATCTGATCATTTCAAAACGAATTTCACTACCAAGTGGGGCATGTATGCTTACAAAAAAATACCATTCGTATAGTTTAATGTTAGAGCTAAATTCCAAAGAGACATGGACATAGAATTTAAGGGACTAATAAAATATATCATGGTGTTTTACCTTGATGATATAATTGTATATTCTAAGCAAGCAGAAGACCACATCACGCATCTAAGGAAGGTTTTCCAAATGTGTAGGAAATTTGGGCTTTCACTTAATCCTAAGAAATGTATTTTTGCAGTGCACGAGGGGAAGTTGTTGGGGCATGTTGTTTTAATAGAAAGACTATCCATTTATCTAGCCAAGATTCATTTGATTATGTCCTTATCTCTCCCAAGTTACAAGAAGGGTCTCGAGACTTTTTTGGGAACCATATATTTCGTACGAAGATTCATCCCTCAATTTTCAACATTGGCTAAACCACTGATAGTCATGCTAAAGAAAAATATGCCATTCTCATGGTGAAGGAAGGAAGGGAGAGATTCAAAGCCATCAAAATGGACATTTCTCAAGCTCCCAAGTTGGTGAAGCCCATGTTTGATAAAGATTTTATTCTTTATGCTTTTGTAGGTCAAGAGAGAATTTCAAGTATCCTTACCCAGCAAAATAACAATCTGATGGAGCAACCAATTGCTTTCTTCAGTCAATCCTTCAAAGACTATGGGCTCAAAGATTCATTCATTGAAAAAAAAATTCTTTGTGGTTATTCGAGATTTGAAAAAATTCAAGCAAATGTTGTCTAACAACAGAATTCATCTTATGGTGTCTCATCTAGGTGTCAAGGACTTTTTGCTGCACAAAGAGATGAATGAAAAGCATGCTGGATGGATCACAAAGGTGATGGAGTATGACTTATATATCAAAGTTACCAAAAATTTTAGTGGTAAATGTTTCAATCAACAACTTGCTACAGACATGGAATCAAAAGGTGATGAGGATGTGACGCTCCTAAACACTGATGAAGGTGATGATCAGGTTAACTGGTTATCCAGAATTAAGAGTTTCCTTTTCTCAGGAGTATATCCTATGAACATGGATAAAAATCAAAGATGAAATTTCCGTCTTCAATCTATTCCATATGTTTTGGTTGATGATGTTCTCTTTCGAAGGGATTTCAATGATATTCTCCTTAGGTGCGTGGGACCAGAACAGGAAAGTAATATACTAGAAGAGTTTGACAATGGCCAATCGGGAGGACATTATTCTGCACGAACAACTACTACCAAGAACATGTGAGTCAGTTACTATTGGTCAGATTTGTTCAAAGATGCCCATCTATGGGTAAGGAAGTTTAGGGAATGTGATTTTTACACTGGGAAGTAGAAGTTGGCAGCTCTTCCACTGCATCCAATTCAAATGGATCAACCCTTCATTCAATGGGGGTTAGATTTCATTGGAATGACTAATCCTCCATCCAATGACTAACATAAATGGGTCCTTACTGCAATGGACTATTTTACTCGATGGAAAGAGGCAATAGTATTGAAGGAGAGCAATGAGAATGAATTTCTTGATTTCTTAGAAGGTATAATGATGAGGTTTGGCATTCCATTTACAGTCATTTCAGATAATGCAATGTATTTTCTTGGCCTAAAGTTGAGAAAATGGGCTATTAAGAATGGGGTCTACCTCAAGAATTCATCTAATTACTATCCGTAAGGGAACATATTGGCTGAGTCTAGCAACCAAAACCTCACAAGGATTATCAAGCATACTATGGAAACCAACAGGAGGACTTGGAACACACAACTTAAAAACTACCTTATGGGTAGATCAGATCACACCTAAAAGGGCCATTGGAAATTCCCCTTTCATGCTTGTATATGGAAGAGAAGAAAAACTTCCACTCTCCTTGGAGTTACCTTCTTTAGAGTTATCTCATCACCTTGAGGTTATGGAGAATGATCCTTTGACAGTAAGGTTTTTTGAACTCATGGAGTTGGAAGAAGTATGGAACAAGGATATGAAGATTTTGGAGCAACATCAAGCTCAAGTTAAGAAATATTTTGAAAATAAGGTGTTTGAAAATCATTTTCAAGAGGGATATTTAGTTCTCAAATGAGATGAAGATAGAGCCAAACCAGGAAAACACACCAAATTTTACGCTCTCTGGAGTGGGACATACATCATCACAAGTTGTAAAGAGGTGAATTCGTTTCATCTATCTAGGCTCAATGGAGAATAACTACCCATTCATGTGAATGGGATACCTCTCAAACCTTTATTTTCAGATCATTCCACCCCCTATATAGTTTAGTTAAGTGTTTTCCTCCAAGTGCTTATGCACATTGTTGTATGTTCATTTTTGTTGTATTTTGTGTTTTTCTTACACATTGTATCATCATTGGAATTTTTTAAGAAGAATGTCCGAGGTTTCAAAAGATGTTCAAAATTTCAAGAATGTTGAGTATTCGTCAGTTTCGGTTTATTTCATGTCTAGTATTACTAAAGAGTTCAGGGTCATGTATCATAGAAGATTAGATCATCTTTGGGATTCCAATATTGACTCCATGCCCAATGGATGACTTAAGGCTACTGGAATCATGCTTAGTAGGAAATCATCCCTGAGAGGTCACCAAAAATGTTATCCAATTTTTCACACATGGCAAAATTGGACAACGGGGTCCTATTATGATGAAATCAAGACATTGGTCCCAGGGACCCACTTCCGGTCATTATGGAGATAAAATAATTAAAATAATTAATAAATTACATAAGTTGAGCTCACCTAGATTGAATGGCACCAAGTTGAGCTCTATGATCTCTTAGTTTCCAAAGAAACTTGGTGAGATCTTAAGTTTTAATCAACAGGTGGGGAAATGCCCCAAATAGGGTCTTTGAGCTCAATCAAGCTCAGTGAGTGACTGTGGTGATATGATATCATAGCTATAAGGCCAAGGAATCGGAGCTAGGTTGTATCAGCTCGGCTGATCTAATATAACATGGTGATTTATTAAGTTTTTGGATCGTGAGTCAAAGTCATGTCATGGAAATAGAGCTCAACCTCACTGTAAGCCTAAGAAACTTTCCATGGAAGAAACTCATGAAGGGAAGCCTGAGTTGGGATTGTTTTGGTCCACAGCTCAACCTCATTGAATCATGGTGCTAAAAATCCATTTCATGAATGGGCATCGATCACTGAGATCTCGAGGAGATTAGGGGACCAAATGGCGCAAGTGGCCATTTTGACAACAAGATCCAAGTCGAGTATTTCCGAACAAAAATTGGGAAGAGCTTCAAATTCATGGTGGAAATTTTCGCTCACATCTCAAGCATCAAGGGGAGACTTGGAAAAAAAAATCAAGCTCATGAGGAAGATGGAAAGTGGAGATGGAGATCCCATGATGGGGGAACTTTGACATAAATGGTTTTTTCCATTAGGGATGATTGATATGGTAAACCAGTTGACAACGTTTCCACATCAAGGAAGTTTAAGGAAAAATGGCCAAATGGGATAAAATGGTGGCGAGAAATTCAAGGGAGAAATTCCATGGTGTCAAGGAAACTCGTAGGATCAGTGATTTGACTCATGGCTGAAGGAATGCAGGTGAGCCACCTCAGGTGAGCTTAGTGGATATTTCGAATGAGTCGTGATGAAGAGCTCAATATAATTAGGCTGATCTCGTGCCAAGAGGAGGAAATGACGGAATCAATGGTTGGATCAACGACAACATGTGAGCATAGTTGGTCACCGAGTTGAAGTAGGGTGAAAATTAGCTTGGGATGAAACTAAGTCGGATGTGAGCAAAATTTGAGCTTAGATGGAGAGAATTCAAGCACCGTCATTAGAGAAGATAAGAACAAGAGGTTGGTTCATGGATGGAATCTCACTTGGGCTCAACAAGGGTACGATGAAGCTTGAACTATGGGTGAATATCTCAAGTTCATGGCGAGTAATGATCTAACACAAGTTGTAAACATAAAAATTGTTTCAAATGCAGGAGGCTATGCATTTTAGGCTGAGTCAATCATTGCCTGTGTGAGAAAGAAATGGTGAGTCTCGATTCGTTTGAAGTGATGAGCTCATAATGAGAGTTCAAACAACTAAACATGTTGGTCAGGATGTGAGGGAATCCAGATCATTGAGTGATGAAGAGCTCGTCAGTGAGCATGACACAAATGGTCTATTCAGGTGTGGAGCTCATGCAAATGCAACGAAGGCAAAAATAGCTCACAACAAGTTGAGTTTGACCATCAAGCTCTGTGTGAAGTTAGATGAGAGCTTAATGGCTTGGTGGAACTATGGAAGAACTCAAGTGGATACGACCAGGATGCTCGGTTGGTTTCAAAGAAGGGATGTCAATTTGATGAGTTCTTGGATGACCTTGGATCATGTGGACATTAAGGCCTGAGTTGAGTCATGATTGTTGAAGCTTCAAGATGGAGTCATTAAACATAGCGAGAGACTCGAGGAAAACAATGTGACTTGGGAGTGGCCCATCATGCATGGAACCCAGATAGGAGTACTCAGTGAAAGGTCGAATGAAGAGCAGAAAAGGATATGAGCTCGGCCACGTTTGAAATAGTCAGACAACTAGGGGTATAGTGAGTAGCGAGCCAAAATAATGAACTCACTGAGTGAACCAAGTAGAGTTATCGAGAATTATAGAAGTGGAGATCTGATCAAATGCAATCGAGATAAGAATAGGGAGTGTGGGACCGGCAGATAACAAAGTTGATGAGCTTGATTGTGAAGATGGTGGTTGGCTCAAGGAATCGAGCTACAAAAGGAATATGAAAAAGGAATTGGCTCGGTGAGTTACTCACGAGGATAACTCGTCTTGGCTAAACCGGGAGATGGCCAAATTGAACGAGAAGCTCATGTTTCCCTAGATTTGAGCTCAGCGAGCACGTAGGGCTCGGGTTATGCAGTGATGAAAAGAGCTTGGATGCTTAATGGTTAGGGGCGAGAAAATAATAACCAATGACAGGAGCACATAGTGTTGAAGTGGTTTGATGATTCTGAGCTCGCGTGGCAAGCGAGTCAGATGAGGAGAGGGAACCAGAAGGAGCTCGGACGAGGAAATTAAGGAATACATGCACAGGCCACCGAGTTGGGATATTTTTTGACTTATTCACATGGACCCCCCACCCCCCTTGTCAATGAAAACTTGTTTTTTGGGGGATCCCACTTTTAATTTTAAAATTAATATTTTTTAATATTAATTTTATTAAATTAATATTTTTATTTAAATATTTTAATAATAATATTTATTATTATTATTAAAATATTTCTTTAATTAATTGAGAAGATTAAGTCAATGTTCCATTAATGAAACATGATGGAAGCTTCTCAAGTGGTTCAAGCAACTTTGTATTAAATGAACCATCATGTACCTTCAATTTAGGAAGGAATTTATTACTTCTCCTCTCTTCTCTCATAGCTTCTTTTATAAATGTAAGTTGGATTTTCATTCCAAAGAGAGGATAGAATAGAGATTGCTATGTATTGGTAAGACATTTGACATATCTTTCAAAGAGTCCTCCTTCTTCTGCAAGTTGTTCTTGTATGTTGAGGGAACTTTCAAGCCTTCTTTAAATATTGTAATGACAACCTTTTCCTCTTCCAAATGTAATGAAGCAATGTGCATGTTATTGAAGTAATGAAATGTGTGTTTTGTGACTAATATTAGTCCTTCTATCATTTTATATTTCTTTTTTCCTTTCTCATACATATAGGTGTACTGTGTAAGTTCAGAGTTTACATTGCAGGTTCTTGAAGTTTTGTGCTTATCAAGTGGTGGAGTTCTTGCATGCGCTTGAGTTGTGGTTTCCATTCACCCTTCTCAGTTTCATTCTTCTTCACTGGTAGGTTAGATTTTTTTTTGTGAAATCCAAGGTTGGTAAAGGGTACACTTGCTTCTTAGTCTGTGGTAGTTACTTACCCTTTCTAGGTTGCAATAGGTGAGCTATCCTATGGTGCATAACATCCTCTTAAAACTAGCCCTTTTCTCAGTTTATACACACCCTTCATTTGGTGTATCACCATTCCTAGAGTAGTTTCATTTCTTGCAAAACCTCTCTTTTCCCTAAACCCCATGAGTGTTAGTATAGGTTTAGATAACCATTTTATTGCACTAGGAGTAGTATAGCACTTAGTTTAGGAAGAGGAAGTTGGCTCTGGAGGTTCACCTCAAGCCCAAGTCCCACATCTTGAGAGGCGATCCCATGTTACAACCAAATTAACAATCATGGTCTTACAACAATGGAATTGTACTTGATACTTTCCCTAGCTTGACTTCATTTTGATAAATTAAATTTTGTATTTGTAAAATTGAGTTGATGACTACCCTAGAATAAGTATGTAGAGTATATGAATATGAAGCGAATCTTGTAGTAGCTTTTCTTATGATTGATGTTAGTGTTTGCTCATTAGGATCCTAGGTGCCGAGTAGAATGAATGCCCCTTGAATGAGAGATTAATAACTTGCTTATATGTGTTTTTCAGATCTAGAAAACTCAAATAAGGCCAAAAAGGAATGTACCAAAGGGATTCAAATTAGAAAAAGTACAGTTAGAGGAAGAGGGACCAAACTGGTCAGGTTGGCCTATAACATATGGGTGTTTTGGACCTCACTATCTGCTATGGTCCCATATGCATGTGTGGGTGATCTTAATGTTGGAATTGTGATATGCGAGGGTATAACCTAATTTTATGGATTAATATGACCATTGTGTAAACAAATAGGTTGTGTGTGCAAGCAAGGAGTGGGATATAGCTAGGGATAACCTAATTGGTCAAATTGAATAAGTGTGGGCTAGTGCAAGTGGGTTATACAATTTGTATTGTTATTAGTTATGAATGACTAAAATGAGTGTCTATAGAGCCATATATGGGTCCTATGAGACTTAGGAAGGAAATACTTACAACAAGAGGAATGTACACTAGAAGGAATAAAAGGAGACTAATGAGGGACATACATACTGAAATAATTATTTGTAATAGAATACCTAGTATGAGGTTGAGGAGACAAAGATCCTTTAACAAAAGCATGCGCAATAGGATGCCTATTATGGATACACTTGCAATAAGAAGCATGTGTAGTGGGAGACTTAGAAAGAGGCATAAGAGGGATATGTCCACCAGAATAAGTATGAGTAGATGTAGTAGATGTAGAAGTAGCGACCATAGTTATTTAATTGGCTAACTTGGGGATTGGGGCCACACATGGGATACCCTTAATTGAAAAAAATTGTTTATTGCAAAAGAATTTGACACACTAATGCAATATAAATGGTATGGCCTTAAAATTATACAACCAAGGGGAAAGTCGGGCTCATGTCACATGAACCAAGAGAATGAGTAATTGAAAGGGAATAACCATTGTATTAGAGCCAATTGTAAGAGGTGTAACAACATGTCTAAGCTTGGTTGTAGTATCAAATGTTACATGTGTTTTAGGATAGTTATATAAAAAGCAAAAGCAAAGAAATAGTTAAATCATAATGTCAATAATATGGGTAATATTCAAACAACTAGTGGTGAGAGAGAATTTTAATATAATCAATTTGCTAAGTTATGGGCCCCATAGAGATAAGACAAGAATCATATAAATTAATGGGATCAAAAGTCACTTCATATAAATTCTCATTTGACATAAGCAATTTCTCATCCTTATTATTAGTATTTGATCCATCTTGTTGCTTTGAATTGACTAATAATGAAAAATCAATAACATCATCAATAATTGTTTGTCTTTCTCCCATTAGGTGCTTGAATAATCTCTAAATGTCTTGTAAAAAAATGTAATTTCTCTTGTTCAACCCTTTTATTTCTCCAAATTTTCCCTATATAATGTATCTTGTGTGAAGCATATTGTTTCCTTTTCTTTTTACACATCAGTATGTTGTGGATCTTATATTAATATGGAATTTCCTAGATGATATATCACTTGTATATTTTATTGGGGATTATATATCCCTTGTATGATAGAAAACATTGTATATATAAGTGTATTAAGCCCGAGGTACCCATATAGCTTTAATAACTTGAGAAGACAAAATAGGAGAGGCTCTGCTCTAAGAGACATCGATCATAATAGGCTAAGAAACCAGCAAATCCTGAGAAGTAACCTTATAGGAGATCACAACCTCCAAAAAGTGATGCCTCAAAGAAGGAGAGTGAGATCTATCACAATATTGTGTTTCAAATTAAATAATACATTTATGCTCAAGTTGTTATATCTTTTGTTATAAAACATAACAATCATTTTCGTGATGTCTAATGATTCCATGATAATTAGAAAATGGTTTTCCTTTGATTTTTTCAATAATGTATAGGGGATAATAATAATTAGGTAGAAAATCGATTAGTCACTTATTGAGTAGCTAATTTAGAATATCATTTTGTCTATCATTCTTGATAAACCAAAGAGGTTCTTTACAATATGGTTGAATTCATATTCAAGATTGATTTCTTAGAACATATAAATCATTTCCTATATGTAGGTATTTTAATTCACTTGAATGAGTATATATATCTTGCATATCATTTATATCACATTGCTTTCCTTTAGTATTGTATGTAAATTTATCATGATGTGTAGAGACATGATTGACATGGGCATGTAAGGGATTGCTTAGATGTGTTATCTCATCATTGAGAGATTTGATCTCAATACTCATACCTTGAATTTTCATTTCAAAATATTGTTGTAATGCTCGAGTCAACTCTAGGATTGCCTAATTAAAGATGTCATTGTTATGTCCCTATATTGATGAAGGGTGTAGAGAAGATGGTCTAAAAGGGTGTTATGAATTATTATCCTTAACAAATAGATTTACACATGATATAGTTTTTGGGGTTAGCACAAGGTTGTACAGATAATATATCATATCTAAACATACATGCAATGAAAGCGGATATTCTACCAGAAGAATTATACAAAACAAGAGATATAAATCAACACCAGATTTAACATGGTTCACCCAGTGTGGTCTACGTCCACCAAGAAACAAGCCAATATATTATCCAAAGCTTTGAAAAGATATACAATTAAATATTTACAATCTTCCACACCTCTTAGATGTACAGTAATGTATTTCACCCAAGATTTTGCTTCTTCTCCAATAATTCTCTCTCACAATTATTCTCACAATAATCATCAAATTTTGCAAGTTCTTCTTAATTCTTACTTCTGAACCCTAGCTTTCATGTTTATATAGGCATATACAAACTTAGGGCACTTAGCCATGCAATTACAATCAATAGATCTTCTTTAATACTAAAAATATATCTAATTCCCGTGAGTTAATTCAAACACCCACACACAGGTAACCGACGTCGATTATCCCTAACTGATGTCAGTTCCTCCTTTCTTGACTGATGTCGGTCATAAGTGATTGATGTCGGTCCCTCCATAACCGATGTCAGTTACTGTGTTTTCCAGAAAGTTTCATATTGCATGCTAATCTGAAGTAATTGAGCTCCACAGCTCAACAATATCCCACTTGGAGATTAATTATTGCACCATACATATACAGTGTTATTCTTAGATCCTTCCTTAGCTTTGTTTCTTCCTCTTCAAGTCTCAAACTCGAAGACCAATAAAATTGGAGTGTAGCTCTAACTTCTCCTTTGCTAACGTCTTTATTAGCATATCCGCAGGGTTCTCACTCGTATGAATCTTTTCCAGATTCAACTTCCCATCCTCCAATACCTGTCATAAGAAGTGATACCTCATCTGAATGTGTTTCATTCTTGAATGAAATGTTGAGTTCTTTGCCAAATGAATTGCACATTGACTTTCACTAAACAATTTGCAATCATTTTACTCCTTTCCCAACTCTTTCATGAACCTACTCATCCATATCATCTCCTTGCTAGCCTCTGTAGCTATAACATACTCTCCCTTTATAGTAGACAAAACCATAACCTTCTGCAATCTTGAAATCCAGCTAGCTGTGAATATATATCCAATAGTGCTCCTTCTACCATCCAGATCTCCAGCCATATTCGAATCAACATAGCCACATAATGAAATATCCAAACCTCCATATCATAACTGCATGCTAGATGTCCCTTTCAAATACCTGAGTATCCATTGGACTGCTTTCCAATGTTCTTTACCTGGATTAGCCATATATCTACTCAAAAATCCCATTGCATGTGCAATGTCTGGTCTATTACAAACCATAGCATACATGATACTCCCAACTTCTGAAGCATATGGCACTCGTGTCATGTATTTTACCTCCTCATGTGATGAATGACACTAATCTTTGCTCAATTTGAAGTGTCCAACCATAAGTGTACTAACAGGTTTTGCATTCTACATCTTGAACCTTTCTAACACCCTCTAGATATAACCCTCCTGAGACAAATACAATTTCTTGTTCTTCATGTCTCTATGTATTTGCATGCCAAGAATTCTTTTTGTAGCTCCTAAATCCTTCAAAGCAAATGTGTGAGCTAACTTTCCCTTAAGCTCACTAATTTCCTGCATATTAGATCCTGTAATAAGCATATCATCCACATACAGTAACAAAATAATATAGTTCTCACTTTCAAGCTTCTTGAAATAAACACAATGGTCAGATTCACATATCAAGTAAACATGCTCATGCATAAAACTATCAAACCTCATATACCATTGCCTTGGAGCTTGCTTGAGCCCATATAGGCTCTTTTTCAACTTGCACACTAATTTCTCCTTACCCTTGACTTCATACCCAAGCAGGTGTTGTATATAAATCTCTTCATCCAAATCACCATGAAGAAAATATGTCTTCACACCTAATTGTTATAAATGCAAATCATGTATTGTAACTAAACTCAATACAGTACGAATAGAAGTCATCTTTACAACATGAGAAAATATTTCACCAAATTCAATACCTACTTTTTGTGCAAATCCCCTTACTACAAGCCCTTCCTTGTATCATTTATGTCCACCCTCTTCTTCCTTGATCCTGTAAACCCACTTATTTTGCAATGTCCTCTTACCTGCTGGCAACTTATCCAAATCCCAAGTCTGGTTTTGTTCCAAGGATTCCATCGCCTCATCCATGCCATCCTCCCACTAGATGTGGGTCTCATCCTGCATTGCTTCTTCAAAACTCTAAGTTCACCATTATCAATCAATAATAAATACTATAGAGAAGGTGTAAATATTTATGGAGGTTTACTTACCCTTTGAGACCTTCTCACATGAGTTTGGGGTACCAGAGGCTCATTCTGGACCTCCTGGACATTTGTATCCAAATTTGTTAGTGACCAACACCGGTCACCTGTAACCAACATCGGTTTTGCTAATCGATGTCAGTTTGGAGATTTTGTAACCGATACTAGTTCAGTTGATCGATGCCGGTTAGGGGTCAACCGAAACCAGTTACTGTGTAACCCTATCATTATTAATTTTAAATATGAGAGTTCATTTTCATTCACAAACTTCTCAATTGGTTCATCCTTGGGTATTAAAATTTAATCCATGTACATTTTATTTTCATTCCATTCAATATCACGACTCCTAATAATTTTATAATTCTCTAAATCCCAAAAACAGAATCTGAAATCACCAGATCCATAACCAATGAAAGTGCATCTCTTGGATGTTGCATTCAACTTTTTCCTATTTTTCTTATCAATATGCATAAAGAATTCTGAACCATAAACTTTAAGAAAAGATAGATCTACCTCTTTTATAGTCTAAGCTCCCTCTGGTATTCCTACATCTAGTGAACTTGAAGGCCCGTGGTTAATAAAATAAACCGTTGTATCTATTACTTCTACTCAAAACTGCAAAGGCAATCCAGAATGTATCCTCATACTTCTAGCACATTCCATGATTATCCTATTCATTCTTTTTGCAACACCATTCTCTTATGGTGTTATTGGAACCGTTATTTCTCTACATATCTCATTCACTAGACAATAATCATTATCATATATGAGGAACTTTAAATTTGAATTTGATTCATTCTCAACAAGAGCTTTCCATCTTTTAAAAGTCTCAAAAATATCAGATTTACATTTAATACAATAAACCCATACCTTTCTTGTAGCATCATCAATGAAAGTAACATAATATTGGGATCCTCCATGAGAAGCTATCTAAGTTGGTCCCCACACATCTAAGTGTACAAGCTCCAACTTATGCTAATTTTTAGTTTCCCCAACTTTGAGAAATCTCACTCTCTTTTTCTTTCCAAAGACACAATACTCATAGAAATCAAGATCTAAATCTTTCAAATCTGATAACTTGCCCTTATCATTTAAGATATGCATTTCTTTTTTACTCATATGGCCCAACTGAATATGCCACATGCATGCATCTAAATCTGAAAAAGATAATGCAGAAAAGGAATCAGTAACATAGGTAGATAAATATACCGTTCCTACCTTCTTACCTCTTTCCACAACAAAATGACCCTTGGGGACTTTTAAAGAGTTTTTTGTGAATGTAACCATGCAACCAGATTACCCTAGTTGCCCTATAGAAATAAGATTCATCTTGAGGCTTGGCACATGCCTCACATCTTTTAATACCCATTAATTTCCATTATGTAATTTTATATGAACTTCCTCTTTACCAGTAATACTACAAGGTTCATCATCACCCAAATAAACATGTCTAAAATTACCCTTGACATAATTTCTAAAATAACCCTTATTAGGGGTTGCATGGAAATAAGCTCATAAATCTAAAACCCATGATTCAATTCTATTATCTAAAGAAAGAATAAGAGCATCTTGCATTACCTTTGTTGCAATAAGATTTTCTTCGTTACTTTTGTCTAGTTGTTGGTTTTCTTTATCCTTTGACCAACAATATTTCTTTACATGTCCTTTCTTTCCACATTTCTAACAGGTAATTCCTTACCTCTGGATTTAGATCTGATATCCCTTGACTTTTATTTCTCATTACTCTTACTCTTGGATCTCTCCTTCTTCCTTCCCTTGCTTTCTACATTCAAAGCATTCCCAAATGATTCCTCTATACTTTTCCTGTAAATTTCTTCATTCAAAATTATACTAACCACATCACCAAACTTCAAAATATTATTAGCAGATATTGTATTGCTAACATGCATTATCAAATTATCTCAACTATCAAGAAAAGAACATAAGAATAAAAGTGATTTCACTTCATCATCAAATGGAATATCAACCGATTTTAACTGATTTACAATAAATCAGAAATCATTCAAATGAAAATATCAAGATCCACCTTCATGCATCTTATAAATAAATAGTTTCTTCATCAAATAAATTTTATTTGAAGCACTAGAATTTTCATATAAATTAGCAAGATACTTCATTAACCCTAGCGTAGAATTCTCTTCTATAATATTGGAAGCCATGGATGTTGTCAGGCTCAATCTTATAGATTTCAAAGCCTTTCTATCAAGAATCTTCCATTCTTCATCAACCATCTTCATAGGTCTGGACTTCTCATCCAATGGTAAATAAAAATCTCTTTGATACAGATAATCCTCAATCTGCATCTTCCATAATTGATAATTTTGGTCATAAAAATTTTGTACCTTGTATTTGTTTTCTTCTGCCATTATTGTATCTCCCACTCAATCAGAAAACCCTCTGTGAGTAAATCTGTCAACACATAAAACCCTTAAACAAATCTTTGATACCATTTTTTTGGGTTAGCACAAGGTTGTACAAATAATATATCAGATCTAAACATACATGCAATGAAAGCGGATATTCTACCAGAAGAATTATACAAAACAAGAGATATAAATCAACACCATATTTAACGTGGTTCACCCAGTGTGGGCTACGTCCACCAAGAAACAAGCCAATGTATTATCTAAAGCTTTGACAAGATATACAATTAAATATTTACAATCTTCCATACCTCTTAGATGTACAATAATGTCTTTCACCCAAGCTTTTTCTTCTTCTCTAAGAATTCTCTCTCTCACAATTATTCTCACAATAATCATCAAATTTTGCAAGTTATTCTTAATTCTTACTTATAAACCCTAGATTTCATGCTTATATAGGCATATACAAACTTAGGGCACTTAGTCATGCAATTAAAATCAATAGATCTACTTTAATACTAAAAAAAAATCTAATTCCCGTGAGTTAATCAAAACACCCACACATAGGTAACCAACGTCAATTAGCCCTAACCGATGTTGGTTCTTCCTTACCTAACCAATGTCGATCATAGGTGACCGATGTCGGTCCCTTATAACCGATGTTGGTTACTGTGTTTTTCAGTAAGTTTCATATTGCATGTTAATCTGAAGTAATTGAGCTCCACAACTCAACAATAGCCATTAGGAATAAAGTAAGCCTTACTATCAAAATACCATACAACATAAACGACAGAGAAAAAAGGTGGATTCTTACAGACAGAAAAGATTAGTAATATTGAATTGAGCAACAAAAGTAGGCCCAAAAGTGATTTCTAATAAAAAGCGACAGTGGTCAAATTAATAAAATAACCATTTCTAAAATTAGAAGATGAATTTGACAAACCAAGAGATCTATTTTAGGAACTCAATTTGAGAAACAAAAACCTCTAAGGAATTTTTGAATAGTTGTTATTTTTCACATTACGCCTTTATTATTAAAAATAAAATATTTTAAATTATTATAATTGTGCTAAAATATTATGCTAAACGAAAATATGTTTTCATTCAATTTATAAAAATAAAGAAAAAACTCTAAGGGATGTGAAAATAGAGTAATTAATTATAGATATGTGATGAAAGGTGATTTTTTATTAGGAAAACCTTGAAAGAGACCCTAAAGAGATATCCAAACATGAAACCCTAAGGGAAATTTTGAAATCTAGAAATAAGAAGTAAATCTAAATACCAACCCTATAATATTCAAAAAAATGTGAAACCGCAGGGTAGGATAAGATTATTTAAGAGAAATTGCCAGATTCACTAAACATTTTAACCAAACCATAGGTAGTTAAATATGTAAAAGAGTGAACGAGGAGGAAGTTAAAGAATTTCACAGGTTAATTATTATATATAAATTAATAAAGATTTTAATACTTGTAATTATGATAAAACAATATGACGTTTATTTAAATCCCACAAAGAGATAAGTTTTTAGTTGTGGAGAGTGATACAAAGTTGATTTGGATGTCAAATAGGTTGAAAGAGATATTTTGAGTTTTTAAATGCTTCATCTCTAGTCTTGGAACTAGAAATTACTCTTATGGAGGACCTAAAACTCTTCTTAGAACATGGTATGGTCATAGATCCTTCTATACAGTCTTAGACCTATGCACATTGGGATTATGAAGCTTTGCTTACCCTTCACTTATCTATAATTGAGTGTTGTTGTTTTTCACCAGGGTTCACACAAATTCAACACCACTTATAATGATTTGTAAAAAATAGTAATTGTATATGCTTGGAACAAACTTCATGAAAGTAGTAGATAACTAAAAGAGAAACCAATGTGTGGATGAGGTTGGATTTCCCTTATCAATCAACCTATATTGAGTTAATCTAAGTACTGAACTACATCCCTAGAGAGAGAAAGCCTCATGTAGTCATCCTAGTGTATATACAAGTGTGTATGCATATCTAAGTCCAAATCCCTATTTGTGCCCTCACATTTCTTAACATAAAGATAACATGATAACTATAGAGTAGAAAATTTACCCAACACATTAGTAGTGTGATGTGGTGTCCTTTATATGATTATAATAATCTCTTTTATCCATAAAATACCTTTGAAAATTCTTGGAGTGACTGCTTATTGCTAAGACATGGCTCTAGGACATTTGAGTGTTTGGAAATGTCAGATGTTAGGATCTTTAACCTGGTTTGATTGCTTCAGACATATTTGGGTGGCTTCTTTAACTGATGTGCAACCAATTTAATAATAATTAGGATATCCTTGAGTGATTTGGTTTTGATATTTTCCATAGGATCTCATGAGAATTCCAAGTGAGCTATGAATTGCATTTGACTTACTTATATAGGCTTCCATAGTTAAAGATTCACATTATGGCCAACCTAGGGGAGATAAACTAACTCACATAAGATATTAAAATTATAAAAATGGTTTTTAAATGAAAGATTTTGGGATGTATAGTCTGTTGGGATTGTAGTACAATGCATACCTATTTTATACAGTCTCATACAGACAATTAGTGGGAAACATTCAGAGTCTGGGAATGATGCCTAAAGGATGATTACCACATTGGATAATTAATATTTCTTAGATAAATGAAAGAATAGAGTGTAGATATGGGAGAGTTATGAGAGAGATAGAAATATATGTTAATTAATCTTAGAAGTTGGGCATCTATCTTAGCAGGGGAATAAATCCAAACTTGTCATTGCCAAAGGATAAGATAAGTTAACAAATTTGAGTGCCTACAATTATAAACAATATTTTGATCAATTTAATTTTTAGCCATGGTGAAAGATAGGTGTAAATCTTTAACCACATATTGTAATGCAATTGTAACTCACCTATGGTTTGCATTATAGATTTAGTTAACAAATGGTAATGGTAACATATTTAGAAGGTTTCTCTAAAGGTTGTGGTTGTTTATTATTCTCAAGCATCAATATGGATGTTTTTTAAATAGGAAAATCATCATATAAACTAGGGATATTACAAGGGGAATTACTACTAACATCTGAGCTAGGATAATGAAATATATATAATTCTACACTCTTAGCATAAGAATCTAAAGAAATGTCATTATGATTTGTAAAATAAGCATTATTATGATTTTTGAAAGAAACGTCATTATGAATTATAAAATAAACATCTATGTCAATAGCATTATGGTAAGAATGTTTTATATTATCAAAGTAAACAACTTAATTTGTAAGTGATAATGGTACACACCTAGGTTTTAAAACAACATTTCCTAGTAGAAGAAGGAAGATAATTGCAAGGGGTAGTATGGTACCAAGTAGAAGGATCATTATAGTCATTTTTTGGTTAATATTATATTATTATTTTATTGTAGTATCTTTTCATTTACTTGTTTTAAAATACATGATATAACAAAAAAACAAGTAAAAAAATAAGAAAGATATACTAAATGCAAAAAACATATATATTATCATATCTTAGTTAACTAATTACATAGCTTCTTAAAGATTAACTAAGATTCATGGGGGAGTTGGTTTGTATATGGATCCCAATGGTCCAACTAACTAGTCTCACCCCTACAACTAACCTACTAATTTATTTTAACTACTAAGATAAGAAATGATAACCATTAACTACTTTCAAATCCTAATGTAAGGTACAACATAAAGGAGATGTCTTGTAAATAGATGCATGCAACATACAACACTAACACATTAAGATGAATTTTTTTTGGATCAACGGCCCAACAAATATCCCTTATCCAAATGGGTCTACAAGATGATATGGAGCATATGGCTATGAAATCGTACAATCATCTACATCACACCTACATATTGGCACACTATTCTTTTTAGTACTGATCATTGATTTAGTTTCACATAGAATCTTGTGGCCACTTAAGATGTGGGATGAATGATGAACATCTTGATCGGTATGCTCACCCTCTCTAACCATTTTGTACATGTACTAAATTATAATGAAAATCACGGTTTTCTCAACTACATCAATCCATATAAGGTTTCACACAAAGATCTATCCAATGACTATTTAGTACCATATATGACATGGCATCTATCATGTTGTCCAATGACATTGACCTCACTTTTCTCAACACTATTATTGGTAGCAATTGCCCTATCAACTCGTGCAATCACCAACTACTAATCAAAGTCCAATATAGTATCTTCACCCTTCAAGATAGAGGCAAGAAGTCCTTGTAATGAAAACTAAATCAAAACATCCCATTATACTCTGTATTGGTAATTTCAAATAGCTCAAAAATTCAAAATTTGACAAAAAGAACATCACATTTATCGTCTATTTTAAAATTCTACTAAAACAAGACCCTATCTTTTAGATAGCAACTCACTCAATATGGGTGGATTGTAGGCTTTTTCATCTTGTTAGATCCTTAAGAATATGTAAACCCCTAAGCGTAACATAGTTGTCTCTAATAGTATAAGCAATGGGAAATACTTTTACACTCATGATTTTAAAGCAAAAAATTCCATTTTTCATTTTTGGAACAATTGCAGAGTCTTTGATTCCATCAAAAATGCACCCGTTGTACATTAAAAATACCTTATTTCTCCACATTTTAATATAATTTCTCAAAAATTCATATGGGGAGATTCTAAAAACAATAAATCAATTGTTCTAATCAATGTAGACTGAGAATAAACCTATGAAATGATTGGTTACACCCATATGGTTATACAAGACACCCACCAGACAAAACATCCACAAGCGTAAGCCAAATGCATTAAAAATGACGAAATAAAAAAATGATTTGCATTTAATAAGAATTGAACACATGATTTATTATACAATATAAACCTTACAAACCACCTATTAACCAATTTTCCTTGACAAGTACTCAACAAATAATGGCTCTAACTTGTATATTACTTAACATTACATGCTGATTTTGGAAAACAATACATAGAAGAAAAACCAAAGTTGTGTAAATTGAACATACGATCTATTCTTCCCAAAAGTACCAATGAGAAAATGTTTTTTTTCTCTTCTGTAACAATAATATTTCATTGAATCAAATTATTTTCAATTTTCCCTCACCTTGAGGAGAGCGGGACAATTTGTTTAAGAGAAGTTTGGTTTGTAATACTCTTTATCTTATGACCAATATTTGTCTTTTCTACCAACCAACTTTCCCAAGCATGTGATGGGATGCAAAGATAGAGTCTTCAATATAAATTGATTTAAGAATTTTGCTAAAATATTTTCAAAATAGACACCTTTACTAAAGTTTTTAATTCCTTTACTAAGGTTTTCAGTGTTTTTTATTAGTTATTCCAATGCCATTGTATATAGATTTACTTCCTTTCAAGATGTCAATATATCTTCTAAGTCTTTAATGGGACACCAAATCAAGTGTTTAATCATGGCTAGATAATTTCCTTAAAGATATTTTCTACGCTCCAACATCGAATCAAAAGCATGGGACAACCTTTTTAACCCAATAAAATGGTATTATTTATATTTGTGACAAATTAAATATTACCCAACATGTAATTTAAATTATTTATATACTTGATAGAATTTAATGCCTTTTATCAAAATTTCAATGCTTTTTCTAGCTTCTCACACCCCAACAATTGAGTTTGATAAGTCGGATCAAATAGATGCACCACATCAGATATTTCAACACCACATACAAAAAAATAACATTCCTAGTAAATATTTACGTTTAATTTTCTAATGCTTCTCAGGCAGGAAAATAGTTTTATCTTCAATTTTAATGTCTCTTTGCAAAATTTTCTTTAGAAAATTCCTCTTTACCTTGCAATGCTCAAACAAGCTAGCGAGGAAAAAAAAAAAATCAAATAAATTTTTAAAATAAAACTTCTTCAAACAAATTCACCAAATAATTAGGAAAAAAAAATTCTTTGTAATTCCATCTCTTTCATGGCTATTCCATAACTTATTTTTCTTCCTCCAAGATAAAGTGGGAACCATCATGTTCTGATACCATCGATAGAACAAAAATACTGGTAAAATAAGAACTATATACAATAAAATGAGGAATCTTATATAATGAAATATCTCTCTTAATTAATTACTTAGCTCCATAAAATTAAATAATTGCACTTATAAAACTAACATTCTAATTTATTTTAACCAATAAGGTAATTAATGATAACCATTAATTAATTTTGAATCAAATTGTTATCTGATTTTCCCCTCGGGTGAAATTGGAAAAACATGACCCCGCACAAAGAAAATAGAGGTATCCTTTAGGCAATGGGAGCTCACATTTTGGGATCGAGTCGAGTGATTTGAAGTGACGTGGAAGCATTCGGATTCACCAGAAAAAGTTCTAAATTAATGGACTCAAAAGGTTTGGAGGACATTGAAGTCCGAAGTCATAAATTCAAACTTCAGACATTCAGGAGTTCGGAGTTGGTAGCAGGGTCGAGTGAGGAATAGTGCCACGTGGGGAGGAAAAAGGTCTGAAACCCAAAGTCTGAAATTGAGAATTCAGGGTTTCAGGATTTTGGAGATGTGTGATGACCGGATGGAGGATAAAAGCCCAAAACTTGAATCCTTGAAACCTCGAAACTTGAATGCATGAAACCCCCGAAAATACAAAGGTCAAAAACCTGAAGTCTGAATTTCAGACTTTGGGGTTTCGGCATTTTGGAATGTTGAATCCCTAGTGCACATAAATCACGACTTGAAGTACGAAACCCGAAGTCTAAATTTTAGACTTCGGGGTTTCGGCATTTTGGAGGTTTTATGAGCTCATCTAGATGAATAGTAACTACGACCCCTGAAGTCAAAATACCCAAAGCTTTGAATCCTGAAAGTCTGAAATTTCAAATTTTAGAGGGTGTGATGCGGGGTTGGAGTTTGAAAATGTAGGATCAACCACTTGTATTTATCACAATATGGCACCCTCATCTTCAGATGGCCATAACTTTTGACTGGGAGCTTAGATTTGCATAAAATCAGACTTTTTGGAAAGGTTAAGTATTTCAAAATGAGGAAATATAGTCCTCCATTTTAGAGGAATGTTTCCAGATTTATCACCTACCTAAATGATGAGGTATGAGCTTCCTTTCTTCCCCAACAAGGAAAATTACATGGAGGTATAGGTTTTGCAGTGGCACCCATCATTGTTGTAGAAGATTTTAATGCATTTTTGGGTGGTTGAAGCAAGATTTCAAATTCCTCTCTCTCCCTTCTCTCATTCTTCTTATATATTGCAAGGAGGGGATCATTTCAAAAGGTTAGATGATCATGTTTTACATCCTCCCTTCTTCTCTTGTTTGTAAGTGAATTTGTGGATTTCAAACCTCCCATTCAAACTGTAAATGTAATTTTTATCTCTTGTCCATTGTAATGCATTGTATCAAATCTGTGGAGCAATAATATAATTGTGTGGATGAATTTCAACCCTCTCTTGTGTTCATTGCATCTCTCTGATCTCTCATTACAACTTTGGTTAACTGTGTAGTTCAGGTTGTGTTACACGTTATGGTGTTTTGTGTTTAACAGTGATTAAATTTGTGACAAGAAACTAATATGTGTTGATGTTCATCCTTTTCAATCCTATTCAATTTTATCCCCATGCAAGGAAATTTATTTAGCATTCCTCTTTGTGCGTCACCTCTATCAACTTAGGTTTAATTTCTTGCAACCTTTTTAACCCTATCTCCTTAGCAAGTTAGAGTAGAGTTTAGGATAGATCCTCTACAATTTGAGTGTGTGTATCAAAATAGAGGAATAGGAACAAGTATTCATCTAAAGAGATGTCCCGATTACAAATTCCCACACTTTGGGAAAAGCTCGATGTTATGCAATCACATTGATAGTTTAAATCTATCGAGTTGCAAACAATCATGGGTGTTTTGATTACACATCAACACAAATGCAAGGTAAAACATAAAGGGGGGTCTTGAAAATAGAATCTTGTTGGAAGCACAATCACTGGGGGAGTGAATCAGTGAGAAATAAAAAATTTCATTCACTTAAATGTTTACATCCATCAACCATTCAATTCAACTTAACCATTAAGCATGTATACATCAAGAAAATAACCATAGATGTGCAAATGAGAACACAAGAACACCATATTTAAGTGGGAAACCATTTTAGGGAAGAAACCCCATTGAAAAAAATATTTAGTGCAGCAATGAATCGAATTTAGTTGATAACCAACCCACCAAGGAGCACCAACCCCTAGATTTAGTAGAGCACCAACCCTACATGGAGGCACCAACCCCTTAGATGACTCATCACCAACTAAGCCACCTAAATTTTTTATCACCCCTAAAAATTTTCACCAACAACTGATGATGACACTTGTTAAGCTCTCTTTCTTTCTATCCTCTTCAAAAAGGGTACCCTCCCTACTATCTCGCTCAAGTTCTTCTTCACCAAGTTGATTAGGTCATCTAGCCTTTATCTCCAATAGTAACACACACTTAATAGCATCTTCATGAATCAACTACTTGTCCTCTTTTGATGGGGTTCATTCAAATACCTTCTACACATCTCACAAGACACCCATCTTACTTGCACTGTTCCTTCAATCTCAAAACACCTAGTAAAATATGAGCCTAACAACGTACCTTGTATATTATACATGACTGTAAGATCATAACTCATATAGGTCAGCCATCTTGAGGAAAATAAACTGTAAATTAACATCATGAATAATCATAAATAATATCATTCATAAGATTCACTTTGCAATATATCATATTCATGACTCAATATATGTCATTTACACACACACACGAAGCACACATAAAGCACCCAAACTCATATATCTCTTATTCTTATCAAAGTCACATTGACCTCATTTATCTCTCAATAACATCTCATGCATCTAGACTTATAAATTGTTGGTGAGAAATCCTTTAGTTCCAAAAATATTATTCAGCATTTGCCACCAACAAAACATGGGGCTACAAACCTACTGCTTTAATGGTGCAGCTCCCTCATTAAGGCCAGTGAAACATGACCTAAAAAAATAGATTCCTATCATAAATGAACGTGCATTACCAACAGTCAACCCATCACCTGGTCCCAGGATCATAGAAAAGCACATATATTCATGGAAATATCTGAAAGCATTCATTTCATAACTCATATGGGGTATGAATCACAATTTAGAACAATACGTTCCTAAGAACATACTCTGCAACCAGTGATCATGTCAGAACTGCTAAAGGACTACCCCATTACTAGTCATGAACAAACACTACTTCACATAGACCTTTAAATGAATCAAAACATAATTCAGACAAACTCTAAATAATAAACATACTAGTGAACGTACTTCCAATATCTCCTTCAAATACTCAATTTCAAGCAATTTGCTAGTGTTTAACTTGGGAGCAAACAAAACTTCTTCTAGACACACATGTTCTCTGTTGTGATTCAACTGACACTATCAAGACACTCTTTTTAATCGCACCTAGATTACAATCAGATGCACATACTACAGACCTCAAATAGAGGAATACCAAGGTCAAGAAAGGAAATTTTGAACCTATAAATTATTTAATTTCTCTCTTTTGGTGATACTCAAAATTATCTCAACACCTAAATCACATTAACTATTTTACTGACCACTTGACATCAATCTTAAGGATCTTTTAAATGGAAATCCATCTACCTCTATAATCTCTACAACTAATGTGATTGGACATCATATTAAGACACCATCCCACACGACCATTAATATATTGGCCTCCCATACATACTTGTGACCTCATCACATTGACACTACCAAGAGAAAACCATTTTGAGTATTTGTTTCTCAATTTTATATGAATGACACTACTTGACATACAATGAAAAAACACAATATCTTGCATCACTTAACACTTTGAATAGGATCCAAACTAGAAAATGATTACCACATGAAGAATTGAAAAAGGAGGTATCCCACTTAGGATCATTGAGGAGAAAAACAAAATGCTCCATAAATCCATTCTGACTGACCTACTTATACTCCATGAATGAAGATGACAATCTCATTATACCCTTTTGACTAGGTCTCCTGGAACCAAGTATCATTGACCATGAAGACAACTTGATGTCTGACCACCTCACACTTAACCCCTTTCCCACAAACTCTTGAAATGCATTCAACACATTTGCCACAACAATGCTTGTTTGACATCCATCTATCTCTAGAGGAGCGATTCACTTGACAAGCCACCATACCTACTGAAGAATATCTCAAGACATCATGCCATCTTCAAAGAACTTCCTTCTGAGATGAGACTACTAATGAAACTTGATGATCCTATTCCAAGTCTTTGAACTAATTCTAAATCATTTCACAAAGATTCGATGACACTTTGCATACCTCCACTTGACATAATCATTCTACTTGTGAACAGCTCATGATGGAACTGAACATGATACACCAATAATCTCCCCCTGAATTCATTAGAGTGAAAGACACTAAATCATCAGTAGATCAACAAACCTAATTGACATCAAATCCTTCATCTATGAGCTCATTCTCCCCTTTTGACCAAGAAGTGAACTTATCTCTCCTTTGATAATGCAAATTGGAATCAATCATTTTGACACTTACTCCTACCTGCTTAGGGACCTTCAGAACGACTTGAAAAGACTCATGAGACCAGCTCTCGTGAGTGCATGACCTTTTACAATGTAATTTAGCTGAAATCCAATTGGAGCTCTTTCAAACCATTATAACATTAGAATATTCACCATTATGGTCCACATTTAGCCAACTTTGTATTGCTCATTTACAAACAATCTTGCCATGATCTTCGAGTGTCACTACACACTTCATGCCTCAACACAATGTCATGACCTAGTATGAATACAAATTTGTCAAGTACCAATTACTACTTCCAAGCTATGAATTCTACCTTGAATAACCCTACTTGCAATAGAATATAGAACAGTTCACCTCTACCTGTAATATTCCTTTTTCATGAATCCTAGACCTTCATACTTGAGGTTACATACCCATAGAGGCTATATTCTCCAATTTTTCATCAAACTCTTCAAATGAGTCGTGACTATACCTTGGGAACCTCATAAGGTACCTCAAGACTTCCATCATCGTTCATTGTGTAATACAACTCCATGATGGAGTCAATGCACTATCTTCATGAATCAGTCAATTATTTCCCACCCCATGAATCCAATAATCAACATTTTCATAGCAGTATAAATTTTTCCCTCTGGACCCGTAGGCATCCAAATTTTAGCAATCTTCTGCAATTTCAAAGAATGTCAAACTGAAGAGAAACCTAATGCTAGGGAAACACATGACCCCACATTTTTTATAATTTATATCCTCAGGGAATCAAAATTTAGTGTTCATCCTTCATATGTGCACATAGGGAAATTAGACACTATTAGTCTTGAGCATACAATCAAATTACCCTAACAAGCACTTAAACTTTCAACTCTTTTCATTTTATATCTTCCTGACACAATTTCAGGTCTTCACACAGTTATACCAAGTTCGATGACCTCCCATTTGACTCAAATAAGTCTCTTAGGTGATCAGGAACTGTAAGCTTGCAACCCCCCTAGGTGATTTTAGGATCAGTTGTTGAAAAACTACTATTTTTGGGCGGTGTTGGGAAGGGCTACCATTGGCCTTCCTCTAAGGTTGATGCAATTCCTCTTGGAATACTGGAACGAAGGAGCCAATACAAAAAAAGGTGAATTGAAGACCTAGTAACATCAATGGAATTGATTTAGGAAGATTTAGGAAGGACCTCCTTGGAGGACCCATGGGTTGGTAGTTTCATCAAAAATCTCCTGATTAACAGAGGCATGTGAGCATCCTTGGACTAGCGCCAAAAAATATCACTAATGACTTTAGGAAGTGATTTCAGGAGCTCTGAGTGGAGTTACTGAGAAAAATAAAAAAAATTTAAGAAATGGAATTTTCAAATCTCCTACACTCTATGAGCCTAAAATCATATTTTCACAACACTTTGAGAGGACCATAGGTTTATAACTGGTTTTTTGCAATCATGACCAACATGCTGAAAGAGCATAGATCAAACAATCTAATTACTCTTAGGGAATAAATGGAGGAATAAAAATCTGATAACTTCCACCATTGGATCCAAAAAGTCCATCTTTCATGTCAATTTCATTTACCACTTTTCCCAAAAAATTCCATCGGGAGCACAAGTTCATCGCAAGTTTCACAGTTGCCATTGAAGGTGAACTTTCTCACACCTTAGTTGAACTAGGTTTCCTAGTGAGGACACGTGTCAGCTCCAGTATTTCTCTGGTGTATATTCTCTTTGCTGAGAGAAAATCTTCTAGTTTTGTGTCATCAAGATTCATGGACTTCTGAGGGAACATTGTAAATGTGCTTTAGCTCTTCCAATAATGCTCTTCAATGAATCCAAGACATGTCCTATCACCATAACCCTTTGGACTATCCGAGTTTAGCATCCCAGGTGCATGCTGGAACTCAATCCCAAACTCACTCGAAATCATCTCGTGAGCAAGTATTGCATATAGGTGTCACTGTGCAAACTGATGACCTTTATGTCCCCTATTCCTTTTCAAAGTTACGGATGAAAATCTTACCCATCCCTGTGAAGCCCTTAGGTCATCCAATGTGGCCCATTTTAGTGTCCACTTTCCAGCCCCCAGGAACTCAGTGGATGCCAAATGCACAACTATCGGATGCTCATCCAAGTGTCATGCATCTAGGCTTCAATATGAAAATTGACTTGTCCCTTCAATACCTTCTTGTTCTTAAGGGACATCAGGGGATAGCTTCAACTGTGCCTGAGACCCAAATCAACTCAATTTCAAGATCATCATTCGAATTATTCTTCCAGCCCCTAGAATGCTCACTCATCAACGTTCCATATAGTGCTAATGCATCTCCGTTAGGGATTTCTGCTAAGTGTCGCGTTATCCATACAATAGTGAAATTTGATGTCCCTTGTCATCCCTGAATTCTTAAGAGACACTAGGGACATAAAAAGTTTCACTCCTTACCCCTGATGAGCATTTTTGAATTCTCATTAAAGATGACACTTAGGATTTATCTTCCCGCTGACTTATTCTTCATAGTTCACACCTTTCTGAATTTACTCTTACTTTTGCTCATACATAGTGGGACTTCTTACTGCATCCAAACCATGCTCTACATTATTGCAACAAAACACCATCCATGATCATGAAAAATACATAGGTTGTAAAGAGGTACATATCTGATCAAAAGTAGTCAAATGATCGAAGGGAAACAGATTGTTAGAAAAGCGATGAAATCCATCTAAAAACCTCCATAGGAAACATGAATAAGAAGATTCAGACATCATCAATATGCAAAAATATCATTCATTTAAGAACCATTTTAGCTTCCATGCTCTTCATTCTCAAAGGCCTATTGAATGTTACCTCACCTTCATAGGTACCCGATTTAGGTGCAACACAAATGTACTCGTAGACAAGCTCATAATCTTTCGGCCTCAATGAAGTAAAAATTGGAGCCTTAAAGTCGTCAAATCCGACAATCGTTTGACATGAAATCCTTGAATACACAGTCTAGAAACAAACCCCCCCCCCCCAAATTGATTGTGCAAATGAAATCAGGGAAAATCTCACCAAATTTACACCACCATAGCTTCTTTCACAGCTCTATTCTTCGATCCTTAATGGCTATTGACCACTTAATCTAGAGCTGCCGCTAATAGTCACATTTTAAATAACAATAATAAAGTGAATCACATTACCAATAATGAATCAGGCAAGTCTCACAATAAAATTTAGAGGAGTGATATTGGGAAAACAACACATTATACCTTATTGTCACCAGGGATAATTTTAGTGGTGAATATTCAGTAATATGGTAGAAAATTTCATTTTAGGAAAATTTGAAAAGGTGATTTTTCAGGAGTGTGGTCGGTGTCCTGTTTGTCCTAAAATTTAAAGTATATATATTTTTTGGGGTCGGCTTCACCTACATTTGAAAACATATCCTATAAAAACCTAGGTGATTCACCAGGTAGTATACTACCACCAGTACCTTAGCAATACCGTGAAGTTGTGAACTTGCATACTCTAAGCACTAGAGAAAAATACATATTTATTATTCGATTACTTAGTTGACACATGTTGTTTGTCAGGAAACATATATTATTTGTTGACACGACTATAAAAACCCATGACAAATTTTTTCTGTGGACGCGTGATAAGGAGATCTTGTTGACACGCATGAAAAAATGGTTTGTTGTTAACATGCGACAAGGATATTCGTTGACACGATGACTCATTAGCATCTTGGCATGCATGAAGGACTTAGTTTTTTGACAATGCGACAAGGGTTTTGTAATGACGCGTGACAGTAACTTCAGACTGTGGATGTGTGACTATAGGGACTCAGTACACTGTTGACGTGCACAACTCAGTATTTGACTGACGTGATAACTCAATTTTCTATAATGTGTGACTTTGTGTTTTTTTTGATGCACGACTTAGTTACGAATAATGGAAGGTGCTAGTCCTCAGAATGGGAAAACCCAAAAAGTAACTAAGAAATCTCAAAAGTCCTTGTTCAAGTATTTTGTAAACTTTGCTGCTACAGGATAATGACAACCGCTAGCACCCATATAGCTGCCACCATGGAAAGAATCAAAGTATCTGACTGTGTGGAAGGTAATATTAAGGTGGACATTGCATTCTGCACAGTATCAACCAAGTGACACCTATGATGATAACATTCTAGATCTTGAAGATATCCCTACTGAGATGCCAGATCCTGAAGATATTCTTCCTATTGGGGTGTAACCAAGAGTGCATCAAGATATCACACATACAAATACTCAACAAAATGGAACACAAAAATCAAATTCAAATTCTGGTCCACATGAAAGAGGAAACTAGAGTGATTGTGATATTGCTCAGAATTCTACTCAAAAAAGAAAAAACATTGAAAATGAACAAGAATATGTGGACAATTGGCAGGACTTACAAGTTTGATTGGGTTGCCAAATTTCTTGTTTATTGAACCTGTACAATCATCTAATTCAGAAGAGATCCCATTTGAATGTACATGTACAATATGTACGTGGAAATTGGGGAAAGCAACAAAAAATGCAACTAAAGCTGGACACTATAGAAAAACACTGTGGCAAAACAATATTTGACTATAACAAAGGAGGATGGCCGGAAAATCAAAACACACAGGTGGAAAACTGAAAAATAATGCATGCATGTTAGATACGCAGTGGAATATGAGGCAGAGTAGAAAAACATCCAGACATCTGTTGGAAAAGGGTAGGAACGATCACATCGCTATATTGGTAAGATGAATCAAACAAATCTATGCATGCAAAACTCATACAATTCTCTACTTTATTTCACATACTAAAGAAAGGAAGACCGATTTCATATTTCCTCAATTTCAAAGTTTTATATCAATATAATGGAATTCCGAATGTACCTCAATCTCATTGGTCTGAAAGTAGTGCATGGGAAATGGAAAAATGCCTTTCGATGATAGAGAAAGAAGATTTGAAAGAGAATGTGAAAAAGTAAAAGTTTATCTCTCTTTCAATTGATGAAGTGACAGCAGTTGACAACACTACATGGGTATGTGTCCACATCTATACATTTAGAAAATCATATAAGGACACCTCATATGTTGGGTGTTATGAAAATGGTTGAAAACTATAATGCCAAAAAACCTACATAAAATAGTTGTTTCTCATTTGAAAGATATTGCTGGAATGACTGATTATGAAATTGCTACGAAGTTGGTATGTGTCAGAGAAGATGGTGCATCATTCATGCAAGGTCACCGAATAGGGATATGTGTTATATTACAAACAATAGTGGCCCCTTATATGCTAGCAATTCATTGTATGGCTCACAGAATGAATTTAGCATATAAAATGGTAAGCAACTACGAAAATGATTCTAAAGTAGAAGACCTTATAAGAGAACTTCATGCCTATATGAAAAGTAGCCCAATGTGATTTCTTGAGTTCCAGAAATTTGTAATTGGAATTACAAATGGCAAAAAAAATTTGAAGGATGTTGAGATGAGATGGATTTCTTTGTATGAACCCGCATGCAGAGTTTGTGAGGAGTGTCCTTCGTTGGTTGGTTTCATGCACAAATATCATCATGAAATTGATAGGATGAGGGACTTGTTCTGTTTAAATTATTTTTAGACATTTCTTACATTGGTTGGTATTCTTCCAAGTGTTGTAGGAGATCAATACAATCACGAAGCATGCACAAGGGAGATTAATCTATATTGTGGATTTTATACGGATCAAGAAAAATGGTATGTCAAAGTCTTGATGTCTTGTACTATTCCCAAGATAGTTTTGATACACCTATTTTCAAGAATTAGAAAGCTTTATTAGATCTTTAAAATCCTAGTAACTATTTGAGATTTAGTATGCATGATCACCTCTACATCAATGTTAATGGGAGGGACATACCACTGCACATTTTATAATAACATCAAGATATTACATGATCAGAAAAAGAAGATGTTCATGTGACACGTAATCAATTTGAGTCTGTTATAGTTGAAACAAGAATAGATAGCTTTAAAAAAATTTGGAATCCTTATCATAAGAAATTAGAGAACGTATCTCCAAAGTTAAAATTCTTGAAGTAATGGGTGTGATGAAGCCTAATTTATTTATTACTAAAGGTGATCATGCAGGCTTTGTAGGAAAGAATTTACTTAAATCCATGGGTAAAATAATCGAACATTTCATAAAGACTTCAGAGGTCAATGGTATGGAAATCAAAGGTATACCGAATGTTCATTTATTAAAGTCTTAATCAACAAATTTTGCAACAAAAATGAGGAATCAATCTAAAAATTTAGATGAACCTTCTAAGAGTGGTGTTATTACAAGGTTCTAGTAAGGAATCTATGAAATTATTATCTTACAAGAAGACATCAATGAATATTTTAGATTATATGAGTTATACTAAACAATGATTTTGGGGTCTGTGGAGGATGAAAGGGTTTTTAATGCTTTATCATTTATAAAATTAAAACTGAGAAACATGTTGGACAAAAATATGGAAAGTTGCATGAGGTGTTATGTCTCTCGCTACTCCGTGGAAACATTTACTTTCGACAGAGCAATTGCACATTGGAGTTCCCTTTCTGAAAGAAGAGGTGTAAATAATACAACCACAAGTACAATTGTTCCCAACAATGAGAATGGAATTGGTGTGTCGTCACAGTATACAGAAGATAACATCGACTTTGAATTAACTATTGATAATGCACTGCTTCAACTTTAAATAGGTATCTCCTTGACCTTACTTTTATTGTTTTATTGTGGTTATTTATTCAATTATTAACTCTACAGATGCAAATATATAATGTGGTTATTTATTCAATTTCATATTAACTCTATCGATGCAAATATTGAATGAGGAGGCTTTTTATCAAATTTTGTTTTTGCTCTTGCTATAATTAAAGATGTTACAGGTATATATATTTACATTTATTTAAATATAATTATTTATAAAAAAAAAATTATATAATTACTATTTTGGATTTGTCAAATATGAAATTCTTTTTTTTAAATTTTTTTTGTTACATGCATTTGTTGCATACTAATTTCCAAGACATTCAGAGTTCATACATGCATATTCTTCTAATTTTATACTCTTCCAGACTTCTATTATACAAACATGTAAAAGTTATCATTTGTATTTTTATTTAATATTTTGTTTCTTCGTTAATCTAATAAATCATTATTTCATTTTCTTTTTTTGAAAATGTGGGTTGACATCCATCCTAGGAAGCTCTAACTTCTTAGGACTGAAACTGTCAGGAGACTCACCCATCTATAGACTAATCTATTTCTCATCTTGATTTTTCTTGAATTGAATATCTTATACCGTGTAACATGCTATGAAGGATGATTTCTCATTTTCCTTCCATATGCTTTCTCACAGCCATCTAAAAGACAAGAGGTAACTTAAACCCTATCATTTGACATTGCTTTATTTTTTACAATTATGTTTAATTTATTTTTGTATTTGAAAATGATTTCATAAAGTGCTTAAACTTTTTTGGATAAAATCACACATTTGAATTTTACAACTAGAGAGAGGAATATTTTTCCATATTAATATGTTTTTGTCATAACACATTCCAAATTTTCTTAAAACAAATATCCATTATACAATTCATTACCAACGATCATACTTGAAGCTAATGTCATCATCCACATATAATGTCATCATATCATTGATTCATTACTATTAGAGAGAAGAGGATTTTGAGAAGGTTAAAATGTAAACCTCATACAAAGTTCTAATTTCACAAGTACAAAGTTCTTAAAACAATTATACATTATCATCATTCATGATTGTGATTGAAGATAAAAATATATGTCCACTCAATTCATCATAATCCATATATTTTTTAATGTCTCCATACAAATCTAATGTCATCATAGAAGTTGTATGTCCTAGTTCAATTGACAAGTAGAGAGAAGAAGATTTTGAGAAACCTGATACAGAGTTCAAATTTTACAAGTAGTAAGAAGATGTAAGTCCTAGAATCCTGACACACTCCAATTATTCTTAAATCAATTATTTATCCATTATCATCATGCATGAAGATAAATGCAAGTCCACACAATTCATCATCATCCATATCTATTTTAACATTCCAAATTTTTTTTAAAACAATTATCCATTATCATCATTCATCATCATCTATATCCATTCTAATTTCATCATATCATATCCATAATAAGATTTTGAGAAGGTTTAAATGTCTTTGTCCTACCACATTCCAAATTTTTTTAAAAAAATTATCCGTTATCATCATCTAGATTTCATGATCATGCTTGAAGATAAATCTACATCCACATGCAACTAATGATAATCCATATCTATGATTCTATTCTAATGTCATCATCCACATCTATGTAATCATCATTACAAGTACTAATATGCATTTTCCATACAACATTCAAGATTTTCTTTAAACAAATAATTAACCATTATCATAATGCAATCACATTCAAATGAATCTATCTAGAAATTCTATACATAATATATAAGAAGATATTAAATTAAAGATTATAAAGTTTTTCAAATTTTCAAATGCCATCACATTCAAGTTTCAAATTTCAAATCCAGATAATAATTTATTTCAAATTTTCAAACATCATGACCATCAAACTCAAGTTTCAAATTTTAAAATATAGATTATGAAGTATTTCAAACTTTCAAATTGAAAGTTACAATTTTTCAAGTGTTAACCCTCAATCATGAAAATTTTCAAACCTCAATTTTCTGTACCCCTTTCCCTAATGGGTTCTCCTTGTGTACCCCTTTCCGTAATGTCTTGAATATTCCTAGAACTAATAAGATCTTTCGTAGCATTTTCTAGACTCTTTACGATCCTTTGTTCTTCCCTTGTCACATCTCCATGGGATAGCAAAATGGGATCTACAGCTGCCTTGGATTTGAATAAAATTTCAGGGTCGAATCCATGCTCTTTAATTATCCGATTTAGTGTATTATTTTGTTTGTTAATTAAAATAATATTTTATTTCAAAATTCTTTGTTGTGTATAAACTATTATTTGCGGTTTTCAAGTGAACTTAGAACACCTTTTCTTGACTCTTCAAATTATCATATTTTAATTGCACAAAAAAAATTGATCTCAATTAAACATATTACTAATATAAGAAAAGGTCAAATTAACAAATAAATTGTTTCAAAGTGATAATACATACAACGCTCTATCTCTCTTGACATTTGCAATTGCTACTAAATCCATGTCCTTAGACCAATTTTTAAAATATGCATGGGCTTCAGCTCTAATATTTTCCAATTTTTTTAATTCTTTATCGAAAAATATAAAATATTGTGTTTATAGTTGCTGTGATACATAACAATCCCACCTCTTACTTGGGTAAGTAAGGAATCGATCTTCGTAGGTTCTATCTTGACTACAACATATAAACTTTCCCTTTGCGAATAATTTTCATAACTTATTATTCCATTGATTAGTACTTTAGCCCATCTCTCCCATTCTATAACCTGACTGATATGAGGTACAATAAACTCCGTGACATGGGATTGACATTCATTACCAATTAATTTATCTAAAGGAAATGGTAGCAATTTCTCACCATCTATATATGAAGAAGATGATGTAGTTGCAGAGGTATGGAGGATTTCTATTTGATCAACTACTACATGTTTCTACCTTATGGTAGCCCAATCCTATCTGCGATAAAATAAAATAATGTTCATATAAATAAATATAAAATGAAAAGTAATGAAAGTTTAAATTGAAGTATACATGCTAGCCTTGAATCATCTCATGTGTATTAAAAAATCCTGATGGGTCATTGCTATCAATTCCCAAGTAATATTCATCTAAATTTATATTATTTAAAACTAATATGCCTGTTGCATTGTGCAAGCCACTGAGAGAGAGGGATGGAATTTGAAATGAGGAGGAAATGTTTAGTGTCACATTAGGGGCTGGAGGAATTGGACTATGTTTACGAATGTTCTTTTTCCCTGAAATTTTGGATGGAATTTTGAATCGTATTGGTGGAGGGGGTGGTTCCGCTGCTTGTATAGAATGTGAAAGACTACAATGTGCTGAAAAGTGCAAGAAAAATCATATAAAAAATTGTTAACTATTGAAAACTTGTATTTAACCAATTAAATCATACCTTCTTTAGGGGTAATGTGTCATGGAGCTTGAGGTGGCCATGTTGGAGTAGTAATTGGTTGTGTTTGAGTTATGTGTTGTTGGTATTGCTGTGCTGGTTGTTGAGAAGAGATAATTGCATATGACTAAACTGAGTGAGTTGGTGAAGACGGTGGACTTTTAGAAGCTCAAGTATTGTCCAAAGTTCTTGCCATGTCAGCAATAGTCGATTGTATTTCAATTATATATGGTAAATGTTAAATTGAAAATACAAAATGTGAATTTATAAATAGTAAATGTTAAGATATTATGTCTCTAGCATTTAACAAATTCAAATGCTTGGCAGTTCAGAGATGAGTGAAATTCCATTTCAAATTGTGAATCTATTGATGCCTCGGCTTGTTGTTGACCTCTTCCTCTTGATGCAAACTTTTTTCACGGGAGGGCCTCCAAAATATTTTTTGAAAAAAGTCATTATTTAATCAAATTCTAGATGAACATAATGTTAGTCTTATGTTGAAATAAAAACTTATACATGTTGTTCTTGAAATGGAATTGTCAAATAATTCATTGTCTCGTATGTGCATCTATGAATTGGTTTGTCTTTTAAATTAAAAATATCCTAATAATAAAGGACAAGGAGATATTTTGTGGAGTGAATAACTGGTTTTTTGGAAAATGATGCATTTGTAACATCATTTTTTATTTTATTGCATAAAAATGTGCACCAATAAATTTTTTTCTTTCTGATAGTTGCAATAGTGTATGTACTAGTTGAGTTTTGTATATTCGTTTTTCGACCCTTCAAAACAATTTTGGCTTGAAAGAAATAAATCATAGCAGCAATAAAGTGATGTGTAATTCCTTGCATATCCACACCACATCTTTATTTATTGACATGAGCTGCAAAAATCTAAAAAATCCAATTTAATTAATATCTAAAACATATTACATGTTTTAAATTATGGATTACATATTAATATTAAAAATTGAAAATATAAAATTAAAATTGAAAATATTTTATACTCACAATCAATATGGAAATTGAAAGTAGATTCAAGATAATTATTATCAATTTCGAGGAGGGTTTCTTTCATTGTGACAATGGGGAAATTTTTCTATGGAAGGCCTATTAAGCAATGAATATCAGCTAGATCAACACCAAATTGAAACACACGAACATCATCCATAGTGTTGGCTTAGCAGCTGGTTAACATGTTAAGATGCCTCACAACTATCATTTTGAGTTTTTGGTGTGACAAAAAATCGTACATGGTATATGAGCCAAGAATTTAAGCATGCCCAACGTAGAGTAGTACTAGGATGGGTGACCTCCCACGAAGTTCTGATGTTATTTCTTCCTAATCCTCTTAGGCGTGGTTAGGTGTATATGTGGTGGGCATAGAGCTCATGTGGTTGCATCTAGCTCCATCGTGTGGGGGTGTGTTGGTATAGTAGGTGGTTAACACGATGATATCCCTCTCCACTATCAGTTTGAGCTTTTGGTGTGATGAAAAATCATACACAAAGTAACATCAAACATATTTTCCTCTGTATTGTATGAGTAGAGTAGATAATTTATAATATCATGATCTATTTCAAACTGGGGCATCTTAATGAGCCCATCAAATTTACATGCATTTACCAAATCCTTGTATTCTGAATTCATTTGCAAAATTGTCTGAATGTGGGGGAACAACAAATTCCTATAGAGTATTTTACCCTTGGAATGGGCTTAGAGGTTAACTGGATTTTCCAATTGATTTTTTTCTTAAGCTTGGCTTGGGTTGAACTTTTTATCACCATTGTACTTGTCCTTGATCTTGATTGTACCTAAAATTGATTCATGTAAATGAGAATTTTTAGGAGCTGGAAAGTGTAAACAAGAAAAATTACTAGTGGGAGGGTATTTATAGGATAAAATAGGGTTCAAGAAAGGCTTATTTTACACAACAATAAGGCTTCTCGATGCATGATAACAAGCCTTTAGTCATGCGTCAGGAAGGTTTCTCGATGAGTGATAGAAGGTTTTTCTATCACGCGTCAAGAAGCATTCAAGATGCACGACATAAGGCTCGTTCATGAACGTTAAGAAGCCTACCTAATGCGCGACATAAGGTTTACTATCGCGCATCAAGAATCCTTCCTGATGCATGGAAAAATACTTTTTTTCACATTGTAAGAAACCTTCCTGATGTACGATAGTAAGGTGTCAACATCTACATAAATGTTTCCATTTGTGTGCCACGCAGTCACTCTCCCTCAAAATAATAGGAGTTGAAATTTAAGTTCTCAAAAAAATCTAAAATTTACCTTTACGTGAAATTGGATCCACGTATATTCACCGAGGATTTTCCACCTCTGTTTTACTAGCTGCTTCTTAAAATGAACCATTTTGTCACCTTCATAAATAAATTGTAGCTTATCCCACATAGCCTTAGCTATAACACATTGCATAACCTTGACAAACTCTGATTCTACCAATCCACACAAAATAGCATCCATGGCTTTAAAGTTATCATTACTAGCCTTCTTACCTGTTGCATTAGTTGGAGGATTTTGAGGAATGGTGTACCCATCTACAAATGACTACCAAATATCACATCCCAAGGACATAATATGAATTCTCATCTTGATTCTCTAAAAAGCATAATTCATCCCATCAAACATAAGAGCTTTACTAGTAGAGGAAACACTTTGTTAACTTTCCATATATGTGCTTCAAAGGATCACCTCAAGCTTGTTAATATTGATTCATATGACCTTCTCTGATACTAATTTTTAGAAGCACAATCACTGGGGGGAGGTAAATCAGTGAGCAATAAAAATTTTCTTTCACTTAAACATTTATATCTATCAACCATTCAATTCAACTTAACCATTAAGCATGTATACACTAGGAACATAACCATAGATGTGTAATTTAATCTAGATTGAAATAAATATTATTTAAGAGTAACTAACTACGATAAATGATATTTAGGTAGTTAATTAAAGTAATGTGCAAGCACTAAGAATTCAACAATGTAAAACCCTAAGTAAATGAGAGAGGGATGATGACTTAGTTGATTTTGTGCAACCTGGGAATGATCATGGTTGTGTATCTATTGGAACATGATGGAAACATTGTCTCAAAGGCTTGATGAGGGTTAATAACCCTAGGAATATATAGGACGGGAGTGCTCGTAGGAGGACATGAGCACCCCACGTGCTAATGAATGATCTGGGCACCTGTGTCTACTCATATACTCAAAATATGGTATTTTCTGGGTCAGAAGGTATTCACTAGTTCTCGCACTTTGTCATTCCGATTTTGATGTTAGGTCACCAATCGTACTTATAACCTATAAAACAAATGATTAGTTGCACATGCCCACAAATCACATCAAATCTAATAAAAAAGGATGCAGAATGGGGATTCAAATTGACCCCAATGGTCACCTAAAGAGTGAACTTACAACCGAGCGTTGCACTACATCTTAGACTATATGTAGTTCTTTATGTGTCTATCTGTGTCTCATGCATTAGGTTTCCCTTATGTAAGTTGAAAAATGATAGCAGGTTAGATCTAGATTGTATCAAGTATGCAAAAGTGTGTGGGAATAGAATGAACTCCCCTCATATGCGGTGTATGCAAATCAATACAGCCCTTGTCCCTAGTATGAATGTGATAGATGTATTATTTGTAGTGATATTTTGGCTTTGTGTAAGTTTAGGTGGTGATAGATAATTTTTATAGTGTTTGGCCCCTTATTTAGAAGAAGTAACTAAGTATATATATGATTCCCTTGTTTGAATTTTATAATTGACAACTAAAAGGCCGACCCAAAGTGTGAAAATGTGACCAAGAAGTGAAAAGGACCCAAAAGAGTAAGAAGAAGAAAGAAAGGGACATGAACATCCAGGAGGGAAAGGAGCACTTGGGCGCTAGTGTCCAAGGCCATCAAAAGGTAAATCAGTCAAGTGCTAACAGAACTTTAAGATGTGTAAATCTAGTAAAGTGCAAGAGAGAAAACAACCAATAGGCCAAAAGGAGTTTTCAACCACTAATTTTCTTTCTTATGATTCATGTATACATTAGTATGCTTTAGGACCTAGAAATGTACCCAAGTGCATATATTTTGTGTCTACATTTCCCCCTAAGTTATGTTTTTGAGTGAATACTTGATAGAAGAAAGTAGACAGAAGATGTGTACCTTGTAAAATTGAAGAGGAGTATAGCAGATAACATGTCGAGTGGAAAATTATTCATGTCAAGCGTGGAGTGATTGCAATGTGAAGTGTGTTAACTAGGAAAGGGAGGTAGACCCTAGGGTTGAATTGTACGAATAGTAGTGTGTCATTAGTGTTTTTACTTGTTGATGTGAGCTACTTCTTGTTACTTATAAGGATGGATCTACAAAAGAAGAGCAAAAGAGTAGTCAAAGTCTCGTATGTGAAAGATCATAGTAAAATATATATTGTAAAAGTAGTAGAAAGTATAAGCTAAGGAAAGAGTGCACCTGATGTATGAGAGAGCATATGATAGAAAAAAAATTGTTTATCTTGGAGATGTTGTCAGATGAGGTTGGGAGTGATCTATTACCGTAAAAGAAAGATTTGAGCCACATATTTGAGCATCCAGCCACCAAGGATGAGGTGTTTGGGTGATTGTACGTCGGAAAAGCGACAAGCGAGCATGAGAATCTACAAGTGACTCTTCCGCGTACCCGACCTCCCGAGGTCGTGCCAAGACAGCCGGTGGGGATGGAATACAGGTAGTATACGGATAGACTAGTTAGGTAATCTAATATCTTCGACATGCACTAATGGAATCTGCAAATCTAAGGCAAAGAAGGCCCTTCTAACCTGGACCGGTGTGATAGATCGATCAGCAAGGATGACTGCTCGAAGGCTCCAATCAATATCGAGCTCTGGCGTGATTCGATCTATGGGTTGTGGAATACGTGGGAAATGACCCGGGATGGTTTCGTGTATTTCTCCTGATAGGGTCATATGGTGAATATAGTCAACTCTATGGACGATTCTCTGGCCTAGTCCAGAATTCTCTAGCTTCGTTAGCTGTTATGTCCAGTAGGGATAACTGTTGGATGATGATAGGTGGAATTGGGGTAGACCTGAATACCAAAGTACGTAGGCTAGCGTCTATATCGGATTGACCTGTGGACTCGTTGGGCTGTGGGGTTTGTGGATCAAAACCGTATACTCTCTGTTGTTGTGGTCCTGTTATGGTCATACGTGAGATCAAGTTCTAATCCCTAGTATCCAGTAATCATATGCTTTCTCAGCTTCTATGTTTAGAATCAGCAATTGTGTGATTTTCTCATAATACCTCACAGGTGTTCTAGCAACTTGGATTCTTAAGTTGGTATCTATGTCTACGAGGGTGTATCCAGCGTCTGGCTGTGGAACTATAGGATCACACCCGAATATTTGTCCTCTTTCGAGCCCTTCTACAGTCATGTGGATATTTTCTAGGGTAATCTGTAGTTTGGCTGATTTGACCAAAACGTGTGTGCTTGGTCGTCCTCTATGTTTAATCCTCTTAACTGTGAACTGATCAGTTGTAAATCTGTGGTTGTTCGGAATACTTGTATCCTGAGATTTTGGTCTATGTCAACTATCGCTGTGACGATGTTTGGTTGAGGCACGATTGGCTCAAATATATATTCCCTGGGCTCTTGAGGTCCCGTGATTGTCATACGAAACAAAATGTAATCTAACTGTAATGAAATAAATTCTAACTACGTGAAATAAATCTAACATATATAACCTTTATCTTTCTAAGAAATATTCTAACAATTCTAAGAAAAACAAACTATTTTAAACGTATCTAGAAATAATAACTAAACAGTATTTAAAAACAGACAAGATAACCGAGTGTGGTTATTTGCCTGTGCGATTTGTAGAATTATTCTAAATAAATAAAATAGCCTGTCTAATCTACCTGCAAGATTCTCGATCCTACCTCAGAAGTGAGGAGTGAATCATAGCCTCTCAGAAACTATCAATCCCCACAGCTTCCCTGGCAATATCGAGAATATAATGAAATGAAATAAAGCAATTTAACTACTCTATTTAATATGAATCTGACTAGAACTTTGAAATTTAAAACCTGGACTCCGCAGAACAGTGGCGAATCCGATGGTGTGCATGTGATCTCGTCCCCTCAGTATGGTCTCTTCGTTCTTTCGTGTTCACGTGGATCCAGAAAAGCGTGTGATGCCAGCACCGATAGGAGTAGATTTTGGGATAAGGACAGCTCAGAATGCAGACCGAGAATGCAAGTAGGAGAGGGATCGCGCAAGAGTGCAGAGCTTGGCTTATGCGATTCCTAGCGGGATTTTACTGCAAGTCATGCAACATGAAGCGACCAGAACCTTTGACTATCCTATACGAAGAGAAAAACCTGCAACTTTAATGGCTTCCTAAGCTATTTCGCTCCAAAATAAAGACACTGCTTGCACAAGTTGGATATGTGGCTTACCAACAGCTGAATAAAGCTAACCAGGTATACAATGAATTGAACTAAGAACTCTAAGTCACAGTACAACAAATTTACAGCAAAAAGGAATTCAGAGGCAAGCTTCTAACCGGATTGGATGGAGCAAAAGCACTGCTTGCACAAGATGGGTCTGTGGCTTACCAACAGCTGAGCAATGCTAAACCAAGTATGAAGTAAACTATGCTATCAATCCTAAGCAAGCTAACCAAAATACTAAAAACCAGAAGACTCTAACAAGGAAAAATGGTGATCAAAACTCCAGCTCAAATTCTTCACACAAACTCAGCCAAAATTCAGACCAAAATCAGACCATTTGCATGTACACAAACCATGCATTTATAGGAATTCAAACACCCAAGAACCAAAACCAAATTGAACTCCTAAACAATAAACAAAGGAAAAAACACTGTTCCAGGGGACCAAAAACATTAATGCATGCTCAAGTCGGTGAAGAAAAGCTGGTGAAACGTGATATTTCACGCGGGTCGCGCCAAAAGGGCGTTCTAGAAAATGCGCCCACGACCGCCGCCCTGCTCAGGGCGGCGGTTACAGGACCGCCGCCCTGTTCAGGGTGGCGGTTTCGTCACTGAAGATCAAAAGGGGCAAGAAAAGAGGGAAAAAGGGGAAAACAAAGGACACGGGGGCTAAGTGGGGTATGCGGGATGTTAACGCATATCCGAAGAGCTCTTTCTGGATCCCGAACACCTTGCGAGGAGACCTGTATCATCATTGGGGCATTTATTACACCGTTCCGCAGTACAGTACCTTACAATTTTGGGTACGTACATATTGCCCCCTCGGAGAAGCGTTTTAGCCATGAAAGGGCATAAAATGGTGGGTCCGAGTATGGCAGTCCCGAAATGGGGGGTTTAGAAGTTATACCTTACACGTCTGTGTGTCGAAATGGCGCCATCCGAAATTCCCGCTACCTGCAAAATGAAAAGAGATCTCAAGTGCAGATAGATACAATAATTTGAAAAATAAACGCTAAAATAACAGGGAAAGAGGACGTACCATTTGTGCGGGGATAGGAACTTACCTCCGTCAGCGCTCCGAACCTGCGAAAAAGTCATTTTAAGATGAAATAGAACAATATATATATGAAAGTGGGCCCATTTTCCTATTCATTTGCGCGAGTTGATTTGATCGATTTTGAGCTCTGGGACCCACGGTGACGGTTTCTCGCGTGAGTATAGTCGAAACGTCCGCAGTGAGATCATGATCATGCCTCCACGTGCGGAACGCCACCCCGCGAGATCACAGGTTGGTTTTCTTCAATTTTGCATTTTTCCCCCTTCAAATTTGAAATGGCAAATTATTTGTAATGGGGGGGTTATTTTTGAAAATGTTTGGTTCAAAAGGTCCATCTAGGGGGGCGCCTACTGGGTAGGCTCTTTTTTTAGCTAAAATGGTCTATTTTTGCGTTTTTTTGGACTTTTTAGGGTTAAAAACCCCGCGCGGGTTTTCGGACCGCGACCGCCGCCCCTGGCCAGGGCAGCGGTTACACGACCGCCACCCTGATTAGGGCGGTTACGAGACTTCCGCCTTAAAGGCGGTGGTTACAGAACCGCCCCCCTGCTCAGGGCGGCGGTTTTGCATAGAATGCAAAAGAACCTCTTTTGAAAACTTACACTTGTATTTTTAGCATTTCTATATATTTTTATGATTCTCTTGATATCGTTTAGATACTAACTTGCTCTGTTTTGTGTGTTTTTGGGTGTATGTAGGCAAAAGAGGAGTATATCAGATGGAGCCGGAGAGAGAGTGTGACCCTGGCTGCCTGGGGTACTGGATGCCCTTTCGCCAGACGAGGAGGACACGTTGCAGAGGGCCGGCATATTGCGTATATCGCGTGTGCCCCATGTTACGCCATCGAGTCACATCCTTTGTGACTTGTTTTCTTATTGGGATGCAGATCAGAACACTTTCCGACTGCCAGGGGTCCGCGGTGAGTGGACTATTACTCTGGAGGACGTTTACCATATTTTGGGGGTCCCGATCATCGAGCGGAGACTCACACTAGAGACAGCAGGGTCCAGGGCACAGATTGCACAGTCGGCAGGGTATATGGGGGATGCAGATATTTCCACCGGGCTGAAGAAGGGAGTGAGAGTTAGATCCATTCCTTCTTTGCCCATCCCCGTATTTCGACAGGCCATCATGGGGATCCTTGCCTCGAGACTGATCGGGGACAAGGGAGGGGATACATTGTTATACTGCTGGGCTCCCATCATTGCACAGATAGAGGGGCATGGCCGGATATACGCCTGGGGTGCAAACATTTTGGGGACCACCTATCACGACTTATATAGGGTGGTCCGTTTACAGGGACAGTCATTGAGCCACCCAACTCTAGTCATGAGTTGGGTGTATGAGCATTTTATTCCTTATGGCAGAGGCATGGAGGTGGCAGATCCTGGGGCTGTGAGGGCAGCCAGGTGGTCAGATATGTCGGTGCTTAGAGCACCTCACCAGCCAGTAGCTTCCCTCACCACAGCAGATATGGAGGCCACACCGTACCAGCTCATGGCCGGCATTTGGGGAGAGGAGACTCTCACATTGATTTCTTGCTCCACCACAGGGCAGCTTATTGACCGTGTGGGACGGGTGGAGGTACATCCTTTCAGCAGGGTTCCTCAGTAGTTCGGCCTCCCATATGTGGGCATGCTTCCTCCAGTAGCACCAGTTTACAGATCAGTTCGGGAGGCTATAGGGGGCCTAGAGGCCGTGGTTGGACAGTGGTCACCCCTGGTATTCCTATAGCAACCAGGGGGATAGTTCGGGCCAGAGGGAGAGCTGGTGCGCCTCGGGCACCTTTACTTCAGATTACTGCGGGTCCTGCTCATAGTAGCGATGACCCTATAGATATTGACTCCGATTCTGAGGAGTCCACAGAGGGAGGGTCGGAGGAGCAGACGGATGAGAGTGATCCTGAGTGGCATGACACTCAGGATATCATGCAGGCGGAGAGGGCGGAGCAGAGCGCAGAGAGAGAGACTCTGGTTTCCGAGGAGCCACTCTCCCGGGGCCATGGTGGAGATGATGAGTCCGTTGCGGGGCGTCATGTTGCCCCTACTACAGGAGCAGCTCCTCAGTCGGCAGCGGGCATCTGCAGCGGGTGCTGGCCCTAGTGACCCATCTTGGAGGCCTGGTGATCCGAGTAAGTTATCCTCCTCCCCTTTCAGCGTTAGTTTGATTTAGGACTTGTTTTAACTGCTATCTCTCCTTATATTTGTATATTTTAGCCTCTTGCCTAGTTTCTAATTCATTTTTCTTCTTTGTTTGCAGAGACTGTTGACGAGTGGCGGGATCTCATCCGTAGGGTATGCACTGATTCTCTGATGATCCCTATGGATAAGACCCATGCGGAGCTAGCTGTAGATGCCAGGGAGGCCTCAGCAGCCGGCAGGCACACCGACGTCTTCGCTCCTATTTGGCATGTGGCCAAGATGGTGTCGACTCTTCGTACAGAGTTGGCAGGCTATAGGACAGCCGAGCGTCTTATGAGGAGCCACTCTCATGGTGAGACCACGGCTGCTCCTCGGGACCCTGAGCCCTCCGTCCATTCAGAGCGCCAGCGTAGCCGGAGTCCTAGGCGAGGGCGCGCACCTTCGGCGGGATCGCGCAGGGGTTGAGAGGCCACTTGGCTCCTATGTATTTTTTTGTATTATAGATTCTTTTGTGTATCACGGGCTCTTTGAGCATTTTGACCATGCCTAGTGCATGATGGCATTGTATACAAATATTGATTATTTATATATATGCGTCGATTTTTGGATCAAAACTTGTCACTCGTGTGTGTCCTTTCTATTTCCAACTGCTTTGTGTATACTACGATGTATGTTTATATGCTTTCTAGAATGTATGCAATGGAAAACAGATGATGCAAATGTTTGCTTTCTTTTTGTGTTTCATGATGCTGATACATGATATTGTAGATATACTGTGATCTTGAATCTTAACTTTTGTTAGCAATTTGGATAACTTGTATTTGTTTTGGAAAAATGATGAAAATAACCAGTATGATGAACAGATTAACTTGCCCCGCTCCTAACTCCACGCAACCAGTAAGATGCGAGGGCTCATCACCAAGAGCCAAGAAGGGCGCAAGTTTATGAAGAATGGTGAAATGATAGTGATGAAAGACAGACGAAGCTTTGGTGGAACCAAATTGAAAGCTACAAGCTTACTCTACCTGAATGACTTCATAGTTTTGGGTGCAACTTGCTTTGCGGTTTATCCAGACTTAGACCCGTAGATGGCCACATAGTAGACAAAATCTGGTTTTAGGATTTTTAACTCTCTTGGAATTTTGAACATCTGATTCATTCGTTTTTGACTCAAAGTTTGAATAGTTTGTTTATGACCTTTTAACGTTTTGCATTGTCTAGAGGACCCCCTACACTTTGCCCCATGCTACTAGTAAGAAGCGTGGGTTTATCACCGTGGGCAAAGCATAGGCGAGTAAGGGCATTTCCATCCTTTCCCAACCCTACGTCACTAGTAAGAGACGCAAGCTCATCACCGAAGGTTGGTGGGGCAAGGAAATGTGTAAAATAAAATTTTCTGTTTAATCACTTTTTGACTTGTCTTTTTGAGTAAAATGTCAGTATATGCTTGTTTCCAAAGAGATGTGTATATGGGATAGATGTGACACCATGAAGCTTCTAGAACAGACCATAGGCAAGACACCAATCCTGAGAAGAAATCAAAGCGAGAACAAACTTGCAGATCTTGGTATGGTTACCGTTAGGACTTCGTCATGTTTGATTTTATTGATAAAAGATTCCAAGATGACTTGATGATACGAAGATGGAGAGGTATGATTAAAGAACTTTATGCCAGAAACATCATGAGTTTGTAATAAATTGCTTTGAGAATAGATTCCTTGATCACAATTTGTGTAAGAACAAGTGGACAAAATGATCCTAATTTATATGAAAATGCAATGTAGATAGTTATATAGGCAGCGCTTGCTGCTTATGCATAGAAACGTTTGAGGTGGAGGGAATTGACTGTTTCGCCAAACTCCTCACCTTCTAGCGTGCATAAGAGATAAGCACCATTCCCGTAGTCCTTCATGACTCGGTATGGGCCCAACGATTTGGGCCAGAATTTCCTTCCTTCGCCGGTCTTCTTGTCGATCCGGCTGTCTAGTCTTAGAACTAGATCACCTTCATATATATCACATTCATAGACTTTCTTGTTATACTTCCGGCACATTCGGTCAGCATAAGCTCTATGCCGCTGTTCAGCATCTAACCTAGTTTCATCTAGGATTTTCTAGTTGGGAGAGACATGCTTCTCTGTAAGCGTCTTCATCCAGAATCCCTTGTAGTGAAATGCGGAGACTGGGTATTTCGACCTCAAGCGGGAGAACTGCTTCTGCCCCAAATACTAGCGAGAAAGGAGTTGCTCTCGTTGGTGTTCTTATTGAGGTTCACTGGGCCCACAAGGCCGGGTATAACTTCAAGTGCCAATCTCGCTTGTTTTCTTTCACCATTTTAAGGAGAATGGCTTTCAGTGTTTTGTTTTTTGCTTCAGCCTGTCCATTGGCTTGGGGATAATACAAGGAAGCCGTATGATGGCTTATTTTGAACTTACCACATAGTTCGCGGACTTCTTCATTTTTGAAAGAAGTTTCATTATCAGAGATAATGATTTGCGGGATACCGTACCTACAAATGATTTGATTCAGGATGAACTTAGCGATCACCGAGCCAGGTACGGTAGTAAGAGGCATAGCCTCTACCCATTTGGTAAAATACTCAGTGGCCGTGATTATAAAATTGTGGCCGTCTGTGGATGAGGGAGAGAATTTCCCTATTAAGTCTAGGCCCCATGTAGAAAAGGGCCATGGAGTAGCAATTGGTTGTAGAGCCTGTGCTGGCATGTGGATCTCGTGAGAGAATTCTTGGCACTTATGACACCTGCGTGCAAACTCTATCGCGTCATGTTTTAGAGTGGGCCAGAAATAGCCCATTCGATGTATTTTTCGAGCGGTGGCATGGCCACCGAAGTGGCCTCCACATATACCGCTATGAGATTCATGGAGAATCCTCTTGGATTCCTCTGTGTCGACACACCTTAGAAGCATTCCATCGAATGCCTTTCGATAGAGCACCTGCTCTATGATGACATATTTAGATACGATTATGTGTAACCGCCTTCTTTGTTGTGGTGTAACTGCCTCCGGGTACGTATGGTCCATGATATAATTAATGATATCAGTGTACCAAGGGCACTCAGAGATAGCAGGTCGAGTTTCGATGTAGTATACACATTCATATGGAAAGTCTAAATCTACTAAATCACCTCCGTCTAATGGGTTGTCAGCTAGCCAATCTGTGATGATTTGTCCTTTAACTGACTTCTGGTTTACAAACGTTAATTCGAACTCTCCCATCAAGGTTATAAAACGTCCATCTTTTTTGGACAAGGACCCTTGTGTGAGAAAAGTCCGTAAATGGTCTGTCTTTACCATGACCTTTGTTTCTTGATTCAACATGTAATGTCTTAGACGTTTAGTAGCAAAGACTATGGCAAGACATTCTCGCTCTGCTTGTGTATAGCATGTTTCATAGTCGAGCAATGTTCGGCTAATGAAATAAATTTCACGCTCTCTCTTGTCATCATCTTCCTGGGCTAACATACAGGCCAGCGAGACATTGGTAGCCCGTGAGTATAGAATTAACAGGTGATCTAACTTAGGTGGCATTAGCATGGGTGGTGATAATAGGAAACGCTTAACTACGCTGAAAGCTTCGTTGCAATCTTCAGTCCAATCAATGCTATAGTATTTCTTGAGTAAATTGTTGATTGGATGAACGACAAAGCTTAGATCCAGGATAAATCTCCGGATTGCACCCAGCTTTCTGAGAAATGATCTGATTCCAGATTCACTCGAGGGTGGGACCATTTCGAGGACAGCCCGAATTTTGGTTGGATCAACATCGATCCCTCGTGACAATATGATGTAACCTAGGAGTTTTCCTCCTGTTACACCAAATACGCATTTCCTCTGGATTTAGCGTGACTCCGTATTCTATTAGACGTGAAAGAATGATGCGGAGTACTTCGGGATGGTCACAACGCTTCTTGGCCTTAGCCAAAAATTCATCTACGTAGGATTCCACGATTTTATGAATTAAATTGTGAAATATGTATGTCATGGCCCACTGGTACGTAGCACCAACGTTTTTGAGACCGAATAACATAACAGCGTAGCAATAGGTTCCCCAAGGAGTTATAAAGGTGGTTTTAACTTGATCTTTCTCGGATATTCTGATTTGATTGTATCCCAAGAATCCATCCATGAGAGACAAGAGTTCAAAACCAGCTGTTGCATCAACAATAACGTCTATGGATGGTAATGGGAAATCGTCTTTAGGACACGCTTTGTTGATGTCTCAAAAATCTATGCAGATGCGTATCTTTCCGTTTTTCTTGAGAATGGGAACGATATTAGATACCCATTGGGAGTAGTCAACTGGCTTCATAAATCCTACCTAAAGGAGTTTTATTACCTCCTCTTTTACCATGAGGGCTACCTTGGGCTTCATAGGTCTTGATTTTTGCTTAATTGGCTTTGCATCTAATCTAGTGACGAGGTTGTGCACTGCAATGTGCGGTGTGACTCCTGTCATTTCTTTGTAATTAAATGCAAATGCCTTTTGATGTTCTTTGAGAACCTGAGTATGTATTTCTACTTCTTCTGGGGTTAATGAAGAACCTAGTTTCAATATCTTTGGTTCATTCTCTGTCCCAATGTTGACATCGATTGTTTCTTCGATTAAAGATGCGTTACCCTCTTCGAACTCAGGTGGTGCTGGAGGTAAATCTATATCATCCCCATTTTCTATTGCGTTTATGCTAGGTTCCCTTTGTGAGGGAAGACCCGTTACGGGATTTCCGAAGTAGGAAGATGAATGCGGAATCAGAGATAAATCTAGCGTGTGATAGGAGAGATGTAATGCTGCATAGGCATTTAAATAATCCAAAGTAGCCGCATCATTTCCAACATGGTCTAGGAGGGTAGATTCACCTCCACTAAAAAGAGGATTTGTCATTGTTTTTATTAATGGTTCGTCATGAATGAATACTGTGAAGTGAGTATCTTCTAGTTCATTGCTTGGAGTAAAACGTGACACTGAAGTTGCTATCGAATCAGCGAGAAGATTTTTCTCTCGTGGGACCGCTTCAATGGATATGAAGTTAAACGCTTTTCTTAAATCTAACACAGCGTCTTTGTAGAGTCGTAAATGTTCGGCTTTAGTTTCATATATTTCAGAAACTTGGTTTGTCACTAATTGTAAGTCTCCTAAAACTCTGATATCATCAACACCGATTTTTTTGGCTAAAGTGAGACCAAGGAGGAGGGCTTCATACTCAGCGCCGTTGTTTGTGCATTCAAAGTTTAACTTAAAAGCGAATGGGAGGATTTTCCCCTCGGGCGAAGTAAGAATTATACCTGCCCCCGCTCCATAGTGACATTTAGCTCCATCGAAATGGAGAGTCCAATACTTAGCTGGGAGCATAGGTGTTGGGGCATCAGTTGCACTTGCGCACTCTATTTCTACCATACAGAGATCCTCTGCTGGCAAGGAACCAACACCTAGGGAAAATCCCATGCCTACTGAATCGAATGGTAAGAACATTGGTGAATCTTGTTCTATCAACTCAACGATTTTTTTAGTAGTCCCTAATGATACTGTTTCTTTAGTTTTACTTTTAGGGGTTGGAATTGTTTTGGCTATGATGATAGTTTCAAGATCCATGGTAGGTATCAAATTTTCCTTTGGCTTTGGGTCAGAGGGTTTGTTAAGTTGATTTGTTGGCAGTTCGAATTCTGAGTGCACCCCTGGTCTTTTCTTTAAATCAGCTAGGTGTAAATCGAAAGGTTTTGGATCGCCTTTGGCTATGAATACCTTTCCCAGATGCAAGAATCTTACTTCTTGAAATAGCGTGGAAGGGATTGCCTTCATGCGGTGTATCCATGGTTGGCCGAGGATCATATTATAATTGGTTTCCCGATCTATAATATAAAACTCAGTCAGGATTGTTTTAGGTCCCAAGGTGACCGGTAATATTATAGTTCCTATTGAAGTGGCTTTAAGGCTATCATAGCCCCTCAAGGTATTTCGTGTAGTAGAACAGTTCGTTTCTCCATATCTAAGTTTTTGGAGGAAAGAGAAGGGGACTATGTTAACCGCAGCCCCATCGTCAACCATTGCCCGTTTTACGTAATTATTGTAAACCCACACTTGCAAGTGTAAGGATGGATCGCCTCGGCGTGCGATCTTAGCATCCGTAGGCATTTTTCTTATGTCGAATATGAATTCGACATCTGTATCTGCCTGTCCCGGAGGATGAACATCAAAGTCTATATGATTTACCTGTGTTTCGGGTGGTGGAGTGATATTAATTAAATGACCTAAGCCTAGCGCCTCTAAAAGAGTGGCCCTGTGGGTAGGGGAGTTTTTTAGCAAGTCAAGGAATGAAATATGCGAGAAGGTTTTCATTAGATCATTAATTAAATTGTAAGCACCCACAGGTTTTGTTGTAAGTTGCTGGATGTTATCCGTGTCTGGTGAGTGGCTTGGACTTGGTTGAGAAAAATATTCTCGTGTCCTTGTTACAGCTTCAATGGGTAATTCCGAGTCTAATTCTACCAATCTAACCACCTTAGGTCATGGTTGACTCCCTAGTTGGGGCGCAACTAATGGATTTAGCGAAGTCGAGGCTTCATGGTCATTGTTTCCTATTATTGCACCCTTGTTTATTCCCGTTGAATTTAGTCGATTATTATTGTGATTTGGGAGTGGATCATTAAAGATCTTGAGAGGATCATTCTAAGGGGAAACTGCTCCTGCGAACGTATTAGGTGGCGATGGCGCAGGATCTGCCAGAAACAAATCTGCGAAGAATTGTCTTTGTTCTTCCGGCAAACGTTGCATGAACTTGTTGTAGTCACGACATGTTCTAGTGTCATGACCCCGAATTTTATGGAAACCACAATAAGAATTGGGATTGTAATTCGTGTTTTGTTGGTTTGGTGTGTATTGTGGCCTAAAATTCCGATCGAACTGTTGCCTATTAGGACTAAAGTTTTGTTGTTTCTGGTTTTGACTTTGGTTTTGATAACCAAATGAGTTCTGGCTTGGTCCTTGTACGGGATTTCACCGTTGTTGTTGTTGTTGTGGATGATTAAAATCCACTGTATTGACCGTTGGGGTAAAATCGTTGTTTCGCTGATTGTTTGTTTGTGACGGAGTATTAACAACATTTACCCTCTTGGGCTGGTCGGTTACCCCATCTGTTATTACCCCCACGATTTTTGTTAAGGATTTTGGGTCCTTGATTGACGTTTGTGGTAGTTGTAGTATTTTGAGTGGAGGTGATTAACCTCCCATTTGCTCCATATGCCTTACGACCACTATCTATTGCTGCTTGGTCTATTCGTAGAGCGCTCTCAAGTACTTCATCATAAGTCCTTAGTGGGAACTTCTGGACTTCTTCCTTCACTTCTCTGCTGAGAGAATGAAGGAATAAATCACATAGTTCCATCTGATCCATATTTGGAGCGCTTGCCGAGGAATAAAGGACTGTGCGCCACCTTTGGATGAAATGGGCGACAGATTCGTTATGTTCTTGCTTGATGTGTAAGAACTCCCTGATTCTTGTCCTTAATAGTTTGTTCATGTCGAAGGCTTTGATGAACTCAGACACGAGTTGTTTGAATGAATGTATGGAAGCCTCGGGTATTCTGTAATACCAATCGAGGGCAATGCCTTCCAGCGTTTTGGGGAATATTTTAGCAACAACCCCATCCCATGGGAGTAATTCTCGTATGGCTGTAGCGTAAGCTTTGATGTGCACGTTTAGATCTCCTTCGCCCTTGAACTTGGGCAAATCGGGAAGAGGCCTTGGAAGCATGACGCTTCGTATGGTGAAATCTAAGGGTTCCTTTAGATATTATGAATATGTCCCTATTGCATATGTTTCAACCATTGATGGTGTCTGTTGAGGAGGTGGTGGCGGAACGGGTTGTTGATATGGCGTAACGTATGCGTTGGCAGGGGCATAAGGCAACCCCTGTATTTGGGCAAACATGCCAGGAGAGGAGAACATATCCCCTTGTGGCGATTTAGAGTACATGTTTAAGTACGAAGGGGTACTATCCAGGAATGGATTGCTCTGTACTGGACCAGGAGGAATAGTGCTAGCGATAGTGGGTCTAGTTGGCACTTGTTGTGAATACTGAGGAGTCATACCTAATGTGCCTGCTCCTGTGAGGAGATCTACTTGGCTAGGATGGTGCGGAGGATTGGAACTCCCTGTTTGTATGAATCTTGAATTTTGACTTGCTTGGGCAAGTTCTAATCCTCTAACCTTCTCTATTAGAGTTTAAATGACTTCGTTTGGTGAAGTCACGATATCGTGCCTTGGTGGCGTTTGTTGTATGCTATGGTTTTGCAGAGGTATGTGATATCCTGCTATGAACTGATCATTATCTTGCCAAGCATCTCTAAGAGTATTTTCTATACGTGATTGCATAAAGGTATTTTCTTGAGGAGAGAACTCGAGCTGTATTTGCAAACCTCCTACAAGTGGGTACATGCCTTGAGAGCGTTGTTCACTCCTAGGATAACGTATTGAGTACTCGTCATCTAGAACCGAGTATGGGTCTGATTGTCTACTAATATGTGGTCTAAGTAGCATCTGAGGAGATGAAACAGATTCTCCAGTAAATGTCATATTGTTTGAGCCTGAAGGCTCTGTTTGTGTTTGAGTGAGTTGTTCCAACCCCTCTGTTTGGAAGGATGAGTTATATCTAGTCCTTGGAGTTTGTGTTGGTAACTGACTAGTTGAATAGTTGTCACCCCACATTGAGAGTGAGGGTGATGACTGTCTATTCTGTTGGGCATAATATGCCTCAAGACCCAGGAGGGGTCTGCCATATGCATCGAATCCCGACATATTCGAGGGGTATATGAATACCCGCAGAATAATGGGAAGGAGTGAAGGTGATTTGGATAAGATGAAACTTCTCAGAGAGAAGGTGAAGCAATTGTAAGTTTCACGTCGGGTTCACCAATTTTGTACGTCGGAAAAGTGACAAGCGAGCGTGAGAATCTACAAGTGACTCTTCTGCGTACCCGACCTCCCGAGGTCGTGCCGAGACAGCCGGTGGGGATGGAATACAGATAGTACGGATAGACTAGTTAGGCAATCTAATATCTTCGACACGCACTAATGGAATCTGCGAATCTAAGGCAAAGAAGGCCCTTCTAACCTGGACTGGTGTGATAGATCGATCAGCAAGGATGACTGCTCGAAGGCTCCAATCAATATCGAGCTCTGGCGTGATTCGATCTATGGGTTGTGGAATACGTGGAAAATGACCCGGGATGGTTTCGTGTATTTCTCCTGATAGGGTCATATGGTGAATATAGTCAACTCTATGGATGATTCTCTGGCCTAGTCCAGAATTCTCTAGCTTCGTTAGCTGTTAAGTCCAGTAGGGATAACTGTTGGATGATGATAGGTGGAATTGGGGTAGACCTGAATACCAAAGTACATAGGCTAACGTCTATATCGGATTGACCTGTGGACTCGTTGGGCTGTGGGGTTTGTGGATCACAACTGTATACTCTCTGTTGTTGTGGTCCTGTTATGGTCATACGCGAGATCAAGTTCTAATCCCTAGTATCCAGTAATCGTATGCTTTCTCAGCTTCTATGTTTAGGATCAGCAGTTGTGTGATTTTCTCAGAATACCTCACAGGTGTTCTAGCAACTTGGATTCTTAAGCTGGTATCTATGTCTACGAGGGTGTCTCCAGCGTCTGGATGTGGAACTAAAGGATCACACCCGAATATTTTTCCTCTTTCGAGCCCTTCTATAGTCATGTGGATATTTTCTAGGGTAATCTATAGTTTGGCTGATTTGACCAAAACGTGTGTGCTTGGTCGTCCTCTATGTTTAATCCTCTTAACTGTGAACTGATCAGTTGTAAATCTGTGGTTGTTCAGAATACTTGTATCTTGAGATTTTGGTCTATGCCAACTATCGCTGTGACGATGTTTGGTTGAGGCACGATTGGCTCAAATATATATTCCCTGGTCTCTTGAGGTCCCGTGATTGTCATACGAAACAAAATGTAATCTAACTGTAATGAAATAAATTCTAACTACGTGAAATAAATCTAACATATATAACCTTTATCTTTCTAAGAAATATTCTAACAATTCTAAGAAAAACAAACTATTTTAAACGTATCTAGAAATAATAACTAAACAGTAGTTAAAAACAGACAAGATAACCGAGTGTGGTTATTTGCCTGTGTGATTTGTAGAATTATTCTAAATAAATAAAATAGCCTGTCTAATCTACCTGTAAGATTCTTGATCCTACCTCAGAAGTGAGGAGTTAATCATAGCCTCTCAGAAACTATCAATACCCACAGCTTCCCTAGCAATATCGAGAATATAATGAAATGAAATAAAGCAATTTAACTACTCTATTTAATATGAATCTGACTAGAAATTTGAAATTTAAAACCTGGACTCCGCAGAACAGTGGCGAATCTTAGGGTTTGCATGTGATCTCGTCCCCTTAGTATGGTCTCTTCGTTCTTTCATGTTCACGTAGATCCAGAAAAGCGTGTGATGCCAGCACCGATAGGAGTAGATTTTGGGATAAGGACAGCTCAGAATGCAGACCGAGAATGCGAGTAGGAGAGGGATAGCGCAAGAGTACAGAGCTTGGCTTATGTGATTCCTAGCGGGATTTTACTGCAAGTCATGCAACATGAAGCGACCAGAACCTTTGACTATCCTATGTGAAGAGCAAAACCTACAACTTTAATGGCTTCCTAAGCTATTTTGTTCCAAAATAAAGACACTGCTTGCACAAGTTGGATATGTGGCTTACCAACAGCTGAATAAAGCTAACCAGGTATACAATGAATTGAACTAAGAACTCTAAGTCACAGTAAAACAAATTTATAGCAAAAGGAATTCAGAGGCAAGCTTCTAACCGGATTGGATGGAGCAACAGCACTGCCTGCACAAGATGGGTCTGTGGCTTACCAACAGCTGAGCAATGCTAAACCAAGTATGAAGTAAACTATGCTATCAATCCTAAGCAAGCTAACCAAAATACTAAAAACCAGAAGACTCTAACAAGGAAAAATGGTGATCAAAACTCCAGCTTAAATTCTTCACACAAACTCAGCCAAAATTCAGACCAAAATCAGACCATTTGCATGTACACAAACCATGCATTTATAGGAATTCAAACACCCAAGAACCAAAACCAAATTGAACTCCTAAATAATAAACAAAGGAAAAACACTATTCCAGGGGACCAAAAACATTAATGCATGCTCAAGTCGGCAAAGAAAAGCTGGTGAAACGTGATATTTCACGCGGGTTGCGCCAAAAGGGCGTTCTGGAAAACGTGCCCAAGACCGCCGCTCTGCTCAGGGTGGTGGTTACAGGACCGCCGCCCTGTTCAGGGCGGCGGTCACAAGACCGCCACCCTATAGGGCGGCGGTTTCGTCACTGAAGATCAAAAGGGGCAAGAAAAGAGGGAAAAAGGGGAAAACAAAGGACACGGGGGCTAAGTGGGGTATGCGGGATGTTAACGCATATCCGAAGAGCTCTTTCTGGATCCCGAACACCTTGTGAGGAGATCTGTATCATCATCGGGGCATTTATTACACCGTTCCATAGTACATTACCTTACAATTTTGGGTACGTACAGTGATCTCACACTAAGAGTGAGGTTTTGGGGAAATATCCTGCTAAGGATGATTTTTTTGGGGGATCTCATGCCAAGTGAAGAGTATTGGGGAGAGAGGTTTGTTTTTCTCTCCTTCGATGACACTTCTCGAATGATAAATGCCACTGCAGATTGGCGTGTCCCAATTTGTAACCGAATTATAACTGAGTTGCGACCAAATTGACTGAATTCTATAACTAAAGACAAGTGTCTGATACTATAGATCCATATTGTAAACTGCTGGAAAATGTGTTGATATGATAAACTATCTTATTTTTCCCCAAGACGCTAATACCCAGGTGGGACACAAGTGCCCACCATTCTTGTTTGATATCAAGTGCCAGTGTCTACTCTATGTTTGTTATCCAAGTTTTATTCTAGACCACTTTGTAATTTTTTTCCCTTGCTAATTATGTACTGTGTTATTCTGTTATAGAGCTCTGTGTTGCTGGAAGGGTGATTTTTTCACCCAATAGTTTCCCCCCTTGTTTAAGGTGCATGTGAAAAATGTAGGAAGATGAGGCCCAAATGAGAGGACGTGTAACTAATATGCATATCGTAGATTGGATAACTGAATGGGGTAGGGAATGTGCATGGTAAAAAAACAAGGCACATGCAAACAATATAGGCTAGAAACTAAGTGTTAGTGTAAAAGAGCTAGGATACACTGTAGCAAGAAACTATGAAGACAATAGGTACCACAAAATGTGGGTTGCATACATGGTACATCACTCACAATGTCAGAATACAATCAAGGCCAAAGTGGCCATAAGCAAGCAATGATCAAGAAAGACATAATAAATAGCCCACAAATAGTGGCAAAAAATATCAAACAAGAAGTAACAGATAACCATGGTTATAGAGTATGATGAAAGGCAAATGTTACATATGAAGTACTCGTTAGCATGTTACAAAGATAAGTAGTATATCAAATCATGTATATATCAAAAAAAATTAAATTGATAAGAGTATTAAATATTGTAACAATAGGACCTGTGAGTGTGGAGTATAAGAGTAGCAAAGGTAGATGCCCCTAGGAGCCTCGATGGGAATGGTAAAGAACGATGTCAAGCATCATGCATCATGTAATAATTTGTAAGATTCTTGCATTCACCTCAAGATACCATGTGAACGTGCATGTGTGTATAGCAAAAGATAATGACATACTAAGAATCTAGCTAGCATAGGAAACAAAGTGCAACATGTAAGTAGTATAAGCTAACAAGAGTGAAGATAACCAAGATGTAAAAATGCTGTGTAAAAGTGATGGTGTGTTGCAATATCCAAGATGTATAGATGAGGGGAGTTGTTTTTCCCCCCATCGGATGCGTTTGACATGAGGTTCATTTAGTAATTACACCCTCAACAGTAAAGTATGAACTATAGAACAAGAGTGTGTCATCGTATAACAATGGTACAATATGTGTACCAAAGATGTGGCAATGCTCAGAAAGGTAGACATGAAGCATGAAGCATAAGAGATAGAGAGAAATTCACCAAGATGTGACTAGTCAGGGGGGAAGTCGAGTACCCCTGAGTATGCGCGGGGTTGGGAGTCAAGTAAACTCATCAAGGAGGTCGTCAGTGTCAGATTTGTAACTGATTAGATTTGGATTGGAAACATAGTATGTGATAGTGTGAGGTTGATCATAGATAGGTACTATGTTGCATAAATTATACATGCCTGTAGCATATTTTTCATAGTAAATGGGGGTTGTGGAAAATCATGTGCATACCAGTGAGTTAAGTTTTGGGAATAGCGAAGGAAGGACTCATTGCAAATAGAGATGTGGCCGAAAGGTATAAGAAAGGTAATAGTAGTATGGTTAGGGTCAAGGGTAACACCAATATAGTCAATCTAATATTGTCTGAGGGTGAGTGGAGAGGAACAATGTGTACATGCAAGGAAGACTAATAAATGGAAGACACAGAGGCCATAGGTAGTAGTAATGAATACATATTCATTGTATAGATGCAGAGAATGAGGGGGGGATTTAAAAAGTGTGAATCCTAATTGTGCTAAGCCTTGATGTGTGTAAAAATTTTCAAGACAGGGGGTATCAAATGGAATATGAGGTCAATAAGAGTCATGTATGAGTAAGGTGCATGGGAATGGATCGAGCTTCAAACCATAGATGACCTAGGGAGATGGAGGAGTGGTATAAGGTCCATTGTATGTACATTTTCCTAGAAAGGAATCATGGTTGTAGTAAAGGGAGAAGGCTACTTGAATTGATACTCACCTATGCCAGTACCAACGAAGGTGTCTTGGAAATAGGATTCATCTATCTCAAGAGGAGTAAATTCAGCATTACACAACTTTTCTTCAATATGTTCTAGACATCGACCTCATCATCGGAATCGTCAGTGTGGACATTATCTTGTTGGATAGCATTATCAAGGATAAAAAGAGGAGGGGTGGTGGATGTAGGACTAGGATAAGTAGTAAGGGGTGGAATAATGGTAGTGATGGAGGGAGATATGGTAGGGGAAATAAGAGCAGTGGTATGTGTAAGGATGGAAGGGGTGAATGTGGAGGTAGAAGAGGTAATTAAAGTATTGGGTTCATTAACATCATCTGTATCAATATTATGGTAGGGAATTCGATTAAGTTGGGGTATAGGTAGGCCAATAACTGGGTCTATTTGGAAAAACTTGAAGGGTTTGGGGTCAGTGGAAATAGTATGTTCATATCCATCATTTAATAATATAACGCACTGATGAACCATAGAAGGAATATCATGCATAGCATGGATCCATGGTCTACTTAGTAAACTATTGAACTGAAATGATGTATAACAATGTGGGAATGGTTTTGGAGCCAACATGTAAAGTTAATGCGGTGGTGTTGATGCATGTTCGAGTAGTAGAATTAGAGCCATGAACAAGGGTGGAGGATTTGGTGATCTGACTATCAGGAATTTGCAGCTACGTGAGTAATGATAGGGAACATAGATTTAGAGTGGAGTCATTGTCAATTAGTATGCACTTGATATGATGGCAGCCAATAGTGTGTGTAATAAGAAAAGGTGATGAATGATCACCAACGAAAGTAGGAGGGATATCCTCCTTACTGAATGATATGGCATGTGGTAGGTTTTTAAGGGATTCAATAAGATTGAAAAGGAAACATGTGAATTGTCACTTGTAATTTGAATGGAACGTAGGGCAACCTCTAATGTATGATGAAAATCACGTGCATTGCATAAAATATCATAAAGGGATATTTTGATTGGTGTATTGTTTAATTTTTCAATGACATCGTAACCTTTAGAGGTATCGGCATGAACTGTAGAGGTGATAGGTGGTGGAATATAGATGGGTGGAGCCATGGATTGATTATTGCGTCAAGTGGTGACCACATTAATGTTAGAAACACAATCACTAAGATGGGAGGCATGAGTCAGTGCTTCTTAAAAAATTTAAACTGATTTCAAATCTTGACAAACCATTCAACCTTAATCACCTTAATCATGTACACACAACAACATTCAAACATGAGAAAACAACAAATAAACACACATGAACACCATGTTTAATGTGGGAAACCCTTAAAGGGAGAAAAACCCACTAAAATAAATGCACTACTTGGAAAATTATTCCATAAAATATTACAAGGATTTAAAATTTGCTAAGCACCCACTCAACTTGAAACACCCACTTGACCTTTAACATGCTCCTAGTTGCATGAAAGCAACAACTCCTAAGAATTCAGTCAAGCATCCACTCAACCTTCTATAAGATCCAACCTTCAAGGAAGCTACAACTCACTATTTTTCTAAGTAGAAACTTATACATTTTACAAGGTTTAAATCATTTTCATTTTGTTGCTTGCACCAACATATTGTGACCTCTTATTAAGCTCTTATCCACTATTTTCACACACCTATTTTCTCTCTCAAATAAATGCATCAAAAATAAATTTTTATTCCACACATAGACATAATTATACTAGAGGGTTTTATGCTTTATCATATGTTCACTTCCACTACAAAAACACTTCACCTTCTCACTTCCTTAACTCGTACAAGGGGTCTTGGATGACATCATCAAAAACTGCCAAAATGCAATCATTACATCGGTAGGAGGTAAGTTACATTATCAGAACTTTTTTAATATTTTCATGACATCTATGACACATACGAGTTCTTGGAGAACCTTCCCAAACTCATTCAACATCTGAAACACTTGAAAACCTTCCATTTTAAGTCTAGCATCTAACTTGTAACTGTCATTTTTTAGTTTTGTCTTGTTCCCAACTCAGATTCATTTGTCTTCTTTCTAATATAATTCATGAAAAGTGTTAGAAATGAGTGAGAATGTTAAAATATCTATCTCCTTACCTTCTATAACCTTGATATGATTTTAAACATTCCATTTTATCTTCAGGTCTTCATTGCAGCTCATAAGCTCTTACTAGGTACATGGTTTTCAAAAACCAGTCAAGATATTTCTTCACCAAAAGAAATGTATGCAACGTAAAATATTATTGCTACTTGGATAAAAAAAAATTCAATCTTTTATTTACCTTCCCAAATTTGGAGAATCTCAAACATATCCATTATCATCAAAACACATTGATTTGGACAAGGTCTCAAAGGAGTTGCAGACCCAAAAAAATAAGTCCTAAAAAATGAGGTATAACTTCATTAAAACACATGTTCATGGCTCATATAATACATTTTTAGAAATATCTTGACCTTAATCATCTTTTAATCTTACCAACAAGCTTAATTTCAAGGTTTAAGGATTCAATATGTATGCATTTCTGAGACATCTCTGATTGGGTTTCAGACTACAAAAACTAGTTTTGACTTAGATGGCTTCTACCACTTCAAAACAAACTTTCAGTCCCAACCAATACTTGGAACAATTCATAGGATTACTCTACATAAATTTTAAATACTCACATGTAGCTTTCATGTGCATAAAATCACATTTACTCTTCCATTTCTTAGACCTTCTTGACAGGCCTAAAAGGGCAGTTTTGGCGATGTAACTTGAAAACAAAATCACCTCACCAAATCAAATCATGGGCTCAAAAATTTCATATGATACATATATCAAGAATAAAATCTCACAAATTTATTCAAAGACCTGCATTTTCATCATTAGCCCTTCAAACCATCTTGACCAGTTATGGCTTTTCTAGCCCTTAAAAAATAGGTTGTCTTGGTTGACCTGTTTCACAAAATTTATGAAAAGACCATACCTGAAAATTTTCATGAGGACTTTGTGAACATCACAAGCTTACTCCCACATCAATATTTTCAGCATGAAGTCTCCATTACTTTATTGTACCAACAAATCTTCAGAAAACATTGATTTTACTGGACCTCATCATCACTCCTAGAACAAGAAAATGCCACCAAACTGAAGTACAAGGAGTGATCTATATTTGTAAAGCATCAAATTAGCTCACCCAATCCATTTCAGGACCAAATTCATCATATCTTATCCATCACTTTGAAATGAGAGTTTTATGAGGGTTTTGAGCACCTTATATTCTTAACAATTGTTCGTAAAGCTAGAGGCATCATTCTACCTCATGAATTCCACTTAAAAAGTGATCTTAACTCACTGACCCAATACTGATGAAGATATTAGGACACCATACAAGAGTTTAACATATGAATGAGCATCTCAAACTTCACCTTCAAGCTGGAAATGGTCATTTCAAGAGCTTGTTTGCACTAAAACTCATTTTCTTACTTGTTATTTGGAATTTTCATTTGAAATTTTGACCACAACACTATATTGACCTCTTTCACATGATTTGTGCATGCATATTTGTCTTGTTCTCAAGAATAAGCTTCCAAAAGACCTCAACCTTGCCTCTAATAGCTAAATCTTGACTTGTTGCACCTTCCAAATGCTTTCTACACCATCATCATACATAGTCCATGTTTGATATGTTATGTCTTTTTTTGCTCTATACGCCATGTTATGCTTACACTAGGTCTCTGAATTAGGCCTAATTGAGTATGTTTCACCTCATACTTCATGAACGTGTCATGTTTTTATCATGTACATGCCTTAACATGCCCTCTTCATGGTTTCCATGCCTTGACCATGCTTCTTCATCTACCTCATGCCTTCATTCCACCATTCCAGGTCATCCTATTGACTAGGCCTAAGGATTATGCCACCTAGACTAAGAAAATCTCATTGTTTTCATGTATGCCATCATGCTACCAACTGATTGACCATGCCATTGTCATACCAAGCATCCTCTAGGACTCATCCATATTTTTCATTAGTGAGTATATTTATTTTTCATCAATGACAACACTATACACTCACATGCCAACAAACTTCCCCTTTATCATTGATGGAAAACCTCCTAGTTCTTCTCCCCATTTTACATTAATGACAAAGTTCATTCCTTTAGCACCCGGTATTCTCTTTCATTAACTAATTGAGACCTCTTATTGGGTGGAAATATCAACTAATCTCATCAGTCAAGCTCACAAACTTGTTTCTCATTACTTGGTTTTGTTTTTGTCTCCATTATTGCACTTAAACATTGTAGCTCCCCTTGGACATATGCCTATTCACATGCCAACAATCATTCTCATCACAAAGACATCATTCTTACCTCCTTTTCCATCTGTCTCAGCTAATCATGCTAAAAAACTAGCTTAACTCTACCATATACTAGTTGCTAGCTCATTTAGGTCTTAGGTACGTGAAGCATTCTTTTAGTGCATTTTTGTCAAACTTTCTCAAGCCATAGAGAATCAGATATCATATAAACTTCCACTTTATCACTCCCCATGAGAAAACATAGTCCTCCTCTAGAAAATTATTCAAGTGTTAGGTCATGTGCCTTAATTTCATATCATGTGGATGACTCATCATTATCAACTCTTCCCTGAGTTACTCTTCAGTGTTTATAGTCTTCATTGTGTGATATAGTGACTTTCTTGATTATGAGATTTTCTCCCCCATTCAACATACTTGCTCACATCACTACCTGTGCATATAATTTTTCTGACCTACACACATCCCTCATATAATACCAAGAAAGCGTTAGAACTCACAATTTCAAATTTTGACAAGCACCTTCATTAAAGATTCACAACCTTGTTAAGTAGCTTAATTTTTTCTCAAACCACTAAAATTTGATGGTCTGATTGGAAACAAAATTGTCAAGTTATTAAAAATACATGAAGACACTTTCCTTTGTTTGGGTGATCAACCATGACCTTAAAACTACCTTGCATAGCTCATACATGCTCAAAGACCTTATCAGAGGGAAAACAAACATATATTTTGTTGTTCACTCAGTTTGTAACATGGAAAAGACTTTTATTAGTGGATACAAGTGAAAAGACAACTTCAAGAGCTTATCATGCTTCCTTCTAATGATAGGTACCTTTTATAAACCAAGAAAAAATACACCATGCTTGTTAGATCACTAAAACAATAGATGGTCATCAAAAGAGTTTGATGACTCTATCTTCTCTCTTTTTCCTTTAAATCCTTCTCAATCTTCTTGGATGCACTTTAAGGTGTGATGTCTTCGTATTCTAATTGAATTCCTAGCAAACATACATGATACACCTCATTCACTTTCTCTCACTTAGCCATGGTTAAATTTTCTTCATGACTGACACTAGTCTTACCTCCTTCTTTCCTATCTTCATCAATACTTTTTGATGTATTGTTTGAACTTGGATCTCCTATGACTGTTCTTGATGGCTTATCCTCTCTTTTATCTTCACATGTTGTCTTCTTGTCATTATTTTCTTCTTCAATCCTAGATTCAATTTATTTTACCTTTTACTTATGTTCAACCACCTTCTTTCCTTTGACTGTCTCATAAATTGTTATCTTGGACTCGCTTTTATATTTTTCTTCACTTTGTATACCTTTTTACCTTGCCTTTTGAATGGATAAAGCTTGTTGTTGTATATAAGATGTTCATTTATATGGCAATGCTTTGCAAAATGTCCTAATCCATGACAATTGTAGCATATGACACTACTCTTGCTTCTAAATTTGTGTGGGTTGGCATTCCAACCTTATTCAACACTCTCATGACCATAACACTTCATAGCAACTTGTCCGTCCTTATTGTAATTATAGCATACTATCTTGTTCATACCTCTTGGGTCTTCTTCTCTCCAAAATGGATAAGATGGTTCATATAGGCAGTCCTTGGTAGTATGTCCTTTTTCTTGACAATTGAAATAAGTGATATTCCTTGAGTAATCATCTCTACAATATCTCCATGGATGGTCATCTTTGACATTCTTCCTGCACTCCTTGGCTCTATGTCCAAAATTATAACAAGCAAATCAATACCCATTGAAAGAAGAACCATAACTTATTCCATTAGGTTGTCCAACAGAGTTAGACATTCTTGAGTTTGTCTCCTTGGCCTTATTCATGTTTATTTGACTACTACAACTAGCCTTGTAATCTTCACACTTCTTCATAGGCTGTCCTTTGAAGCCTAGTCCTATCTTGTCATCTGATGCTCTCTAATTCTCCAAAATTCCATCAAGAACTTCATATCTCTTCTCCAGTTTTCCATACATCTTCAACATGTTGTTTGCTTATTCTAGATTATATTTTAATGATATCAATTCCTCTTCATATCTCATGCAAGTATCTTCTTTTTCCTTAAGGGATTTTGCCACTCTATCAACTTGGGATTCCATCTTTGTATTGACTTTGAGGCATTCTTCCTCTTTGGATTTGAGAGATGTTGATATCAACACTAATTGTGCTTCAAATTCTTTGAGTCCATCTTCATGTTCGTTGTCCTTCTTGTTATGACTTTCCTCAAGAATACGTATTTACTCTTCATATTTGTTAGAGCTCAAAATTGCACCCATCCTAGATAAGGATGAATTGGTCATTTGAGGTAACATGGGACTATCTCCAAGTTGTGGGACTTGCACTTGAGACAGACCTTTAGAGAAAGTTTGACTCCTCTACCTATTTCTAGTGCTAAAACTTCTCCTACAAAGAGAAATGCAACTACCTATCACTACTCTACGATTCCAAGGGACCAAGGTTAGAAGGAGATGCATGAAAGGGAAACCTAAGCTAAGGTGAGGTGATAGCACCAGAAGGAGGGGGATGAAAACACTCGACTTGAGAAAAAATGAAGGAAAACACGCATAAAGAGGGCAGACAAATGTACCATAGTCTGAAACGCATTCACGCGCCCATTTTCATGGAGCACAACAAACAAAAACCCTGCAAGAGACATAAAATATGCACATCTAATCAATTAATACAAGAGAAGGCAAGAAGATGCAATAAAACTCGAACTAGGGCAGAGAATAGCCACAAAATACAACTTTTATTGCTTCCAAGCGATGTACAATCGATTACAATGATGAGAGAGGCAAGGATCTACATGCAAATGGCTCACATCTGAGGCCTACAACTCAAAATGCAATAGAGCAATGCTCTGAACAATAATCTAAGCAAACTAAGGGAGTCCAACCTTTTACAATGAGCAATGCTCAACTATTTATAGAAGAAGAAAAGAGAGGGAAACTCGGATTCAAACTTCCAACCACCAACAACAAACATTAAATGCCCGCAAATGCACTGCAACTGTATAGATCTGCCTCCCCATGTTTGTTTTGCTTGTAGAAGAAGGAAGGAGGTACCAAATCTGATCAAATCTGGGTGGTTGAGTCGACTGGATGTGTGCATTAATGGCCCGAGATGACGTTTCCCTGTTTTCGGCCTACCAAATCCCTATCCAAAATCTGATTTTGAATATCCTAAGTGTAGCCCATGTCAGCAGATTTCCAATCAAGACCAAGAGTGCACATGAATTCGAGCTCTGCAGTAAAAGTTATGACGATTTGAAGATCTTGCAATACAAGCTAAACACGTAAGACACGTGGCACGCTCTGATCGGCTGAACGATTCGGCTGACTGTTTTTCTGTTGTCTTTTTCTGCCATGTGTCAGGCGTTTATTTGATGTGAGGATTCGGTGCACAGTTGGCATGTTTTGATAGGTTGCGTGTTATACACTTCATCTGACATGTTGACATGTGGCACTGCATGACTTGCACGGAGGATTGCACTTGGCGCGTGTACAAGAGCAAGAGCGTGAGAAAGAAGAATGCAGAAGTTTGTGAGTGTGCGCAGGGAGTGGGATGAAAAGGTGCATATCTGTCAAAGTGTGCAAGTATGCAAGTAGGGGCACGGGCATCTGATCAAAGGAGCATGAAAACAAGAAAGGGAAGACGTGCAGAAGAAACAATGAGCGCAAAGGAAACGCAAATTTATAATGCGCAAAGAAAGAACGCGGAAGGGAAAAGAGTGCGCACGATGAAATGTGCAGGACTTGGGAAGGAAATGCATGCATAGGGAAAGCATGTCAGGGACTTAGCCAAAATGGAAGACAAGTCCAGAGGCGCATGCAAAGGATGCACAAAACTATTGGAATGAAGGTGGGTGCACAAGGATTGTGCGCAAGGGTATTTAGAGGGAAATAGAATAATAAAGAAAGAAAATGGGAGCATGTGGAAGGAAGTGAAGAGAAGGGAAGGAAAAGGAAGAAAGCACAAGGGTGAATCAAGAAGGTGCGCGCAAAATTGCAGCCAAGCAAATGTGCCAAGGTATAAAATCCAAGTGTGTGTATACCTTGAAAACTTAATGTCAGAGCCAAAATGGAACTATGCAAGTTGTCAAAATAACTAGGGTGGTTATTTTGGACAACAGTTTGGTGACTTTCAAGGCCATCTTCCTACTAGATGAAGGAGATCAGTAGCCTTAGAAGCATCCATTGGGCATGGAGTCTTCTTGAAAACATGAATTTTTGATCTACAACTTGAAGAACACCCTGAAGTCACTTAGAAACACTATTTGAACTCTGAATAAAATTGTTTCTCTCATATGAAGATATTCTAATTTGAATTTTATGAGAGTGGAAAATTATACACAACTACTACAACTACCTAAACTTTTTGGAAGATCCCTAACCAAGCTACCAACTTGGAAGAAACAAAAGAGTGTGCACAAAGGAGCACATGAGAGGAAAGAACTATGTACAAACAAGACAATGTGCGCAACGCACACTTGGAGGAATTGAAACTACTCTAATATGTACAATGATGCAAAAGACTTAATGGAAATGTTTTAGATAAATCCCATTGACTGGGATTGATAGTGCATCTCCATCAAGGTGAGACAACTCAAAAGAGTTAGCCTCCTTACAACCACTTATGATGTATGGGCCACTCCAAAGTGCATCAAACTTTGAATGACGCCCTGGTTTAGCTCTGTCAGCATCCCATTTTAAGACCAGATCACCCACTTTGAAAGCTTGAGGTCTAGCCTTTCTGTCAAACCACTACTTGGTTGATTTTTGATGTTGTTCTAACTTGATCATGGTAGAGTTTCTTAGTTCTTCAAGTTCAACCAGCTCTGTCCATTCTGATTTCCCTCTGATCCGCGCCCTCAAACTCCAGCTGCTGGGCTAGTTCTAATGAAGGCAACTCAAGCGATAAAGGAAGCATAGCTTCTTTACCATAAACCAGTTTGTAAGGTGAAGTACCAATTGCCTTCTTCACCGTGATTCTGTCTACCCAGAGCGCTCGCGAGACCTTTGTATGCCATTGCCTCTGGTTGATGTTCATTGTCCGTTTCATGATTCTGATTAGGTTCTTGTTAGTAGACTCTACCAAGCCATTACCTTGAGGGTAGTAATTGGAAGAAGTCTTCAAATAGATACCAAGACTAAGAGCCCAATCAGAAATTTTGGTACCAAGGAAGGCTTTTGCATTATCAGAGATAATGGTCTAAGGAACACCAAACCTTGTTACAATGCCTTCGAGAAAGTCAAGGATGACTGACTCGGTTGATTACTTGAGCGCGACAACTTTTATCCACTTGGTGAAGTAATCTGTGGCTGTTAACACCCATTTGTGACCAATGTTTGAAGGAGGGTTGATCATACCTATGAAGATAATAGCCCATTGTGCAAAAGGCTGATCCGCTTGGATTGGTCGGAGGGGAAGTTCTGCCAATTTCTTCTTTACTTATAAAAAAAACACATTCTTGGCATTTCATGACCCATTTGTGCGTGTTTGCAAACAGGGTAGGCCAAAAGTATCTTGCCTTGATGATCTTCATCGCTGTTGCTTTGGCAGAGAAGTGTCCACTAGAGAATCCATCGTGAAATTCTGCTAACATTTTGTCAACTTGTGCACCCTCAATACATCTCAGTAGCACGCCGTCAATGTTTCATTTGAAGAGAACACCATCAATCAACACATATGGAACAAATTGCAGCCTCAGATGTCGTCTCTTTGCCTTGTCTAGACCAGGAGGGTATCCTCTAGAAGAGAGAAATGTTACCATGTTCTCCATCCAGGTGCGCGCACTTGGATCTTCATTATGCTTAGGTTTAGCGCGCGGAGGCTCATCATCCAAAAACAATAAAGTCTTAGGTTCACTTTGCACGTCCTCGACAAGTTGCTTACAGAGCACTGTTACCTCTAACAATCTTGTGGCTTTGATAGTCACATCATACTCCATGATTTTGGTCACCCATCTTGCTCTTTTCTCACTGATTTTTACTCCCATGATGAAGTCTCTCACACTAGAGTGTGAAACTAGCACCTTGACATGATTTGTGGCGAGCATACTTTTGAACAACTTTAGTGTGCACAAGATGGCGAAGACTTGTTTTACCTTGTGACTGTATTTCAATTCATAATCCTTCAGTTTTTGACTGAAGAAAGCCACTAGCTATTCTAGTCCTTGTTCATTTTCTTGGGTCAAGACAACAACACTAGTATCAACGCCATAAGCATAAAGGGGGAAATCCTTAGAGTAATCTAGATTGATGAGTGTTGGGGTGCAAGCAATTTCTTGCTTGATTTTGTTGAAACTTTCTTTTCCTTCTGCTGTCCACTTGAAGACAGTGCCCTTCTTGAGCATGAGGGTGATAGGCCTGACCAATCCTGCAAAGTTAGGAATGAATCTCCTAACAAATTTGATTTTTCCTAGGAATGATTGTAAGGCCTTCTTGTGTGCCGGTAATGAGAGAGAAAGGATGGCAGAAACGTGCTTAGGATCAATAGCAATACCATCCTTTGAGACCACATGGCCCAAAATCTTGCCTTGCGCAACAACAAAGTTGCACTTCTTGGGGTTAAGAGATACCCCAAATTCTTTGCATCTCTCAAAGACTTTCTCTAGATGCATCATGTGATCTGCGCTTTGCTTTGAGAAGACAATTATGTCATCCAAGTAAACTAGGATGAACTCATTGATATATCCTTTGAAGGAAATGTCCATGGCTCTCTGAAATGTTACGCCTGCATTTGACAAACCAAAAGGCATTTTCTGATATGCATATGTTCCCCATTTGGTTGTAAATGTTGTTTTGAATTGATCCTCTTCCTTGACCATGATCTGATTGAAACCAGAATACCCATCCAGCATGGAAAATCTTTGCGTGCCAGCCAGAGTCTGCAAAATCTGCTCCATAGAAGGAAAAGGATAACGATCCTTTAATGATGCCTTATTCAAATCTTTGAAATTAACGCAAAGTCTGATTTCACCATTCTTTTTGCACTAGAACAAGATTTACCACCCAAGTAGAGTATTTGATAGGAAAAATAATCTTTTCCTCAATGAGTTTGGATAACTCCTTCCTCATAAGGGGCTCTATCTTAGGATTGACTGGCCTTTGCTTTTTTTTGATGGGCTTGATACTAGGATCAAGGTCAATGGAGTGTTGAGAAACACTTGGATCAAATCCTTTGAGGTCTTCATACTCCTATGAGAAGATGTCATTGTATTTCTGACATAGAGAGATGAAGGCATGTTTTTCATCTTGCGTGCATTCTTTGCTGAGTAACAATTCTTTGCCGCGCGCAACAATGACTGGGAGGTAGTCTTCTTGCACCACGCACATATACTTTTCTTCGCCCTTGAACTCATCATCAAGGCTGAACATATGCTCCAAGGTGACCAGCCCTTTAGGTAACTTGTTTATCTTGAGTTGAATCACTTGGTCACCATAGTTATCATGCAAATCAACTTGCATGTTTGAAGAAAACTCAACTTCATTCTGGATGAACTGGACAATCTGTGCATCATTGTCAAACACTTGCCAGTTGGTTTCATTGTCTAGAATGGATGACCTGACCACCATCTTGATGTGTTGCGCGTTGCCTTGGACAAAATCCTCAATAGGTGAGAATTGTGAACCAAAGGCTGCCATATGATCTGCTTCTTTGTTCAATTTCCTTGGCACCACCTGTAGATTGAGAGCTTCAAAGCTCTCCAAGAGGTCCCAAACTCTATGTTTATAAGATTTAAAAAGCTTATTCTTTGTTGCACACTTGTTTGTGACCTGGTGGATGACCAATTCAGTGTCCCCAAAGATCTGCAACGCCTTGATCTATCTTTTCTCAACAATAAGAAAACCATGCACCAATGCTTTATATTCTGCTACATTGTTGGAGCATGAAAACTGCAGTCTATGTGTGAAGAACTTCTCATCCTTGGGAGAAATGAGAACAACACCTGCGCTTGCGCCATTTTTGCTTCTGGACCCATCAAAATACATCTTCCACAGTCCAAAATTTTCATCATTTTTCTTGAGCGTGGTAGTTAGTATGCACTCTTCTTCAAGGATGTAGTATGCGCCAAGACCAGTTTCAATAGCTTTATCATAAGGATCAAATTCATAGTGCGCTTTATCCCATTCATCTAAAAATAGATCAGGTATGGAGGGGGAATAGGTTGCTCTTTTGAAACTAAATCTTGTTCTTGGCCTTCTTGGATTAGGCAATTGGCTTGGAGAGGGAATGGGTCATATGACTCAACATGATAGGAAAATATAGGCTCAACTTGTATGGTAAACCGGGTACCATACCTTGTTCTTAGTAACATATGAGACCAATCAGAAGACAAGTAGCCACCCACCTTGGCAGTGAAATCTCTTGATAGGCAAATGGTAAACAATGGAGGCAAATCAATGATTGACACATCATGAGTTATTGTTAGGCTTGGACATGCATGGAGGGTTAACTCAAGATCCTTGATGACTCCTAGAGTGGTGACGATAGAGCCATCAAGTTGCAAGACTCCTTTAGACATAGGGGTGTACTTAAGACCTAGGACATCAACAATTTTCTTAGGCATGACAGAAGTACTAGCCCCTGAGTCAATCATACAATTGTGAACAAGATGTTTGCCTACTATCAAGGACATATAAAAGGGTGGGGTTTTGAAAACTTTTCTTACTTTCTTCTCCTCTGCTTGACAAATATTGACAACAACTTGAGGTCTTTGGATAATTGGATCAATGCACGGGAGTTGCGCCAGAGCTTCATGTAATAGGTCGCACTGAGATGGAATGGCTAGGGCATCCCACATTGTGACATTTACATTTGTCTTCTTCATCTGGTCCACAATGTTGAATGGAAGGCCCATGGACTTGTGCATTTGAGGCACAACAACATCTTTCCTTGATTGTTTAGGTGTAGAGGTAGGGGGCTTAGCTTGCACAGGGGCTTGACCTACCAACGGAGGGGTGCGCACCACCTTTGTTGAATGTTGTGTGGGAACCTCACGCACGCAGAACACTTGCACGCCAGAATTGTTGGCATTCTTTCATCTTTGATACCTTGAGGATCAATTGTCAGCAGAAGGCAGAGGAGGTGCGCGCTAGACTCTAGCATTCTATTCTTGTATCTTGTGTTTTTAGCAACCTAACTGTGGTCTATTGCACAGATTGTCCATAGCTTGGTTTATTACACAGAAGTCCCCAAATAACATAAGGTTGGTTTCAGGAGTGAACTTCTGCACTTCTTCATTTTCCGGTTCGCGTGCTAGTGGAAGGCTCATATCTTGAAGCATTCTGAATCATATAGGCTTGTGCGCACAAGGCATTTGTGTTGTTATACTGACTATGGCAAATTGCAAGGAAAACACCACTCTGTCTCTTGGACCATGTTGTTAGTTACTGGAACTAGTGCTTTACTTGTGCTAGGCGCTAGAAGGGGTTGCACAGGAGGAACTGTTTGCAGTGGAAGGTGCGCATTAGCCTGCCATCTATCATTTTGTTGGTTCTTCCCATATCTTTGGTTTGGATATTAATTTCTAAAGGGCTGATGGCTTTGATTAAATCCTTGATTAGAGTTATTTTTGAAGGCTTGCGCTTGCTGCTTTTCTAAGGATATGACTTTATTGGTTAAATTTCTAATCAAGGCCTTCATTTTTTCATCCTCCTTTTGCTGTGCAGGAGAATAGGATGTGAAAGCAGTGGGTTGGGAGCTCTGCTCAGGAATGGGGGCAATGGAAGGTTGAGGCACTTAAGGGATTTCAAGAAACAAGGGCGTAGGTGGTCTGGGGGATAATTTGCCAGCTTGAATTAGACAATTTTCTGCCCTAATGGCTATAGCATAGGCATCGCGGAGTTGCACGCCACCCATATTATATCATCACTACAATGTCAGAATTTAAAGCTCTTAAGAAGTAAAGGAAAACACCTTGAGGAGTTGGTCTTAAGAGGGCTGGAATTCTATCCCATGTCTTCTAAAATCTGAAGTTGAAATCAACCATGAGCTCATTGGGAGCTCTCTTGATCATTGTGAGTTGTTCTAATAAGGAGATGTTGGCTTTCTCCTCAAACTGATTGTAAAGTGTGCAGTGCCAAGTCCATCCCAGTCAATAATAGAGGCAGGTCTAAAGTTTTGGTAGCATTGAAGCGCTTTTCCTTTGAGTAAAGAAGTAAGCAACCTTACAACTACATCATCTTCAATAACTAGATGAACGAAGCATACGTTTGCAATATATTGAATGTGCTCAGTAGGGGTATCTTGATTCTTTCCAGTGAAAAATAGAATACTTTTAAGCGCAACCACTGGTAGATCATGTTGCGTAGCAAGAGCCAAAGGACTACCACCGGTGAAATTGACAAAGGGCAGATTTCTTTGCGCCATGGCTAGAAAGGGTCTGAATACCCTGGTAGAGCGTGCATAAGGTCTAACAGGAGGAGGGGTAGATTGCGTCCTGCGCACAAAAGATGGAGATGCGCGCATGACGGTTCTGCTACTTCTTCCGGGAGACAACTGAAGATATTCAAAGGTTTCTTCTGCTGCAATGCTTTGTCTCGTGTGTATTCTTCTCATGAAAATGGCATGTGGACTTTTGAAATCAGTAGATCTAGATGTTGGGAGTCGTCAGATGTGTTGAAACAAGCCTCCAAAGGTTGGAAATCACTAAGTCACACACCAAAACTTAGTAATAATGAAATTTAAGCTTTCAATACTTGTCCCACAGGGCGTGCCAAAAACTGTTGGAGCTCAAAATTGCACCCATCCTAGATCAGGATGAACTGGGGATTTGAGGCAACATGGGACTGTCTCCAAGTTGTGGGACTTGCGCTTGAGACAGACCTCCAGAGAAGGTCGACTTCCTCTACCTATTTCTACTGCTAAAACTACTCCTACGAAGGGAAATGCAACTACCTATCACTACTCTATGATTCCAAGGGACCAGAGTGAGAAGGAGATGCATGAAAGGGAAACCTAAGCTAAGGGGAGGTGATAGCATCAGAAAGAGGGGGATGAACAAACTCAGCTGAGTGAAAACGAGGGAAAGTGTGCACAAGGAGGGCAGACAAACGTGCCATAGTCTGAAATAGCATTCACGCTCTTGCTTTCATGGAGCACAACAAACAAGAGCCCTACAAGAGATATTAGGTATGCACAACAGATCAATCAATGCAAAAGAAGGCAAGAAGATGCAATAAAAATCAAACTAGGCAGAGAATAGCCACAAAATACAACTTTTATTGCTTCCAAGTGATGCATAATTGATTACAATGATGAAAGAGGTAATGATCTACATGCAAATGGCTTAGATTTGAGGCATGCAACTCAAAATGAAAAAGAGCAATGCTCTGAACAATACTCTATGAAAACTAAGGGAATCCAACCTTTTACAATGAGAAATGCTTCAACTCAATTTATAGAAGAGGAGAGAGAGAAGAGGGAGAAAGAGAGGGAAACTCAATATTCAAACTTCCAACCACTAAAAACAAGTAATAAATTCCTATGCAAATTTTCCTGCAAAGCTCACTGTCAGATCCGCCTCCGCTTATCTGTTTTGCTTGTGGAGAAGAAGGGAGACCAAATCTGAAGAAATCCGAGTGGTTGAGTCGACTGGATTTGTGTATTAATGGCTCGATTGATGTTTCCTTATTTTCCGCCTACCAAATCCCGCCAAAATCTGATTTTGAATAACCTAGATTGTAGCCTACATCAGCAACTTTCAATCAAGCCAGGACACACATGAATCCGAGCTCTACAGCATAAGTTATGACTGATTTGAAGATTTGCAGTACAATAAGAACACAAAGACACATGGCACGCTCTGATCAGTTGAAGGATTTGGATGATTGTTTATTTTTTTTCTTTTCTGCCATGTGTCAGGTATTTATTTGATGTAAGGATTCGGTGCATAGTTGGCATGTTCTAATAGGTTACGTGTTATACACTTTATCTGACATAGGTTGATACATGTGGCACTGCAGTGACTAGGCAAAAAATATTGCACTTAGTGCATGCGTAAGAGAAAGAGGCATGAGAAGAAAAGAATGCAGAATTCTACGAGTTGCACATGTGCAGCAAAAGGGATGCGTGGGGAGTGGAAAGTAAAGGTGCATATTTGCCAAAGTGTGCAAGTGTGCAAGCAGGGGCGCAGGCATCTGATCAAAGCAGCGCACGGCAACAAGAAGGAAGAAGCACGCAGAAGAAACACGAGTGTTTGGAAAGGCAAGCGCAGATTTATAATGCGCAAAGAAAGAATGCGGAATGAGTGCGCAATGAATGTGCAGGTACTTAGAAAAATGCGCAGGAAAAGCATGCCAAGGACACCAAAATGGAAGATGAAGTTCATAACGCGCCAGAAAAGGATATGCAAATTGCAAGGAATACACATAGGCGGGAAAGGATTTGCACGTGAGGGAATAAAGGATAACAAATATTCAGAGGAAAGCGGTGAAAGCATACAAGGAAGTAAAAAGGTAAGGATCAGAAAGCATAAGGAAGAAAGGCAAGAAGGATGCAAATGCGGTAAGAATTGCAAGCCATACAAATATGTCCAAAGTAAAGAATCCAACGTGGTGTAGCAACCTGAAAAACTTGGAACTTTAGCCTAGAATGGAACTGTGAAGTTGTCTAAAATAACCAAGGTGGTATAATTTTGTTTGACCACTTGTAAGGATATTACTTGTATAAATCAGAACATATATAGCAGAATAACATGGGAGAACACCAAAATATAGATAAATGATGGCAATATGCTCATATAATAGCTTTGCCACTTCGAGGGGGCAACCTCCAATACCACTTCAAGGGGGTAACCTCCAAACCATACAATAACACTCAAATACTCAATATGATGATTAACTACAACCTTCTAACCCCTATATATACCATTCTAACCTATGGCCAATACAGAGGCCAACCTCCTAAGCATAATAAATCATAAATGAATGATATAATAAGATAAGGGGATGTCTGCCATATGTCGGCATCTCCATCAATACATATACATCATAACATCCTTTCCCTAGGTGCATAGCATACCATTGTTAGCATACCATTGTATTTATAACATCAATACATATAAATTGCATACCATTGTATACGGTTCTTATCAAGGTTTTGTGGATCATGGGGATGGTAACTTTTTTTGGAGATGGCAGGATTGATGCTAGAGAATGGTGGAATAAATTTAGCCATAAATTCTCTCAACCGTCAGATATTTGGTTCTTCAAATTGTGGATTAGTGGCCCTGCACAAATTTGGTTTTCTGAGTTAGAAAAGGAAAATTCTAATTGGTCCTTGGAGGAACTAGAACAAGTTTTCATGGACATATGGGAAACAAAAGAAGAATTGAATGATAATAGTGAGGAAGAGGAAATAGCAGAAGAAGAAGAAGAAGCAGAAGAAGAAGAAGAAGAATCAGAAAAAGAAAAATAAGAAAATGTTGATGATGAAGTTGTTACACATGATAGTGCATCTCCAAAGAAGGAAGCTTCAATATTTCAGTTTGAAGGGTGTATTCAAAGGAAAAAGGTAATTGTTTCCATAAACCCTAGTAGCAAATATAACTTCATCAATATGGATGCAGCTCAAAATCTACATGTACAAGCAAAACATATTAAGGAAGCTCAAGTGGATGGTAAGAAATTTCAAGTTTTCGAAGATTTAAATCTTTCTATGGATAAATATGTTTTACATTCAGATTTTTATGCTTTAGATATGGATGGTATGGATATTGTTCTTGGAAATCCTTGGTTAGGGAGCTTGGGAACAATTAATCTTAATGTACAAAAGAAATTCATGAAATTAAGGTACAAGAGAAAGAAAATCACATTGCAAGATATCACACTTAGCAAAGAAAAAAGTAATGTAAAATTGGATCATGAAGATGAATTTGAAGATGGTAAAGAAGGGAATAAGGATGAATTAGAAGGAGAGGATGAAGAACATAAAGTCACAAATAATTTCTCTACTCAAGAGAAAAAAGAAGTAACAAACAAGGTGGAAGAGGACAAGAAAGTTGAGGAAAAGGTTGATAAGGTTGAGTATACGAAGGTGGCACCATATCGACACCCACACCATCATGAGAGGAAAAAATCATGGAGACATGTTAGGAAACATGAGGATAGAAATCCATATGGATATACAAGGAATCACAGGAATACTTTTGGCTATACATGGAATCAATGGAACAATAATTATATGACATGGAATCATAGGAATAATAATTATGGATATGCATGGATGCCGAGAAGGAACACATATGGACTAGTATGGAACCAGATGAGCACAATGGAATATGGAATCATGTTTGGAGCAGCATCACCCACTAGGATTTCATATGGGTGGTTGGATGATCGAGCATGGCGACAAGTGTGCAATAATTTAAAGCGCACTCATTATATGGCTTCTTCTTATGTTTCGGGGACAAAAAATGTCAAAGAGGGAGGCAATGCTATGTACCTTAGGATATGGTAATATAATATATATGGGTTGATGGAGATTCCAACATGTGGCACACATCCCCTTAGTTATATGTATGGGTTCACATGGGATATAATATTATAATGTATATGGGTTGATGGAGATGCCGACATGTGGCACACATCCCCTTAGTTAGTTATATGGGCTCACATAAGAATTAATTATATTGGGTAATGGGTTGGCCTACATTAGGATTAGGTGTTACCCATCCTATTTAAAGGATGTGAGGATGTGAGAGGGAGGTATGTATGAGTTGAGTCTTCTACTTGGTAGAGGTATATTGTAGGTGCCCCCCTCGAAGTGGATTCCCATCTTGGCAGATTGTGGAGTTACTCCTTCCTTAAGGAGCATTGTATGGTGTTACCCTACCTTAAGGGTATTATTCTACATATATTGATTATTAGGGCATCTTGGCCCCACATATATCTAGTGTTGTTTTATCTTCTTCAATTTATAGATTTATTGTATGCAAGGTTCTTATCAAGCATGTGTGAAGAACAACAGCCATGTCAATGTGTCAAAATATAAAACCAAGGGTGCATGTAACCTATAAACTTGATTTCATAGCCAGAATGGAACTGTGAGTTGTCTAAATAACCAAGGTGGTTATTTTTTACAACAATATTCTTTCACCGTCAGCTTCAATTTATGGTTCTTCTTTCTTTGGTGCTTCAATTTTTCAAGGGCACTAATCAATTCTACTTCAAGATTTACTTCAGCATCATCCTCATCTGAAACTTCATCTTCACTAAGATATTTATCTTTTGAGATTTTTCCAGAGATTATCTCCATATCCATTCTTGTGCTTCAAGAGGATCTCCTTGAATCCGTTAACCTTACTCCAACTGGAATTTCTCCGATACCAATTGTTAGAAACACAACCACTGAGAGGGGAGGGGTGAATTAGTGCTTCTTAAACTTTTGAAACCAATTTCAAATCTTGACAAACCATTCAACCTTAATCACTTTAATCATGTACACACAACAACATTCAAACATGAGCAAACAACAAATAAACACACATGAACAACATGTTTAATGTGGGAAACCCTTAAAGGGAAAAAAACCCACTGAAATCAATGCACTAATTGGACAATTTTCCCATAAGAGATTACAAATATTTTAAATTTTTTGAGCACCCACTCAGCTTGAAGGACCCACTCCAAAATATCACCCACTTGACCTTTAGCAAGCTCCTACTTGCATGGAAGAAACAACTCCTAAGAATTCAATCAAGTATCCACTTCACCTTCTGTAAGCTCCAACTTGCAAGGAAGCATCAACTCCTTATTTCACTAAGTAACAACTTAGACATTTTACAAGGTTTTGATCTCTTTCATTTTATTACTTAAACCAACATATTGTGACCTCTTATTCAACTCCTATCCACTGCATTCACACACCTATTTGCTCTCTCAAATATATGCATCAAAAATCAAATTTTCTTGCACACATAGACATACTTATACTATAGGTTTTCATGCTCTAGCATCTCTCAACTTCCACTACAAAAACACTTCACCTTATCACTTCCTCAACTTGTACAAGGGATCTTGGATGACATCATCAAAACCTGTTAAAAATGTAATCATTGCATCTGTAGGAGGTAAGTTATGTTTTAAGAATTTTCTTCAGTTTTTTATGGAATATATGGAACATATTAAGTCTTGGATAACCTTATCCAACTCCTTGCACATCTGAAACACCTAAAAACCTTCTATTTTCAGTCTGACATCTAACTTAACTGTCATTTTTCAGTTTTGTCTTCTTCCCAACTCAGATTCCTTTGTCTTCTTGCTAATATAATACATGCCAAGTGTTAGAAATGAATGTTCACATTACAATATTCCTATCCTTTCTTTCTATAACCTTTAGATTCTTTGAAACATGCCATTTTATCTTGAGGTCTTGATTGGAGCTCATAAACTCTTACTAGGTGCATGGTTTTCAAAAACCAGTCAAGAGATTTCTTCACCAACAAAAATGTATGCAACGTAAAAGATTTTTGTTTCTTGAAGAATTTTTTGGGGACCTCTTCTTTACCTTCACAAATTCAGAGCACCTCAAAAACCTCCATTCTCATCAAAACACGTTGATTTGGACAAGGTCTCACAGGAGTTGTAGACCCAAAAAATTAGTCCTCAAAAATGAGGTATAACTTCATTCAAACACATGTTCATGGTTCATATGTTACCTTTTTGTAAATATCTTAACCTTTTGAATCTTTTAAGCTTACCATCAAGCTTCATTTCAAGGTTTAAGGATTCAGTATGTATGCAATTCTGAGACAACTTTCATTGGGTTTCAGATTACAAAAACTAGTCTTTTCTTAGATGGCTTATACCACTTTTAAAAACACTTTCAGTCCTAACCAATTCTTGTAAAACTTCACAGGATTCCTCTACATCAATTTCAAGTACTCACATGTAGGGGTCATGTGGATAAAATCACATTTACTCTTCCGTTTCTCAAACCTTCTTGATAGGCCTAAAATGGTTGTTTTGGCCATTATACCTTGAACACAAAATCACCTTACCAAATCAAATCATGGGCTCAAAATTTTCATGTGATACATCTATCACCCATCCAAGCTCACAAATTACTTCAAAAACTTGCATTTGCATCATTAGCCCTTCAAACCATCTTGACTAGTTTTGGCTTTTCTAGCCCTTAAGAAGTAGATTGTCTTAGTTGACATGTTTAGAAAAAATTATGTGAAGACCATACATGAATCATTTCATGAGCACTTAGGACACATCCCAATATTTCTTCCACATCAATATTTTCAACACTAAGTCTCCATTACTTGATTGTACCATCAAATATTCATAAAACACGTATTCTGTTATACCTCATCATTACTCCTAAAACAAGAAAATGCCACCAAACTGAAGTACAATGAGTCCTCTATATTCCCAAAGCATTAAATTATCTCACCCAAATCATATCAATACCAAATTCATCATATATTCTCCATGGCTTTGAAATGAGAGTTTATGAGGGTTTTGAGCACCTTAGATTCTTAACAATTGTTCATAAAGCTAGAGGCATCATTCTAACTCATTCCACTTGAAAATTATTTTAACTCAATTTCCCAAAATTTAGGAAGAGTTTAGGACACCATGAAAAATTTTAACATGTGCATGAGCATCTCAAACTTCACCTTCGAGCTGGAAATGGACATTTCAAGAGCTTGTTTTCACTAAAACTTCATTTTCTTACTTGTTCTTTGGAGTTTTGACTTGAAACTTTAACCACAACACTATACTAACCTCATTCATCACTCTTTCCCACCTAAAATATCATTCAACACACTTCATTACATCACTACAACATCCATCTACATGTACAAGTCACTTCAAGCCACCATACCTACTCAAGATACCTCAAGGCATTATGACATCTCATCAAGCAACTCAACTCAACTTGTGACACTACCAATCAACTTTCATTTCCTTTTCCTTTTTAAATTAATAACATTTTATACATCAATGACAACACCACTTGCATCATCGCACTTTGACATCAATGACAACATAATACCAACAATTCCTTCCTCCTAGAATATTGATACATTAAAAAACACATTTGGATCAATGACCTAACAATATAATAATCCATTATCTCATCAAATGGTTTACGACTAACAGTGGGGTCCCAGGTAGATAAGAAATCCATGACTAGTTTTATACAATAAGAGAATTACAAACCAATCCTTAATAGAATGAAGGAAACAAAAATAAGATCATATTTGAGATGGAAACACCGGGGGTAGAGGTTTGAAACCATAAGGGTGGAAAACAAAGCCCTTTATTGGCATGGATTAATAGATAATACATGTTCACCAAAATGTAATAGGAAAACTAGGTTAATTGCCTAATCCCTATTACTTAAGTGCATAAGATAATTTAGAACAAAAATAATAATCATTCTCATTCCTAAATTATGTGAGGGCAATTTTCCATAAGATAGTTCATTGATACAAAAAATAAGATAACATAACAATGGTAAACCAATGTTTTTGAAATGGACTTTGATATTGTGCTCAAAATGGATGAAATTGGGTGAAGAGGTTGTGCATACTTTTTTAAAGCTATCTCTAAAATTTGGGAACTTATAATCGTGTTTTGGATAGGCTCATTAGGTTGGGGATAGGTTTGTGGCCAAACCTTTCTAAGGGTTATAAATATGTCATTTGGAGATTTGGGTTTGATTAAACTCTGAGATATAATTTGTAAGTATTTTTAGGTCTGAAATATGTATCTAAAATCTTGTGATAATCGAGTTATGGCTCAATATTGCATCTCTTTGTCTCTGAAAATCCTAGTGAGACTTATAACGGAATAGTACTTGTTTAGTTCAATTGAACTCAATACATCCCCATGATGACTAAGTGTTAGCTACATATCACTACTATGAAAAGGCTGCATACTCTTGTAGTTCTTCCTCCTAATAGTCATGTGATAGCATGTGAAAAAGTATGCAAAGCTACATAACATTCCCCTAGACCTAAGTGGCACAAACATTGAAATAGTACTTCAGATTTAACAATGAAAGAGATCATCCATTAGAGTACATATATGTAATGCACTTGATCATATATCCTTTTATCAGTCTATGTAATAACCCCCTTGAAATTCTTTAGGTGATTTGCATATATAGTCATCATCCTCAAATTAAGAATTTTTTTGCACGCAACTGACACAAATTCAAATTCAAAAGTACCAAAAGGCCAACCATTTTTTTAGTTATAGTAAAATTGAAGAGAGGATGGTTTCCTAGACATGATACATTTTTGGAGGAAAAACATGTCCAAGACTACCAACCATGTCCTAGAAAAATTAGAATGATAAAAAATGAAATCTATAAGGTGGTGATGCCCAGAAATCACATCACAATATAAGAATGAGAAGCATATAATTGTTTGGAGACTAACATAAAAGAAGCAGATTTGAAAAGACGAGAAAGAGTATAAAATAGTCCTTTTATTTTGTTGGATAATTTTTTTTTATAATTACAAGTTGTTCCAGTTATTTCCAATCCACCTTAGTTTGAGACATGTTTCACGCTCACAAAGGGGTTAAGCATAAACTAGGAGTTCAATTTAATGTTGTTGAGATGACTCTTTATTTTGCATGAATTTTTTATTGAGTGCACTAATATATTTTATCTTCCTATTTGTGAGGTGATCACAACAACCATTTTGTTGCAATGAAATAACTTATTGGGTCTATTTAATATGAACTCCCTTATTGCATAATTAATTTGGATTGTAAAAATTTATGGAGTCAATAATATGCAGAGTGAGACATTTTGATCCTATTTGGTGTGTGTGCATGCAATTCTTGATGTGCATGTTTGCTAGGTTGTGGAATGTTGTTTTGGTAGAGTAGATCCTAACTTGAAAGCACTCAACTCTATAATACGGTATTAGCTCTAGTAGGCCAACTGAGCTACTAAAATTGAATATTTTAAGCTTTTCTTAAAATTTTATTTAGTCTCTCCTACCTCTTGGGTGAATTTTTTATTATGTCATTTGGAATTTAAATTCCTCATTATGTTACATCATGGTACTGGTATGAATGCTAAATATTGGAATTTGAATCACTTATTTCAAGAGTTGGCTTTAAATTATTTTCTTTATACTTCTTATAGCTAGTTTTGACATTGAAATTATTTATTTAGGCCTAAATCATTTGATATTAGGTGGTGTTCTTGGCATTGGATTTTTTTAGCTATCTAACTACAAATTGGTTCCTTCATTTATTGTTGTAGAGTTTATTTAAAGGCATTGGTCACTAAAAATTTGTGTTTTGGCATTGAATATTGGCAATCAATTCAATATTAGAGTTGAGTTTGGTGCCCCCCACTTCTCATCAAGTTAGAATTCATTTGTAAAAGCATGTGTTATTATTTTTAAAGGATATGTCATGCAATATCAAGTGAAAGTGTTTGACAAAGTGATACCCCTCTCAAGTTCAGATCAGCCACCTCTCATTTATTAAACATGACATCTCAATACTACATTATATGGATTTTGAACACGAAGTGATGTTTCATTATTTATTATTGCTCAAAAAGGCATTCTATTTAACTTTAGCATCACCCACAATCTAAAACCACCTTACATGCATGCAAAACTGCCTTCAGATTCGTGCAAAATAGTTTACCAATTTTGTTTTGTCGTAGTTTAACCACAAAACCACCTTTTTCAAAAATTGTATTCAAAGAGAAGGGATGGATTTGCATTTAAAATTTTAGTTCTTTTTATATTTACATAGGTATTTATCGAGATAAAATCATGAAATGAAGTATGGAATAATTGGTAACCCATCCACTTAGTGAGAACTCAACTAAGTGGAAGGTCTAGAGTTTAAATCACAACACATTCATTTTAGTGATATTTGTATTTATGTAAAAAGAAAAAATATTGTAAAAAGTGTGCAATCATATTTTTAAATAAATTTTTGAGGGCATTATTTTGTAGGAATGATATTATACTGTCAAACGGCATTTTTTTAGATCCATATTATTTGTAAAAGGGTGGAAAATATTGTAAAGGGGAATTTTTTATTTTTTGGTGGTAGATTTTACTTTGTTAAAAGGGGTTTAGTAGTCATTCTCACTCCCTTTATACTTCCCTAGAATTATCTTTCACTTTCATGTGTCAAATATCAGAGGGTGGGGCTTGGTCTGACATGTGGTTATACCCCTAATAAGAAAACACATTTTATTTTCCTACTTCTCACCCTGCATCATATCCTTGCTTTATGATATAACTTCCTATCATGATCTCATTACACTGCAATATGAGAATGAGATGATTTTCTTCAAATTATATGCATTTTAGGAGAATATGGTAAAATATGGGGAAGAGAACGTAAACCTCAAGAAGTAAAACTCTCTTCTATGTACCCTTATTCATGATAAGGATGGCCCCATTCACTCCCTTCATAATAAATTTTCTAGCACTTAACATCAATTTATTACCATAGACCTACATACCCCTATTACTATTCCAACTTCACTCACTTCTCCCACACCTATTGACAATGTGGTTATTTTGATAGTAATTGATCTTGTTCCTACTCTTGATGCTCCTATTCCAAATTTTGCTATTGTGTATTCTTCTCTTATTGTTACGCCTTTTGCTTATGTTTTTTTCTATTACATTTGCATATTCTTCATCCCATTTTAGATCATTATGATTATCTCACATATTTTTGGTTCTCATATGCTTTGTTCCATGGGATTTCCTGGCAGAGGTATTGGGATACATTCATAGGGTACTACTTTCCTTATCCAACCTAGTCATTAGAATTCTCGCCATGGGATAGGTTATGAGAAGGAAATGGAACTTCATTAGGGTTATTTCATGATAGAGATCCGGTTTTTGTTTGCTCCAATATTCGTGAGGATCTTGAGCAATAGATGCATTTTTTTATATCTTCACTCAAGATTGAGAACCTTGATATTTTACTTTTCAAACATGATCAACTTGGCACGCATTTAAATGTTTGATCACATGCACCAATTATTTATTTTACATTGAATCATATACAAGCATCCTCCTCAATCATTCATGTTCATTTGGTATGGATTTATAGTCATTTGTGGTGGCATTGTAAGTGTTCATTGAGAGGGAACTATAAGTGTGTCACCTCCACTATTTAGCTTTTTCATTTGTTCACCACTCCTTCTACATTATAACGCTCTTTGTTGTTTGAGCTATTTTCTTTAGCAGTTGTAGAGAAACTATTTTTATTTATTCTTAAGAGGTATAATGTATTTGTCTTGTCATCACTTTCCAAGCATGTTTACAATCTCATTTATCTTGTATTTGAATTTTCTCTCCTAAAGAGTCGGTAGTTTGATGAAACCTAATATCATCTTGTCAGTGTTTAAGTAGCTGGCTTCATCCACTTGTAAAGACTTTTAGCATCACTCCATCCACTTAACATTATGGGAGGGAATGATGATGATCCTTATTCTTCAAGTGTTGTTTCCCTTGATTTTTTACTTTTGGTACATGGCATCTTCAAGGAGTAAGTCAAATTTAAGTTTGGTGAAATTTCACACTCTCAACACACTGCTAGTAGTCTCCTTGCATAGAGCTATTTTGGTGAGTTATAGTGTCAGTCGATTTTTAGTGATTAAGAAATGAACCATAATTTTCTTCTAGTTAGAATAACTTTAGCTCTCATGAATATTAGTGGATTCAAACTTGGTGGCATTTATATTATGGTATTCCTAACATCTCTCAAATCTTCAATAGTTTTCCAACCACAAGTTATTGTCGTAATTTATTGATATTTGAGTTTATCTAGTTCATCATTGTGATTATTTTTTGAGTCATTCTTCATGTGATGTGTTGCGGAATATGTACTCTCTCCACTTTAACTATTGTTTTTAAACTAGTTTTTTGGGTACTTGTATGGAAATATACGAGCTACCTTGTAGAGTATTAAAGATATCAAATAAATAGATCTCAAATCATGTTACAAATAAATATGGGCTTATATCTTATTGTATGTGTGAGGGATGATTATGAGGTTCTTTTCATCAATAAATTAGGTTAACTCATGAATCTAAATATGCAATTATAAAACTAGGGAAAATGCTGGTACATTTTTGCGGCTAGGCATCCCACCTTGATCATACCACTATCCATTTTCAAGGTTGATAAAATATTATAATAAAAACAAACATTTATAAATGAATAAAATGAAATGATATACCTATTCAGGGGCCCGAGGATACCAAGTCGTGGTGCAAGGTTTATTAGTCATAGTTACTAATCATTGATGGCGTGTTGACTAATTAGAAGTTGTCTCTAGTTGCAAATGTGTCACATGCAGGACCATAGAGAAATTGTAGAACATTCACAAGACAGTTAAATGAACGAATGACACTTGTGTCAAAATTCTAAAATCTGACTATTTCATGGGCTTTTTTGGTCCAATATGACTCTCCTTATCCTTCAAGAATACCTGGGAGTAAGAGTAAAAGTTTTCAAAAAATCCAATAAGAATGAAAGGGGGGAGACACCTCCTTATATAGATTTTGATTGCTTTGGAGATTGGGATGTACATAGGTACAAAGTTCATATAGAGGTGAAATGATAAGGATCTATAATGCATTGGAAGTGCAAATGGTAGGCGAATTTTATCAATGTTTTGGGTGTTTACATAGAGTTTTTTGTCATCAAATGTAAGTGAGTGAGGATAATAAAATGGGTGTAATGTATTTAATCAAGTTACATTTATATTTTTTTGTTATTTTGTTGGATTATTTGATTTTTAGTGATTATTATGTTTTATAATGCTTTTGTATTTTTGTAACAGATGTGACCTTAAATGAGGTACCTTTTCTAATGTCTACATGTTGTCCCTTTTTAGGTTACATCTTACACCAGTGACAAAAAAAAACTAAAGACGAGATGGAGTTCACCTGATCTTGTGATAAAGTTTTTTATACATGTAGAGTTAGACCGTTGCTTGGATAGATAAGAACCTAGAAATGTTGATTGATGGACCACTTTAGTTGTTGTTTGTGAAGGGATTGATAGGTTGATTTTTCAAGGTAGAGGCTATTTAGAATATTGATTAAGATAGATGATAATTTATTTTCATAAGATTGAAAAACAAAGGATATTGGTTTATGACCCCCCTCAAGTGACAGGTTTTAGATACTAGTTTACTCCATCATATTATGGGACAAAAAGTGGAAATTGATAAGTGATAGAAAATTGATCTTGGTATAAGGGATGAGTGTTATTTCAGAAAGTGGAAAGTAGGTGTGGTTTCCCTAGTGTGTTGGGAGGTAGAATGATATGATGGACAAAAAGGGGAAAAAATTATCGATGTCTATGGAATGGCTATGAAATCCCAAGAAAAATTTTTCCCATCCAAGTGCAGGTGAAAAATGTATAAATGGAAAGTGCAAAAGTAGATGTTAGTTAGAGATCATGGGAACAGTGGTGCCACAACCCAATGGTGATGAGTGAAAATGATTACAAGTTAGTTTAGATGAGAAATGGTGGTTATGATAAATTTGTGTAGAAGGTGATGGGTGCCCATGAATGCTCTTTCTAGGAAAGTAAGAATATAAGGGTGCAAGTGATAGCGATATGATAATGGAAGTGAAGTGGAGGTGTAAGGACATGGATAAAAGTAAGATTGTTGGTGAGAATTATGATGACCTAGAAGGTATGTATAATTAATCAAGAGATAGACTAAAATAATAATTTGAACAAATTCTAAACATCACTCAATAATACAGTAGTCATGTTTCTCATTGAAATCCAGTGTGCACACATGAAAGTTAATTATTACGTGAAGTGAAGACTTGTGGGGCTATAAGTGAATATATACTAGACAATGTGTGGGAGTGATAATGGAAAGATTATTGGTGGTTTATGGTATGTGGGAGGTAAATGGAATCCATACATTTCTCCACTGTTAATGAGACATCTATAGCCCATAAAAAGATGCATTTGATTCCATTTGCATCATTTCCCTGCTACCATCTAGGCATCCATAGCCTCGATAAAGATATTAGAAAGACCCCTAGAGATATTTTTGATATTACTTTTGAATTTTTACTTTACTTTTGATTTTTTATTTTGTTTTGAAAGTATATTCAGCTCTCTCATTTTTTTAAGGGGGTTTAGAACCACTCGTAGCTTAAGTGAATGGAGGAGAAGTGAGATGGAGATGTCATTAGTTAGCATCAATAGATAATTTTGAGGGTCTTCACAAGAAGGTTTTACGTGTGTAATAGTACTTGGATCTCTAGGAGAAAATTAATTCTTAAATTTTCCAAATTGACTAGAGGCCGAGTTTAAAAGGTTGTAATAGATACTATTGAATCATAAAGTGTGTCAACAAGCTAATCAACAACTCGCCTAGATTTTTGAATCAAAATAAGCCATGGAATGTGGATGAATTTTAAGTGAATTATGTGGTAGTGATGGGTGAATTGTGGAAGGACAAAAGTGGAGGAAGAACATCCATGTGTAAGTGTGGTTTATTACATTTTTTTAAATTTATAGAATTTTTGGATTTTGAAAGAGCTTTAGTTGTTCTTTTACTTTTTTATGTTTATAATTTGTCAATGATGAAAAAGTAGAATGTGTGGGAATTAGGACACATCTCAAATCCAATCCGAATGAAGAGGAATGGAATGTATATAATTTTGAGAGTATGGAAATGATGACAAACAAAATTCCCCCCATTCCTAGTAGGGGCATGATTAAGGAGAGACTTGAGGCATAAAATAAGTTAGGGAATGATTGAGATCAATGGATTTTGTGTAATGGTGTTGATGAGGATTGAAGTAAAAATTCTAAGTGGGAACCAAACATGGTAGTGATTGGGGTACACGAAGGCAAAGATAGAGATGAAGATATCAGGATATGCTTCATAAGAAGTGTATGGGAGACAATGTCAAGAAATCAAGAACTAGATGATTGGCACTTTGTAGCAACATGTGTGGGATGAAGGCGTGTGAAAGTAATGGTGTATTGTGGGCGTGGGTGTGAAAACAAATCAATGGCCAAAAGAAGGATGATAGTAAGGGAAAGGAACATCTGAGGAATATATGTGATAGGAGGGTAAATGTTAACAACAAAGTGAGACACGTAGATGATGATATCAGGTGGATGAGGATTGAAAAACAATTTTGTAGGGGATGAAGACTTGAGAGAAAGATTTTGGATGAGAGAATGAATGGAAATGATATATGTTCTTTTAGAGATACAAGGCATGTATAAGCAAAAAAATTTAGGAAAGGAATAAATAATGAATCTTGGAGAGGAAGATGTGGGTGAGAAAGGTATGGAGAAGTGTGTAGTGGATGCATGATAATAGGATGAAGAGTGATATGATGAAGCATGAAAAGGGAGGGAAAGTGTTGACTTAGGGGTGACAAAGTCAATGGGCAATCGAAATACTTCATGGATGGTAGATAGGGTAAGGATAAGAGTGGTTTATGTTGATGATGTTTGGAAACGTGTGGACAATATGGAAGTATGATAATAATAAGGTTCTTGTATGCTTGGGATAGCATATAAAAAATGATATCTAGGGATGTAATAATGAGAAGAAGATTACATGATTGATATAGTAACGATGGGAATGAGGATGACTGGATGGGAGGAAGCGCAAATGGTGTTGGAATAAGTGTTGATGGGGGTAGTAGGGTATGTGTGGAAGATGGATCCAAGCAAGACAAATCATTGAATTGATCTTGACATGGGGAGGAACACGATGTGCATTTGGGGAATAAATAAATGAATAGGTGTTAGTACACAATCAAGGCTAAGGATATGAGGAATGGTGTATGGAATGAGATCGTATCACATGATGGTGTTGAAGGTGACGAGGACATATCTAAATATAGTAAATGAGAGTACTCCGAGGAGAAGGATAAATAGGGTGAAAATAATGATTTGAGGATAGTGTTAGATTAATGGTTTGATGAAGTTATAAATGGAATGAGGATAGGAGGGAGTGGATTGGTAGGTACACTAAGAGAAGTGTGAAAGGACTCAGGAAGGGTGAGGTATGTAATAAGGATAGGATCATAGATAATAGGTGGGGGTAGTGGTTGTTATTGGAAGGTGGAGCGGGAGGAGACAAAGGTTGGAAAATGATGTCATTAGTTTTGACCATGCCCTAAATGATGTTGTGAAGTTATGGACATGACTCATTGGGATGTCCATCAATGAAGTGATAGGAACATCATGCTTGAGATGTGTTCCACAAGGTTTTTGGCGGAATGGGAGGAAATTCTATCAACTTGTTGTCGAGAAACTTTAGGAGGATGATAAAGAGAAAACTAGACAAGGGTTGGGCTTGTGTGTGGATTAGAAAATATTGTAAATCTTAGAATAACTCTTTGCGAACAATTTGTGTAAAGGAGTCTTGGGATCCAAATGTGATGATTAATTTAAGGGAGTGCATAAATTATACAAGGAATGTAAGTGAGGGTGGAGAGGATGTGATGACATAGTGGGGTGAGGATCCTAGTGAATAATATGGTGAATGTGTATTTATCGTGGCATAAGGGTGTAGTAGGAGGCACAGTACACGACAAGGTGACATGATGCCCTAAGTGGATATAATCAAGGTATTGAGCCATGAGAAAAGCCTCACCGAAGGTGTATAATGGGTGGATTTACAAGTGATGAAAGATTTAGGAGATGTAACTTATGAAAAAGAGGTCAATGCACTTATATTATGGAAGTATAAATGGGAGTTCAATGACCACCACACACCAATAATCAAAAAAATCTATGATAAACTCATTGTCAAACTATCAAAGTATGTAGATGGTTGCCAAGGTTACTTTGAGAGACACAAAAAATGGATAAAGGGTTAATGGTGGCCTCATTAAGTTGTGAAAAATATTTATTGCTATGTTTTGGGAGGTGTGAGTAAAATTATAAGGATTGGCATGTGAGTGACAATGGGAAGTTACATAAAAGGAGGACATTGTCATATTGGATAAGGTAGCATGTATGGTGAAATAAGTGTAAGTGATGTTGGGTGTCTGTTGTGCCAATGAAGTTTTCAAATATGGAAATTTTTAAGTGTGGGGGAAATGGGTGGTGTGGCACCATGGGGTGAATGGGTTTATTGTGTATTTGGTGGTAAGGAAAGTGAGGCACACCTCCCCCTAAGTGTTCAGACTCAAGCTTGGTAATGTGGTCGAGTAGGTTCTAATGGAGCATGTCAGGGTGCATAAAGGTGTGGTTACAAGGTGGTTGTAGGGTGATTGTAGGAGGGTTTTAGGATGGTAACTTGGTGGTTATATGTCGGTTGCAAGGTGGTTCTAGGGTAGTTGTAATCTAGTTGTAGGGTGGTTACAATTCATTTATAGGTGATTGCAAGTAGGTTGTACGGTGGACCGAGAACTGCTTGATAGACCCAGGGTCAACAAGTACAAAGGTTTTCAATTAATAATTACATAAAAATCATATTTATGACTAATTCTAAGATAGATTGGTGTTGGTTGATTGTTTGCAGTGTACAAGAAGTTACAGGATAGGTCTACGATGACAAATATCAAATGTCTAAAAAAACATAAGACAATTATACTAACAACTAGGTATGGATGGTATGGGATGGATGAAGATTGGAAAGGGTGAGGAGAGGACTATGTGACAAGGCTTTTGGAGCCAATAACCAAAAATTTTACTAGAAATTGTAGGTCGATCGCATGAGTGATAAAGATTGTGTTTTTTGATGTGGGAATATTATATAGAGTTGTGTGAGGTGGAAACCAAAAGGGTGATGAAAAATTGTAATTCAATCACACATGTGACTGGGGATGGGAAAATTATGTGTGGATTTTGATCAAAAATCAAAAGCCAACAACTGGGTCTAGGAAAAATGTGAGTAGAAGGTGATCAAAAAATACAAGCTAGTTGCGCATACGACTAGGGATGGGAATGGTATGAGTGGGATGTGATCACAAATCATAAGCCAATCACACATGTGATTGAGGTTAGGAAAAATATAGTTGAATGTGATAAAAATCACAAGATATTTGTGCATGTAAATGAGGATTAGAAAAAAATGTGTGGAAGTTGATTAAAAAAATCATAATACATTCGTGCATGTGAGTGGTTCTGATAAAAATATGAGAGGAAGGTGATTAAAAATTACAAGCTAGACATCATGCAAATAGGGATATGAAAAATTTGGGTGGAACATGATCAAAAATCACAACCCAATCACACATGCAATTGGGGCTTGGAAAAATATGGGTGGAATGTGATAAAAAATCAAAAACGAGTCACGCATACAATTAGGGATAGGAAAAATACAAGTGGAACATGGTCAAAAATCACAAGCCAATCACTCACACGACTGGGTTTGGGAAAAATATGATCATGTTTTTTTTCTGGGAATGTTGATAGGATAATAGTGGATAAGTTGTGAGTAGTGTGAGTGATGAGTTTGAAAAACTCCTCTTATTAACATATGATTTTCACTTTCAAACTCACCCACTTGATACAATATTTCCTCATATAAAATCCAATGTGCATTGGTTTTTCTGTATTTTGTTTAGCAAAACTTATTTCCGAACAAATGATCATTTCTTATTTCTTGTTATTCTTTTTATTATGATGTATACTAACACTCGGGATGCAGCTAAGTCTAAGACTATTTTGCAACAAAGGGAGTGAGCTAGCCCGCAACAAAGACAATGAACTAGCACGCAACAAAGGACGCAAAACCACCTACAACCAAGGCTGAAACTAGCATGTAGCATGAATTTAATTCACAATTTAGGTTGTGAATCAATCTCCTTCAAAAAGTCAAAAATATATATTGCAGACAAAGAGTCTATGTTGACTTCTTCCACCTCATGAGCATCATCAGCATACGAGTTGAATTAGTCATTCATGAGATGACATACATTATTTATTATAATTTATTTTATTCAAATGCAACTCTTTGAAGAATGGTTCATTTTGTTATTTGTACTTTCTCAATAAAGAAATTTTCCTCCTCCATGTTGGGAGTTAAAGCATATATTCATACATTTGCAGGGTATACATGTCTACAGTTGAGCTATTTTTGGATATAGAGGAGAAGGAGAAAAAAATATGTAAAACAAAGTTTATATTTCAGTAGTTGTTTATGAGCTCATAGTACAAGTGTTAAGCTAGTTATTAGATTTTCCTAGGAAGGGAAGGAAGCTCAATTTCACCCAAGCAAGGTCCCAATTAAGGTATACTAAAGTCTCAATTCCCATCTAAGTTAGATAGATTTCAGCACTTTAATTTTGTCAGGTTATATTCATTTAAGTTCAACATATTTCATTGTCTCTCTTTGTGTCCTTTAGTTTCTAGAAGCCCTTTCAAAAGTATTTGGTTTAAATATGAATTCTGACATTGTTATTTTATGGTAGAAAATCATTGTCTTCGAAAGACATGTGTTGTACATACAGTGCATACATCATGCCATAAGATACATTCCTGGGTTGACATTTTAAATAAAGCATGGTAATTATCAAGAAGTTGTTTGATTGTTGGATAACTTATCTATTGGATTGTGTACAACATAGTTATACCAAATTATTTGATAAATGATATGGATGATCAAGGAATGACGCAAAAAAGTGGACAATAATTAGGAAATGGGTGATTGGAGAAAATTTGGGTCACAAATAAGGCATAGATGCAATTAGATATGAATGGATAAGAAAATTTTGGAAAATATGGCGTTATTTGGTTTTTGTAAGTTTTATAAAAAAAATTAACACATATTGGGAAAACATCAAGGGAAATTTTACAAGCCTAACATTAGTAATATGGGTTTAAGCTCACTTAGCACCATGCCTAGATACCTTGAAGGTACATAGGGGTATCTTAGGGAATGTTGTTTTCCTGACACTACGAAGTGAAGTTCACAACAAAAGTAGGCTCCTGATACTACGGTAGAAATTTGGATTTTTAAGGGAGTCCTCTATATACCATTTGGTACGTAAGGCGCCACTCCGTGATACAAGGGTTTTGTGTGAGGCCTAGGTATTGGCGTTAAAATCCACCTCACTGCACAAAAAGTAGGTAAAATTAAATTTATTATTTACCAATAACAATAGCTCCTCCAAGGAATATTTATAGTTTGTTAGAACATGTACTTTTCCTAGTTCTCGGTGATGAAATTCAAGTAATCAAACCCTTAATAGAGTAATATGGTTTCTTGTTCCCAAGATCACCTTGTGATGTGATGGAAGAGCATGTGTTGTCTTAGTCAGGTTTTAGACAAAAAATAAATATGGGAGAAGAACATAAACAACATCAAGTTAAACTTTTAAATGTTCTTTTAACAAAAGAAAAATTGCATGACAAACACAAGTGTGATTGTCCTACAACCATTTTTTTGGAAGTTTGTACTAAAAAATAAAAAATGATTGATAGATCTACAATAAATAAATGTTAGAAAACAAATAAAATGACAAATTTGTAAAACATAATGCAAACAAATTGATACTAGATTCAAAAATGAAAATAAGTTAATCTACAACCAAAATCAATCCTACCATGGCTACCAAAATGGTGACCAAGATATGAGCTACCTGGTTGAGTATTAGAGGTGTTAAATAAATCAAGCTCAAATCATTCTGTAAACAAAGATGATCTTATGTTATCATTGTATGTGTGAGGAATGATTATGAGGTTATTTTCATGAATAACATATATGTTGAGTTGTGAATCTAAATCTACAATCATAAAGCTAGGAAAAAATTCAGTATGTTTTTATGGCTAGGGATCCTATCTCGGTTAGATCCCTATTCCTTTTCAAGGTTCATAAAATATCATAGCAAAATACAAGCAATAATAAATAAAAACAATTGAAATGGTATATACGTTCGAGGGACCGAGGGGACCAAGTCACGGTTCAAGGTTTATTGGTGGTAGTCGATGATTGTTGACGGCCTGTTTACTAATTGAAAGTTGTATCCAGTCACATGAGAAACCTTAGAAAAATTACATAGCGGTCACAAGTAAGTCACATGTGTGACCAGTGTTTGTGTGAAATTTTAAAATCTAACAATCTCATAGGCTTTTTTGGTCCAATATGCCTCTCTTTTTCCTTCAGAAAAACCTACAAACATAAAGTTCGTGAGAAAAATATTTTTTCCCAAAAATCCAAGAATAATGAAAGGGGGGACACCCCTCCTTATATATAATATGAGTGTTTTGATGATTGAGATATATATGGGTGCAAAGTGCATAGATATGTGAGATGATAAGGGTCCATAATACTTGGAAGTGTAAATGGTAGGTGGATTTCATTAAATGTTTATGGTGTGTGCACAGAGTGTTGTGACATTATTAAATGTGAGTGGGTGAGGATACTTAAATGGGTGCAATGTCTTTAATCAACCTTATTTTATATTTTTAGTTGATTTTGTGGGATTATTTTATTTTTAGTAATTATTGTGTTTTATAATGTTTTATATTTTTGTAAATGATATGACCTTAAATGAGGCACATTTTATAATGTCTACAATACCTTGTGGTGACTCGTTTCATCTATGGTAAATCTTTTTTTCCAATGGTTTGTAAATGGGTACCTGATCAATTCTTGTTATCGAGATCCATATTTGGATCAATCTCCTAGGTTTTCTTCCTTTTCACCTCCCATTTTGTGCTTAAGGGGAGGGTGTTTGAGTTTTCATGTTCACACTTTTAGGTGGTTTCAATTATTTCCAAACCACCTTAATCCAGACATGTTCACACTTACAAAGGGGTTAAGCTTAAATTGGTATTTCATCTTAATATTGTTGAGATGACATTATATTGTGCATGAATAATTTGTTGAGTGCACTAATATATTGGATTCTCATATTTATAAGGTGATCACATTTGGTTGTAGAGAAACAACCCCTTAGGCCTATTTAAGAGGCACACCCTCCTTGTATAATTGATCTAGATTGTAGATATTTGTGGAGTCGATAATATGTAGAGTGAGACATTTTGATCATATTCGTTGTGTGTGTGCAATGATAGTTGTGCATATTTTTTAGGGTGTGGTAATGGTGTTATGTTTGAGCATATCCTAATGTGATCACATTCATCTCTCCAATATATTTGAATTAATGAACCATATACACAAAACCATTTAAAAGGCATTACAAAATAGGCATGTGCGAAATTTGGGTATCTACACGTTGTTACCAAGGTACACATTTGGGTTTCCTTTCTCCCCAATTTTAGTCAGTTTATTTGGCCAAAATATCCCCTTGGATTTTTATCTAGCCTTAGCATCCCTAGTGTAGTAATTTGGCCTCAATAGTCCCTTGTGTTGGTATTTGGCCTTAATAGTCCATGTGTAGTTATTTGGCCTTAGTACGCCTTATTTCGACAATACACAAGGTAAAAGCTCTAATGTATCAATATATTTATAGCAATGATAATTTTGCATGATATTTTTCTTGATAAGGTTCACCCTTTATACTATTTTGTAGCTTGCATGGCATCTTCCTTGATAAAGGTCGCCTTTCCATTCTAAGAGTTGTTCCATAGATTACAACATTTCCCAACAAGGGCATCTTACTCTAAGAAAATAATTTCTCTGTTTGTGACATGTACAACCCATGACACTCTTAAATTGGTTACTATTGTGGAAACATAATTTGATATGCTAATCAAGTATAGTCATTCTTATGCTCACTCCTATCAATTTGAAAAAATTCAATTGTTCAAGTTTCCAATTTTCCAATTATATACATATTTATTAGAGATCTACTTGTGTTTTCCATTTGTTTCAATTATGTGTGGGACTAATGTGGATATTCAACCATAATAATCATATAATTGATATTGTCGTTTTTATATTTTATTTTCATTTTAATCAAGCATTTTACAGTATTATATTAAAAGGGGGGTTTGTAACACCCTATTTTTAGTCAAGGGCACTTGGAAAAAACATGTTTTGTACCTTTATTGACATTTTGTCCATTAATACACATTTTTCCTCATTCAAACAAATTTATCAATTCCAAACACCCTATCATACACTAGCTTTGTCCCTATTATCCAATTCAGCATTATCAAAACCAATTACAGTTTACACAAAAACATCCTAAAAGTTTATAAATATATCTCTCCACTTTCAGTTCTAAGTTTCATGACCTCCTGATAGGTTAGTAGCCCTTAGACAAGTTAGGCTCTAAATCTTTCCACCTACTATGATATTGTTCTTTGCATGTGGAATAATCATAATTTCAAATGTGTAACCTATCTTATCCATCCTAAGGATGATTTTATAGTCGGTTAAGCAATAAACCTAACAAAAGGTCTTCTAATATGCAAATTCATTGTAATCCATTTGGATCATATGGGCATCACATCAATCCTTAGATATCACTACACATAAAGAACATATCCTTCCTAAATATTTGAAGAGAATCCATAAACTATCCAAGAGCATAATTATGAAGCCCACAAGGTCTCAAAGTACATTTTTCTAACTATCAAAACCAAATCAAGGGTTCCATTCTAAGTTTCATATTTTATTTTACATCCCATCTTAGGATTATGAGAGAACTATGTGTATTTTGAGCCCTCATCAAAGTAATGTTATATACATAATTCTCAAACACCATGGGCTTGTACTACGACCATTCCAAACAAAAGTGATAACCCCTTTTTCATGGTCAAGAAAGAAAAGTTATGGTTTAACACAAGAAATTAAATTAAATTTTGTCACGGTTATTGCAACATTTTAGATTTACATAATAACATATTAGATCTAGGTAAACTTACAAAAGAGTTTAACACCATTTAAATATCTCTGGATGGCTTCATACCCCTATATACATTCAGACCTGAATGTATTTGGTACTCCCAAGTCCATCTGTGGTACATTTCTAGATCTTCAAATTTGATGTACACCTTGATAGATGTATTTCCAAATTCTATTCAATATCAGGGCACATTGTTTCACTTTTTATAAGTGTAATAAATTCGGTTCATTCCATTGATATGTCCCAATCACTCTTTTTGTTATTTTCCGAAATGAGCAAATTATGCTAAATTAGCAATTGACATAATTCAAATCTTATTATGACTATTGATGCAGGAGCATCAACTCTAGCATGTGTATAAGGATGGCAACATCCAATTTTGGTTTACTAGGTATGTTCATGAGTCCTAGGAGTCATTAGGAGTCCGTTTATGTAGTTAGTCTTGTTTTGGGCCTTTCAAAATTCAAATGGAGCATTTCCCTCCAAATTGCAAAATTTGAATGTTTAGGCCATTTTTGGCTTGGTGTAGTTATTTCATGCATTCTTGAAGCTTGTAAATTCTATAAAAGGATGAAATGAGGCATTTTTAGGTGTCTTAGGTCCTCTCTAGGGTCAAAGTCATGATAAGATCTAAATAATGCTAAATTTGAGACATCTTATGTAAGGTAACCTCCAAGGGGTGAACTCACATCATAAATCATGATTGTAACTGACCAAATGACTCAAAGACCTCAAGTAAGAGATGATTAAGAGAATATAAAAAGCATGATGTAACTATTTTACTTCATTCCATTTGAATGAGAATCAAATTGGAGAAGTTTCAAGAAGAGGTTGTGTAGCAGGAACTGGTTACAAATTGTTTTTGTGCTTGTTTCCAAATTGCAAATGGTAATTGTTGATCTTTGGGCCTATACATGCATTATTAATAGAGAGTGTGAACAATGGTGAGATATTTTCTAAGTAATTACCTTGATTTTAGTGTGATTCTATTGGTTGCATGTGATTACAAGTTTGATTGAATAGTTCAAGACTGTAGCAAATTGTTTGAGGACTATTTGAGTTGATTCTAACCATATTGGTGTGAGTATATCGTTTGAAAAGTAGGTAAGGAGTGTCAAAGAAGGAGTATTGACTGATGTAAATAGTTTAGTTTCACTCATATTAATCTTGAGAGTTCATTTATTCTGAGCATGACACATATAGAGTAACTGTATACAACTGTAGTAGTCCAAGCAAGAGAGGAAAGTGCATTATAGTTGTAAATTAATATGGAGCTTGACAAAAAGGAATGATGCTTGTGAATGAAAAGGATGTATCTTACAGATCTATACCTCAAGATACTTATAAAAATATTGTGAAGAGGATTATTAGCTTGTAACTGATAAAAAAGACAGAGAAAAGGTGCACAGACCCCTGCTATGAGGGTAGAGCAAAGCATTTTTGTTTTATTCTTGAAGATTACATACTTCCCAATCATCACTGGTAAGATAAAAAAAAATTGATGTCTACATAGAGCTCAAGTGAAAATCTTGGACCTTGAAACAAAATTTTACTCTTTTTATTGGAAATTAACCCCTACCAGGTTTGTAGGAAGCTCACTTAGGGTTACAACAAGGATTTGTGATTTGGAGTCTCGATACAATGAATTAAAGCCTAAAATTAGGTAGAAATGATGTTGAGAAGGTTGTTTAAGAGATTCAAAATGAATTTCATTATTTTAAGGGTGGCATGTGAAGTTATCTCTGACAGTGTGTTGCCCCAGTGGGTTATCACAGTTTAAGACCTAAGGGTGTAAGTCCTTTTGCAAAGGAAGAAAGATTTAGACTTGTGATCTCATCCTGAAACTCATACCACAGTTAGAACAGGGTAATGGGTGCTTACATATACCCTAAGTTTGTCTTAAGCCCATTGTCAAGGAAATTTATGCATGACACTGCTTAGGGATAGGGCTAGTAGGACATATAACCAGTCAAGAAAAGACTTTTGTGGAAAAGACTTTTAGACAAGGAACGAGTTCTCCAATTTTTGCATACGCTTTCTACTTGTAAAAGGGTATTGGAATGTTCTCTCGGTTTTCTTGGAAAGCTTCTAGAGTGCTCTAATCATGACTTGACCAAAAGACATGGTTTTGATACACTAAGGACAATTTAGGAAAAGGAGTGTGAGATTGATCCTTTGATGAATTTAGGGCAACTTTATGGAAGAGATAGGTTGGTGGAATCATCAAGGACATGTGGAAAAGGTTGGGGAATCTCGCTAAGGTCTAGAAAATAATCTGCTACTTGGTTTGAAGAACCTCTCCTTAAGAAGAGTGGAACTAGTAAAGACACAAAGGACTGTGTTGGGATGAAATAGAATGATATAGATTCTTGGATAAAGAGCCAAATTTGTGAGGTGAATATGGCCTTGAGGAAGAGCATATTGTAGGGTATGAGAATAGTGATGAAATGTTAGGATTGAAAATATTCAATTATGGCAAACTAGAGCCTCGTTATTCAAGAGCTAATATAAAGCAGTTTTCAAGAAAGGTAAGAGTATGTATACCCACTCTCATAAATGATCAGTTTGATTGCTATCATAGCATTCATTTAAGGTAAATGGACGAGACACTAGACTGTCAAGAGAGGTTACGATGAAAGGTTTACCTTGTGTGTGTTCAAGTTTGGAAATTGAATTATTAGAGTCATGAATGGGGCAGAATTGAGCTTGATCATAGCTGGGAGTACATTGAATCCATGGAATTGAATAGTTCTCTCAATCAACTGCCATTGATTAGTTTCTAAATTATTTCCTTTAATTTTTTTCATATATTTTGATTTGGTGTGATTTAATTAAAATGGCGATAGCTCTAATTGTTCTAGATCATGTTTTGTTTTATTTGTTCCAAATCTATAAGTCAAAGTTTGTATTACTTGCATGTGTTTCACTACATGTTATAAATTTTATGTCATCCAAAGTAATTAGCTACAAAACCCCAATTAAGAGGAGTGTTAGGATAATTTTTTGCCATGTTAATTTTGTTGAAACCCCTTTGCTTAATCTTAGATTTTATCTTATAAGAAAATTGATGCTACAAATAATGTTAATGTTGTTCCCGAAGTTACGGTTTCTCTTTGTATTGATGTTTCTTTGAATGAAAATATTATAAATGGTTCTCAAATTGCTAGTGCATGTGAGGGTAGTCAAAAATGTTGAGATCGGGCTTTTAGAGGCAAACATGCTAGACTAGTTCCCCTACCTTTAGTGAAGTGAAGTTTCAAGGCAAAAAAAATCAAAGCCAATAGTAATGATACTACTTTCCAACCTAAAATTGAGGCCAATAATGCAATGAATGTTGTAAAATAGTCAAATCACATGTCACTCTTGTCTAAACAAAGGAATCATATCCAAATTACAAGATAAGTGACAATTCATACAAGGTGTTGCAAATATTGTTGGAATCTAATATGATTACTTTGCCTCTTTTTTCAGAATGAATTCATCAATTTCATTTCCTAAGGAGTATAATGCTAGTACATACTATGATTATCACATAATCTCCATAGATTGTTCAAACATATGCATAACATTGAAACATAAGATCCAAGACCTTATTGGAAGGAACAAACAATGTTTTAAATGGATCAGTGGCTCAACCTAACCAACATTTATAAATATTTACAATTCCTCTTCCACCCATGTACCTAATCAAAAGATTAAAGTAGTGTCCATATGATAGGTCAAATGGAGGCACCATAAATTCATAGTGTTCATCCACTTTATGGATTTATTGATGTGGTTAATGTTGCTAAAACAAAGAGGGAACATCCTTCGATTTGTTTTATGAAAGTAAAATTCCAAATGATAGGACCAATATTTATACAATCTCTTATAGCTACATGTCTAAAAAAAATAAAGGGAGTTATGACTAACAATAACTAAAGTATTAATGTATGCACCAAAAAAATTACTAACAAACTTGGCTATTATCAAAGAGATTTAACATGAACCATAACAATTATTATGGGATATAATGGAATCTCTAGGAAACTACTTGGTTGTATAGCCCTACATGTCATGGTGGGCCCTAAGATTATTTTAGTATTATTTCATGTGGTGCCAAAAATGGATATTGTGATGTTTTTCTTGGTTGACTCTAGATAAATCAAATGAGAACAATATGGTTTACCCAATTCTCACTGCCATAACAACTCCTAGACCTCCTACTTTGACTAGTTGGTGTGGTGAGATCTTCTAAGGGTACCTTGATTTTTTTAAGTAATTGAAAACCCATCAAATCAAAGTGTTAGTTAAGTTTACTTTATTTTATTACCATTATTTATAATAAAAAACGTATAGAGAGATTGATTACTTTAGGTTTGTAATTAGATAATAATTATTTTATGATTTCTTCCAATGATTGTTTACAAAGATTTTTTTGTGTTTCGTTTGTATATTTAGGTACAGTTTGTGTATTTTACATATATTTATCTAAGATAGGAGAATATGCCATAATCTCATCTTGTTGATCATTTGATGCGGTATGGAACTACATTATGATGAATGTGTTCTTATTGGACAAAGTGTCATACATAATTAATTGACTTATCGCATCAAATTAGAACACTAAACCTCCTATAATGACCATCCTTGAGACACTGGAAAATATGCTAAAAATTTGGTAAAAAAAAAATTTTAACCAGGTATTAAGTGAAATCACCAATTTAATTAGGTTTACACAACCTTATGAAAAATTTTAAACTTCCCTTTTTGTTATGTTATTAGTCTACCCCTCTTCATGATAAATTGCCCACACAACCCCTTTTTAATATATAACTTTCCCCTTTTTAATATTTACCATTCACTTTTGAAAATACCCAAGATTTACATGTGAATAGGGTTAATTTTGGGCCTTAGGATTAGACCAATCTCAACCCTAGATTTAATTTTACCCTAAATTTCTTTATCACTTTCTTTTCATTGCTCTCCCATGATATTTTCTCTCATTTTAGATTTATTTCTTCTTGTAGGTTGGTGGAGGTTTCCTAGGAGCTTGTCCATTTATTGTGCCTTTCCTTTGTGGAAAACCCTGCATTCAAAACGTTTGAGCAAACCCTAGATTGGATGTCTACATGTAGGGGGAGAGAGCGACAACGACAGAGGGAGAGAAGGGTTTCGGGTTGGAGAGAGGTAAAGGAGGAGGTTGATGGCACAGAGAGGTGGCAGAGCAGTCGGGTGGGCGCTGCAGCGGTTGCGGAGGATAACAGGGGTGTGTGCGTGTGGGGGGATCGGAACAGCAGCCGAAGGGGGGGCGCGCCTTGAGTTTTTATGTTTTGTGTTTTGTTTTTGTTTTGTGGAGACAACGCTCGTGGAATGGCACAGGGGTGGCACGCTGTGGGAAGCGATGAAGCTGGGCGCGCGCGGAGGGACCAATAACATGTGCAGGCGGGTGCGGAAGGGGGGCTGTGAGTATGGGGAGACGGGGACAGTACAGGGGAAGATGGGGGCAGGGAGGACATAGCGACGGGAGGGCTGCAACAGGAAGGGAGGGAGCAGGTCGTGGGGCGACCGTGGCCAAGGTGGGGGAAAGGGGACAGTCGGCTGGGGGGGGGGGGGCCGACCCTCCCCCAATGCAATTTATTATTATTTTTTTGTGTTTAAAAAAAAAAAAAAAAAAAAAATAAACACTTTTAATACGTTTTTTTATTCATATATATATATATATATATATATACATATATATATATATATATATATATATATGCATATATTTTGCAATTACAATTATATTATATATATACATTTAAATATACATAATATATATATATATATATAGATATATATATATATATATATATATATATATATATATATATATATACTGTAATTTTTTTAAAAAAAAAACTACATTAATAAAACAATTTTACTAAGACTATTTTTTAAAAAAAAATCTGAATAAGATGATCTTACACACAATAATAAATAATAATGGTTTCAACTTGTAAAAATAACAGATTTTAACTGTGCTATTTTGATGCAAAAGGGAAACTTAATAACTTCAACCATTCACTCTCCCTTCAATGTTGTTACAAAAAGAAAACAATAAAAAAAAAGAGATACTTTCTTTTTCAAAGTAGTGCTACATACTTTAATTCAGATTTTGTTTATACAAATGGGACTTTCAACCAGGTATTGATATTGTTTTCCAAATGCAAAAGTAACTAAGCATTTCAGATTTTTTTTTAACAAAGATATCAACATTAATAACATCATTACTTAGGGAGAATCTTACTTCCATCAAGCAATCTACCTTGTTAAAATGACATTTAAATAATGCACATTAAAGGAAAAATACCCATTTTTCACAAAACTCATTTTACAAGGATCTCAAGTTCATTATTACATCATAGTCAAAATGTTAAAATACATAAGAGGAGTGACATAACAAGTCTCCCTTCCAAGATTGAGAGAAATCTTTCACATGCCTATGGAAAGTTAATTTTTTTCAAGTGACTCCAAATCCCAAGATGAAAACTTTTACATGCCAAAGAGCTTTGCGAAAATAGCCACACCCAAGGTGTTACAATGAAAATAATGCTTCACAATAACTTGGGGAAATAAGAAGAGACCAAGATGCCACAAATCCAACCATCTCCATGCTTGAGCTTCAACTAGAGTGACTTAAAAGGAAACCAAAAAGGAGAAAGAGAGCTTGTTTGCCACCCAACCATAGGCATCATCACATGCCTATCCCAAGGTTGGGATGCATGCTAGCCTCCCCCAAGCCCATGGGAAATAGGTCAACTAACCAAAACTTGCACAAGATGGAGGTTGAACTAATAATGCAACAAGCATACAAAGATAAGACACATACAAACAAGACTCCAAAATTTACAAGGAGGAGAACCCATGTTCATCCTCAAAAATGGGGAAGAGAGGAGAAAGTTCTCCAACAATTTTATTCCAAAAATTTCTTGCACAAGCAACAAACTCCATACCCTCCTTATTGCTCCTAATTTCAATCCAAAACCCTCCTTATTCCTCCTCCCTTTTTCCAAGTCTTTTTTGGAAGGATTTTCAAACCCCAAAGGGGTTTCCTTACTAAGAATGGGGAAGGAGATTCAAGCCAAATGAATCATCTTCCCCACCTCAACCATTGAGGGGAAATACTAAGACCCTACAAGGCTTGTCCATCAAGCCTTGAGGATTGAGAGGGAAAATTTCCTCTCTCTTCCCCCACACTCCAAAACTCCATCATGCCATATGATGGAGGGAGTAAAACAAACAACAACAACCAAGTAACAAAACCATGCAACCCATCTACAACTATGAAAAAAAAACAATACAAGGAAAAGACATAAGAGCCTACCTCAAGGAAAACTTTCTAAAAATTTCTCCACTTCAAATTTCTCCACACCTTTCAATCTTCAAGCTCCAAAATCTACAAGCAATCAAAGCAAGTTCCAAAAAAAGTCCCTCTCTTTTCCCATGAATGGGAATTTGAAGAGGAGCAAGTAAGCATCCTCACAAATGAGGGGGTGACATGTGTCACCCCTCTCCCTCATCAAGGTCAAAGATGCCAAAACAAAAAAGAGAAAGGGTCAAATTATCTTTTTGCCCTCTTCTCCCAAAAACCCTTAAATGTTAGCAAGACAAAATTAGTGAAACTTTTGATAAACACTCAAATCTACATCCCTTACATGGATGTGACTAAACAAGAGGTAAAAAGGGAGGGAAAACTCCCTCTAGCCTTGAAAATAAGCCCCCCTACCCATTAGGTAGGGTCCAAGGGCTCATTTTATGTTAGGGGGACTCCCAAGCTACAAAGGGGTCCCCAAAAATGCCCAAAATACCTTAATTTCGGGTTTTACATTTTTGGCACAAGGGTAGAGGGTGTGGGGACCACCCAAGAGTCTCACATGTGACCCTAAACCCTTGTGATTAAGTGACTCATTAAACAAAATCTAAAAATTTAAATGAAAGTGGGATTATTAACTCCCAAAGCAAGTTTACAACTTCACTAGCAACCCTAAACAGAATTAATAATTCAAAGCACAAAACATTACATGAATTGGGGTCGCTCAAAGTGCCCAAAAATAATAATCTCCTATACTAATGCTTCACACAATGAACATGGCTAGGACTCAGCTCGTGGGCTGCTTGTGCAAGATTGAATTGCTGCCCTGAATCTCACGTTCTCCTATAAACCTGTCACCTGCACACTCATTGCACACATTAACCGTACATGTCCGATAAAATATAAAACTATGACATAGTAAGATATCAATAAGTTCTACACTAACCTAACATCCTACGGAAATCAAAATGCGATAACGTGCACAATTATATTCAATATTCCAAAAGTTAGGCAAGATGATAAAGTGATATATAACCATAGAATTCCACATGCGACATCTATCCATTATTATAATTATGTTCCAAACACAACATCATAACCATTAGTATCCATGACATAACAAGAAAATGCGACAATATAGAAATTAAGCTAAATTGGCGCTATACGCCTAAATGTCCACACCTGTCTAATAAGATCAAATATCTAAATATAATGTCCAAGATATAACCAATCACTGTCAAACCATGTCTATGAGCAAAGAAACAACAAGCTACTAAGCTATAAAAAGTGTGGGCACTACACCTCCATTTACTGATGCCAAAAACATAACATGTATTGGCAAAACTTCCATTTACTGATGCCACAAACACCACCTATAGAATTACATGAAGCACTGAGATTAAGTTGTCATAGTTCATAACAATAACCATTATCCTTCACAAGTTTAAGATGAGGTTCTACCTATACGATACCAAATCCAAATCCAATTATTAGACCTCAACCAAGTAAGCAACAAGTTCAAAACGCTAATATCATCCCTACAAGGGTATGCTTACCACAACCTCTTAGTGCACAATCAATCACAATTCTTAAAAGTGATCCCATTTTACAAGCTAATATTGAGATAAACACAAAAAGGTACAACATACATCAATGTTAATGATAATTATGATACCAATAATGATGATGGTAATGGGGGACAATGTCGCATCTTTCTTATACTTTTGAGAATCTAGGGGTCCTAACTCTACTCCATAGGATACATGTGCTTCACACCATTCAAGATATTATGATGATTCCCTTGGATATGGTTATACCATCAGTTAGTTTATTTAACTAATGTTTGCAATTGAGCCTTCTATACTTTCTATACATAGTTTCCTTTTGTTTCATTGTCTCTTCTAATTGATTTCCCATCCTTCTTCCTTTCCTACTGCATTTGGAAAATGATTTTTGTCGAATCTATACTATTTCTCCGTCTTTCTTTAATATTTGATTTGCCAATTGTTTTTTTTGTTTCCTCTCTCATGCTTTTAACTTTCAGCTTCTTCATGTTTTCCCCTTGCTTATACTATTGATTTCCACTTATTATTTGTTACGTCAAGCTCATACATTTTATTTATCTCCACTATTTATTTGAACTGCTTTGGTTTTTCCTTTGATTGCTTTCTTGGTTTCCTTTTCTTATGTTTCCTTGGTTCTTTTTCTAGCCTTTGCCCCTAATTTACCTTGTTTTGTCCCCTCGTAAAAGCTTACGCTACCTTCCACATGATGACAACACAATTATGGCTCCAAGAACATGTATTTCTAATATAAATAATAGGTAAATAAGAACTCCCACCAATTTCTCTCTTGTGTCTGAGTTTACCTTCTTCTACTTGGTTGTATTAATTGTTCCATGACTTCTAGAATTTTTTTGGCTTTATCTTTTTCATCTATGATTGCACACAACTTGACATCTTTCTAATTATATCAGGGTACATAGTGAATATATATTAATGTTTTGTATTGGATCTATTCTTAGACTATATGGCATGTCTCCAACGTATTTTCTCTGTGTTTGGCATGTATTCGACGTGTTTACACAATGTTTGGTTTCTTCAACATGTCTATTATGTGTTTGATCACATAGGTGACAAGTCTTTTTTTATCTTATGTGTCTTCAACATGCATTAAGTGATTGTTTCTTGTTTGATATGTATTCATTATTCTACGTGCTTACATGCGACCAATGTGCATTCAATGTCTAATGTGTTTACTTCGTGATTGGCATTTCTAATATATTTGCCTCATGTTTGCTTATAAATGTGACGTGTTTCAAATATGCATAGTTGCATTGGGTGTTTGCTATGTTTTACAATGTCGTGATCCATATCAAGGAAAATTTTGCTTACTACTTGACTATATTGCCATGATTTCTACCATGCATCTATTAAGGGCATTGATCCCTTCATATGCCTCACATTGCTATATCTTCCCTTGATTGTTACTACTCTACTTTTATTTGCCCACATAGGGGCATTATTACCTTTTATACTACAATTTTTACTATCTTCCTATATTAAGGGTGTATCGTTCTATGTGTTTTTCCACTTAACCCTTGCCCATAAGAGGAAACATATTCTTACGACTATAATGTCTACATTATTCAAATAAGGGGCATGATACTCTTGCATTAACATTGATCATACCTTGCCCACGGGGGTCATTTTATTCTTATGATTACTTTTATTATATTTGCCTACATAAGGTGGATTGCCTTTGGGCTCTCATTGCTTACACCTTGCACAGATGGGCGACATGACACAAGTATATATTTATCATTAATATTTCTCCCACATGGGGCATATTACAACTTATGTAGATTACATCACATGCCCATATGAGTCAACTTACTTATTATATGCATGCTCGATCATATCATTATTAATTAGACATCAAAATATTTTATTTTATATCTTACACATGATGTGCATATGCTCTTTTTTATAGATATTTGCTTCACAATTTCATCCCACAACTCAAACAGGGGAAAATATTCCATTTATTTTATCACCAAAGTCCAAGATACATGGCACTCTGTACTACTTGACTCTTATAGGTGGGGGCAATCACATGGTATTTTTTCAAGGCGTACCCAACACATGACACTTATGGCTTCCTCTTTTGTTTGGGCCCTTTGGCCCTAGTTTTGGGTCCCTCAAGGTTTCCAACCCTTTTTATCAACTTTTCCAACACATTGTGTGTCAACATGTACACCAATAGGGTCCTCATTTGAATTCAAGAAGTCTAACTAAATAAGTGCATTAATGAATTTAGGCCAAATGAAATTTACTATCATAGACATTTATTGAAGTTGTCAAAGCAAGGAATTCATTTATTTCAAGAGCATCCTTGTGCCAAAAGCATATTTCAAGCATTTAGAGAAAAGTATCTAGCATTTACTTTTTATATTGATTACATCATTGAAATTAACAAGGATTAGGACACTTGCATTATACCACACTACATGCAAAAGTGCATCATACTCGTTTGTTTTTTGTCAAGTTATTCAAAATTATAGGGGCTAATAATAATGAAGAGATAACACATGTCATCATTAACTCCCTCCAATTTTTACAATTATGTAAGGTGTTGTCGACATATTAAGGTTTCTAGGAAGGAAAGTGATTCCCAATTACTTGTGTTTTATAGAAAAGTGAGCAAGGTTTTCATATCCACAAACAAACACATGACATCAACTTCACACCATTCAATAGTTATCAACACCCTATTACAACAATTCTATTCGTGCCACTAAAGGAGTAGTACAATTATGGTCAAGGTTCTTTGTATGCATTTTTTTTCATTGGATTGATTCACCTTGTTATCTAGACATGTTTTGCATTGTCGTGTCACTAAAGAAGTAGATTATGGTCAAGATTCTTTGTTTGTATTTGATTTTTCTAGGTTTGGTTCACCTTTTTAGCTAGACATGTTATGCATTGTCTATCCATAAAAATTGTCTCTCAAATTCAATAAAATCAACCGCTCTAAAAACTTATCTCCTAAGCACATAAATTATTTTCATTTCCTAATACCAAGTACATACTTATTTCATTTGATTATGTTTAATTTAATAAAGTGGTACATATATCTTAAGTACATCTATCTGAAAAAATGTCAATAGATATTAATCACAAGGCTCTAACCTTAGATTCCATGTATACCATATTGATTAATAACTTCATTACCTTCTTCAAAAACTTCCTACTTACTACTTTAAAATGGCATTAATCTAGTTGTAACAACGTTTCAAGTTCAAAAAAAAATACAAAGAAAAACAGGGGATCCAAATTCCACCATATGGCCAAGATTATTCAATGTTTCTCAAAGAAAAAAGAAAAGACATGAATGACAATCATGTAGAAGTCAAAGTTAAAGTAAAAATTACCTTGTAACAATCAAATAGATATCAAATTTAGAGTCATCATTTATTCTTTTTCTAGGTTTGGTTCACCTTTTTAGCTAGACATGTTATGCATTGTCTGTTCATAAAAATTGTCTCTCAAATTCAATAAAATCAACTGCTCTAAAAACTTATCTTCTGAGCACATAAATTATTTTCATTTCCTAATTCCAAGTACTTACTTATTTCATTTGATTATGTTTAATTTATTAAAGTGGTACATATCTTAAATACATCTATCTGAAAAAATGTCAATAGATATCAATCACAAGGCTTTAATTTATTAAAGTGGTACATATATCTTAAATACATCTATCTGAAAAAATGTTGATAGATATCAATCACAAGGCTCTAACCTTAGATTCCATGTATACCATATCGATTAATAACTCCATTACCTTCTTCAAAAACTTCCTAATGACTACTTAAAAATGGCATCAATCTAGTTGCAACAACGTGTCAAGTTCCAAAAAAAAAAAATGAAGAAAAACAGGCAATCCAAACTCCACCATATGGCCAAGATTATTCAATGTTTCTCAAAGACAAAAGAAAAGACATGAGTGACAATCAAGTAGAAGTCAAAGTTAAAGTAAAAATTACCCTATAACAATCAAATAGATATCAAATTTAGAGACATCATTTATTCTTTATCCACAAACACCACAACCCCACACCACCACCTACCCGCCCCCCGGCCCCCCTCCGCCCCAACCCACCCACTACAATTGTAGAACACCTATCAGCATAACTAACTTGATTTAACCCTAATTACAATAGATGTAGTTAACTGTACTGAATTGTTAGTATAAAAACCACTTTCCACATCTAGAGTGGCCTCATTTCCGAAATATTCAAATATAAAAAATATTACTTTAGAAAATCCTTTATAAGAACCACAGATATGCTTGGATCCACAAATAAATAAATAAAACTCAAAATGCATTATAATAGCTGACATAAAAGTTCCAAAGTAAAAGTAGAGATCAAAAAACACAAAAATATCTATAATGGGTGCAAATGACATGGTTGGAAACTGTTTAGAAGTGCAAAAAGATTGAACTCGAGGTAGAAAATTCTTCAAACAAAACAGCACTGTAAGGTAAAAACCTCATAAAAACAAATTGTATGTGCCCAACAGGTTGGAAGAAAAGGAGTAGCAGCACAAGTAACCAGGCCACACTTCTTATGGAAGGACGAGATGAAGGTCCCAGGCATGAAAGAAGCAATAACTTAGAAACCTTGTTTAAGAGCACTTTGGAGTTTAATCCAAAACTTGAAATGTGATTTCTAGTTGAGAGTTTTATTTTGTAATTTCTTTTTAGTTACACTGCTGTACTGTTTTTTGTCAGACTTTTTGGATCCCGCTGCTGAATCCATCTTCAAGGGAATAAAAAATGAAGCTAATGTTCAAAATGCAGCAGCAAGGAAAAACTTTCAAGCAGATTAAAAGAGTAAAAAAGTTGTTATTGTCCTCCCCACATTCAAAGGGCCCAAAGTGGATGACAACTAGTTGCTTTCATGTTGAAAGTTTTCCAGAGGTTTTCCACAAGGATGAAAAATTCTGGGGTTCTTCTTGGTGAAAATAATATTAATATACATTGGGCATGCTCAAAACGTTGTCCCCATACAAAGCAGCTACTTTCATTTGCAAGTAACTAACTACACATGTAAAGCTGAAATAAAGATATCTTCAATACAAAAAAACCTTTGACATCATGCTTGAGCCGAATCTTTTTGGTCTAGTAAATGTTAGTGCTAAGTGCCTTAAAAGTATAAATAGCAGAAATGTGCAAAAGGTTTCCTGCAATAGATTTTTTATAAGCAACAGAAAACATTATGGAATGCCTTTTACTCCATCTCTTTCAATCACAAAATCACATGAAATGCTAGGTAGATGAGGAGCAAAAACTACATGCATTTTCCGCCTTACTCTTGTGTTTCCAAAGATGCTGTATGTATCCAATGTAGTAACAGAACTGATGTCAGTCAAAGTCCTATTAAAACTATTACAAGGGGAACACATGGAGTTTGTGAACTCCTCCATGCGAGATAAAAAGAGCCTAGTATTTATACAATGCGCCCAAGATAAACCTAGAGCTGGAAGAACCCTGTGGTCTGAAGAAACAAGAGAATCAAAATTCCCAAGCTGGAGATTATTTATTGAACCTTTGGATCCCTCGGAACTGATAAAATCCACAACTTGATTAGTAACAATCACCGCGATGTTAAATTTCTGAGCATAATATTTTAATTTGCTTGAAAGCTTAAAGAAAAGGCTGGCTCTCTTTACCATGTCATTTATATTGTTGTCGAAGTCCGATCGAAAGAGAGCCGCAACAGAGTCTATGATAAGCAATCTAACAGGCATGCCAAGGGGTTTTGATAACAGGATCTCTATATGCTCTAAGAACTGCAGCAACTCCTCTATTGTATGAACACCCTGAACAAATATATTATCACAAGGGTCCAAATTTATCATGCTAGAATCATTATTGTTTTCACTAATAGTAGCATCAGTAATAGGTTTAAGGACATGAGATTTGGTAATAGAATCCAAGGCCTGCCATTCGTTGCTATTGATTGCTCCCCAGAATTCGGTATCTTGATCACCTTCCAAGTTGCTGACACAACGGGTTCTCTTCTCATTGGCCCCTGCATTATGTGATTGGCCATCTTTCCTTTTTCCCAAACTCTGCTGCTTAGAAGATTTATCTTCATAATCCATTGAATTTGTTGCAGTTATAATGCTGTTGCGTGATTGGCCCAATCTGCAATTCAGGGGAAGCTGACCGGACTCGGATTCAACCGCCACATAACTCAGCTCTAGCTGAGATCCAAAACCATGATTGATTGGAAGCTGAGCCCCACTCTGAGAACCAGCAAAGCCATTGGTCCAAGGCTGATCTGACCCTTCTGTATGAGCTCCACTTGACAGATTGGTTGGAAATCTGTCCGACTTGGGCTGACCTCCATTGGTTAGAAGATGAGCCCTGTCATTATTCAAATTGGTATAAGCTGGAACCAGCTGTTTAATTAGGAATTCATCCAACTCAGGCTGTAATCCATTAGGCTGGGGATCCATAGAATGATCCATTGGAACGTCAGATTGAATTTCTTTGTAGCCATTGGCCCGAAGATGGACCAAATCAGGTTGACCAACAAATGGACTCACTATGGGTCCATCTTCAGATGACCGATTAGCCGCAATCAATCCATTAATGGGATTGAGTTCAAACTTATGCTGAACCCCAGTATGGTCCGACTGGGGTTCAGCACAAGTGCATTGATTGCACACATATTCACTTGTATTAAAACAATTTTTCTGATGCCAATCCACCTCAGGTTGAGCTCCAATACATTGATGATACAACTCAGACTGAAATTCATTTGATTGACTGCACAAAACCAAGGCAAATTAAGAAATTGAATTTGTTTAAATACGATAAACTGCTTATCCAATTTTATAGGAAAAAACTTGGCTCATATTTTTTTGCAAATTTGCTATTGGAAAAAGATGAATTAGGCAGTTGGCAAAAACCAGTGTTCCACAGAGGCACATCCACCCCAAAAATCTGCCGTCTTGGAGACTTGGGATGTCCCGGAGAATCGGAGACTCCAAGGGGTCATCCCCCCACCGTCCCACCACCGCCACTAGCACCTTGGGGAAGTCCCTGAAACGTTTTCCTCAAAGAGGGTACGTTTCTGAGACATCCCCATTTTTGGGGGACTCTAGGTCGTCCTAGAGACTTCTAGAAGTCTTTCGGGCAGTCCCGGAGACTCCCAAGCGTCCCCGATGGCATAAGCTGACTCAAAGGTTTTTTTTTTTAATTCAATTTGTTTTAATAATTTTGGACCCCCAACCCTAAACCTCATACTTAATGGGCATGACCCACCCCCTAAGCACTCCAAAACAAACTATAAATAAGAGTTACACCCTCACTCCAAATCACAATAAAAAAATCAAAGCAAGAATGAAAGCATTAGCAAGCAAAAGTGAGAGGGTGGGAGCATTAGCAAGCAAGAGTGAGAGCAATACCATTAGCAAGCAAGAGTGAGAGCATTAGCAAGAGAGAGGGACAGCGTTAGCAACAAGTAACAACAAGAGTTAGAGCAGGTGCCAAATCTTCATTGCATTGAGCCACTGGCCAACTGTATTTGAATTTTGAATGTAATCATCATTTTGAATATAAATATTAATATATTGATATTTGGCATTTTCACTATTCAATGCAATGTGTTTAGCATTTCAAAGTTTCATTTGTTGTTCGTTATACATTTTTTTATAACTAATTTTTCAAGTACTATATATATTTGTGCCACCATCCTACCGCCTTCATGTCGCCGTCCCCCGCCATCCCCAAACCTAGGCCCTTGGTCCCCTGTTCCGAGACTCCATGGAACACTGACAAAAACAAATAGCCTATAAAACATTTTTTGCACAGAAGATGACCTGAATCAGATTTGGGATGTAAATTTTACAGTACTTCCAACTTTTGCAGATTAACTTGATATTAACGCAGCTGATTCCCGAAAAATGATATTACATAAAAATTCATTGCGTAAACACCAAATGTTGAATTTTGATACGTGTCGACCCCAATTTTTCAGCAAAAAATGCAAATTGGAGAAAGTAGCCAAAACACGTTCCTTGCAAAAAATTCAGGGTTTAGAATTTAGAGCACTTGGAAATATTGCTAATTGGCACATCCAAATTTTCAAAAAAACAAAGCAGTCAATTGGAGGAAAAAAACTCATTAAAAAATCCCTGCACAGAAGTTGACTGGAGTTAGATTCAAGGTCAAAGGTTTAAGATTCGGAGCACTAAAAAATTTGCAGCTCACAAACCCAACTTTTGAGAAAATTATATAATAATAACCTATAAAATATTCCCTGACTCGGGTTCAGGGTTTAGGACACTTTTATTTTTGGTAATTGGTGAACACAGAATCGCAGAAATTAAAAAATTAGGCAAGAGCTAAAAAGATAGCACATGAAAAGTTCCACGCACAAAAGTCGGGGTTTAGGGCTTAGAGCACTTGAATTTACTACAAGGTAAATCCAATTTTTGGAAAATTGTTAGAACCACTCAGGTAGCATGAAAAATAGGCCATTAAAATTCCATGCACAGAATCGGATCCGACTTGGGTTCAGGGTTCCAGGTGTAGGATTTAGCACAGTCAAAAATTTTGTTGTTCTTAATGCCAATCAGCAAAAGACTAGCCTATAAAAACTACCTGCAGAGAATCTGACCCAATTCAAACTTTTAAGTTTTTGCATTTGTGTCACTTTGATATTTTAGAAATTGGCAAATACAACATTCGATTTTTTTTGTAAAAGTTAGCTAATTGGCAACAAAATATAACCCATAAAAAATCCCTACACATAAGCTGGACCAGATATTCGGGTGATAAGGGCTTACTTCACAATTTTGCTCATTGGCAAATTCGATGTTTTGAAATATCTATTACAAAATTAGCCTATTGCTGAAAACAGCCAATATTAAATCCATGGACAAAAGCTGAGCTGACTCAGATTCAAAGTTTAGGGACTTGAGTTTTGCTAATTAATAAATCCAGTTATTGGAATTTTTTTTATAAAATTAGCCAATTGGAGGAAGCAAAGCCCATAAAAAAATAGATCCATGAGCCAAAAATGATGAGGACAATCACAGTAAAACAACGATCAGCAGCAAAGCTAGCTGACACCTTTGACAGCATCTAATAATCAATTCTTAAACATCATAGTTGACATGAACCATCTCGCAAATTTTCATGGCAGGCAATTCAAGTGGCTGTAAATGGATTTCTGGAGAAGTCAGGATGCAAGGCTAACTTTCATGAGTACCCATTATGTCTCAGCTTTATTGAGTAGTGACTTTTCAAGCAGGTCTTGGCTTGGCTTGTTAAATTTATTGTCGAATGTTTCTGCAAAGATGTTGACCATGTGGCAAAATGGCAGATAGTTTGTATGGCTGCAATTGGATTCTTGTGGAACTCAAGATGCAAAGCTACTTTTCATGAGGACCCCTCGCCTTTCAACCTCTCAACCTAGGGAAGTTGAGACTTTTCAAGTAGGAGTTGGCTTTGGCTGCTAATATTAAAATCAAATGTTTTCACAGAGATGTTGAGTCCTTGCCACGTTGTTTGGGAGACTGCAATTGCATACTGTGGAACTACAGATGCAAAGCTACTTTTCATGAGGACCCTCACCTCTCTGGTTATGTGAGTTCAGACTTTACAAGCAAGGTCCAACTTCGTTTGTTAAAGTTGAAATTAAATGTTTTTGCAAAGACGTTGAATGATTACCATGTGCAACAGAAGTTCAGATACTATCCTTTCGAGTATATCAATGGAGAGACTTTACCAGTAAGCACATTAATAGATTGATGAACTTGTGTTACATAAAAAAATCAAAAAAATGTGAATCCTGAAAGTATCAAGCTAAGCAGACTTCATTGTGGGGAACACTCATGGGTAAACACCAAGGACACCCTTACTATGGGGTATGATTCCTGGCACCGACAATTGATGCTATGCGAGATTATTCATTTCACTAATTGCAATCCCAACACTTTGCCCTTGTGAACATCACCTGATCAAACAAATGCCAAGTGAATCCTTCAAGCTCATGCCACATGAATCGGAGAAGAAACTCGTGAGAAATGGGTATGATTTTAGCAGTCAACACTACAACACCTAATTGAAAAAAAAAATAGATAGCTCAAAATGTTGCACTTGGGGAAACTCCAGTTACTACAAGAAAAATGTATGCATTCAAAATAAAGTATATTCAGCCCAGACTCCCATATAGGGTTTAGGGGTACTCAGGGTTCATTGGCATTAGGTTTTGGGTAAAGCTAAACATCATTTTTTTGGGTGATGGCCAAGCCAGACGCCAATTTAAGACAGGAAACCCATTCTTATAGAAGTTCACAAGATTTACCTTATAGATTGTTCAAATTCAATGCACAAAAGTAAAACCCCATACCTGATAAATGCTTGTGAAAGCTGGCGAAGACGACGAGAGGCAAAATAGCCCTCTGAATGAATATACACAGAGCTGGCCTCTAATCCCCCTCGTGAAAAGGGCAATTGGGCACACAGAAGAAGCTGCAAGGCCAACTGGGTCTTGCCGGATCCGCATTCTCCGACAAGTTCAGTGATCGAACCGCAGGGGATTCCTCCGTTGAGAGCACTGTCCAGGATGTGGCAGCCCACTGTGCATTTCTCATTGCGCAGGTATTTTAGAGGGATGGGAGGAGGAGCAGCTTGCATTCCTCCTCTTTTTGCTTCTGATTGTTATTTGCCTGCCCTATTGTGCTTTCCTGGTTCGGTCTAATGATGGCAGATGATTATGCCCTCTCGTTTAGTCTTTCATATTCTGTTTGATTAATTTCCCGCTATAATATTTTCAAATTCTTTATAAACCAGGCTAATGTAGCTTTAAAAAAATCTTAGCTTGATAGTTATCTAAATAAAATATTGTTTTTATTTTGGTGCCGGACTAGTTAATTGTTTTGGTGTTATGTAGTGTGTTTATGTGTTTATTGACTATTGGTACAAGTTTGACAGCTTATTGAGGTGTATTCGAATTTATTTCTCTTATGTTATGGACCCTTGTCAATTTCTAAGTGTTCTTGTTTATGTGTTTATTGACTATTGGTACAAGTCAGACTCTTGGTGTATTCGAATTTATCTCTCTTATGTTATCGACCCTTCTCAATTTCGTAAGTGTTCTTTGTCGCTTTGTCATCATGCTTGATTATTTGTTCATGTATTTTGTCATTTTTTTGTCTCTTGTAAACATGGTTTTCCCCCTTTCTTGTGTTTCTTTTGTCCCCCTTTGTTTTCCCCTAATATAGGGCCTTCACCACTTTCATGGTATGTTGACTATTTTTCGAATCCCGCAAAAACGACCCTTACCCCATTGTGGCCCCTTTTGAACCCTACCTTATTTTATTGAATTTATGCCTCTTTTGATTGGCTTCTGTGTTTGGTGTGTGTTGATTTGTGCAACAATAAAGCCCTAATTTGAATTCGATAAATCTATAGATGCATATGTGCATTAATGCATTTAGGAGACACACTAATGATCAAACATTGAGTTGTTTCTTTTGCACAATAGTGATATTGAAGTTATAAAAACATAATCTAGTCTATTTTTTAAAGTAGGTCTCCATGTAGCAAAAGCCAAATCAAGCATTTAGATATTCATTCTAGCTAATACTAGTCTTCTAGGACTCAAGAACTAGCCTTAAGCTCAACTTGCTCCATCACCTCAAAACTCACTTTAAAACTTAACAAAAGTATGTAAAACACTTATACATGTTTTCTAAGCACTCAGAAACCTTCACCAAGCTCATGAATAAATCAGAATCATCACCTTACCTCATCAAGCCACTTAACACCATGCTATAACTAAGCATCTTCCAGATTTGACCCTCAAAGAATAAGTCATAAATTTTTCATACCATATAAAAAACACAAGTTTGATATACCATTGGAAATATATCTGAACCAGGATCACAACACAACTTTAATGGAGTCCTAACTCCTCTTGTAGCTCTTGCAATTCCACTTTTACAACAAGTTGCTCCAAATTGCCCCAAAAACCAGTCTTCATAAATAGGGCACACTTTTCCATTTATAAGCTCAACCATGATCTAAACCTATCATGGACATCTATAAAAACTCTAGGGATAAAAAAAAAATTCAATTTATTTTGCACCTTCTTTGGGAAACTTCTTCACAAATTGAACTTCTTCGAAAACAAGCATTTTCAGGTGGGGCCCACATATAGTCACATGCTCTAATACACATTTCTGGAAATATGGAAGATTCCTCTACAACATAAAATCGTTAATTTTTCAAAATCAATCAAAACAGACTCAACATACCTCTTTTTCTTCAAGTCACTTTTAGTTAGGGTTTAACTAGGGTTTCAAAGCAACTTATCTTCTTAACGATCATTCATAAAAACATGACAATCAAACCACCTCATTATTTTTGTGAAATATTCATAAATTCCATAAAAATATCCCAAAATATCTCAGGTCCCATACAAATCATACAATCCACAACGAGCATCAGAAGGTCAACTTTTGCTTCAAAAACACACTGTAGATTACCTGGTTTTTCCAAAACTGACATATCTTGCAATTTATTCTTCAGAATGACCTGAAACTTGTCATGAAGCATCATGAAAACATCCTATAACTTTACATACTCACCATATAGCTCAAATATCTTTGAAACACTCCATCCATTAAGACTTACCTATGCCAACTTGCATATTCTCCACCTGTTTTCTTCCCAAGAACCTCAAACATGCACTGAACCTCTGAGATAATTAACCTAAAACTCACCATACACCTCATATATACTATCACCATGTTGTTACCATGCTTGGTTAAGATTGATTAGCTCCAAAACTCATACCTTCATACCATTCTTTTATGCTTCAGGGCTAGGAATAGGCCTGGAATGACCTGACTCAACCATGACACATCATGAACTGGACATGTTGACCTCTTATAGACTCATTAACACTGTAACACACCTCTATGACCATGTATGACCTCATTACAAACCTTCAACCAACTTAGGAGAGCTCAAACCATGACTAGCAAATTAACCATGCATCCAGGACAACTTATAAAACTCACCAAATCCTGGAAACTACCAATCAACCTTCATATTTGACCTTGATTGACACCTCATGGAGACTCACATGACCTCATGACACCCTTTTCCATCAATGGAATTGACATCAATGACAACACAAACACACAATGGCCAACAATCTCCCCCTTTGTCATTGATGGAAACCACCTTCAAAAACATTGATGGCAACCAACAAGACCAACACCTAAATGACCTCTTTTCCATGTTTCAGATGCTTATCTCCCTCTTTTACATTTATGACAAAGGCTACAATGATGACACTACTTGGAAAATGACAACACATAATGACAATAATGCAAAAACTGACTTACATGCACAAATAACTCCCCCCGGGACTGAAATTTCTCCTTCTCGCCTTCTTCAACAGCATATGATGATCCATGGACCTGAATAGCCAAAAAATAGCTCCCCTAAGTGTATACTCTCCAATTTTGGCTTCATTCATATTTCTTACATACATCCTTTAGGTCTTGTTTAATCTCAAAAACACCATTTTGCCTTAAAATCCAACATGACTTATTTTAGGACTACTTATCCCTGAAAAACAACTTCAGTGCATTTTTGACAAAGTTCTTAAAGCTATGAAACCAACTCAAGCATACAAACAACTTCAAAATGCTCCCCCTAGGAATTATACCATCCTTATCTAACTGAAAAAAATAAATTTAGCTCTTACCTTGATAAATGCCTTGGATAGATGGATCAAACACTTCATCATTGTCCCTGAAGCACTTTTTTAGTGATTTCATCTTCTTTGCATGTTAATATAACTTTCTTGAGTCAAAACATTGTTACTTTCAAATATAATTACACCTATTTCAACCATACTCAGTCATTCACACTTATAGCCCTTTACTAACTTAAATGGTCTTTTCATGCATGGAATAATTTACTCCCCCTTCTTAAAAGAGATATCTTAGACATATACATCCTTACAAACATGTTTTATACAACCTTTCATAACTATCTTTGATTTTCAACCTTTAACTACACATACTCAAAAAAACTTGAAATCCTTACATACCTTGAAATCTAATGTAATACCATTACTAGACTTATGCCATGACACATTAAGACTCACCTTCCTTAATATCAACTTCTTAACCCTCATATAGGACCTTGACCCATAGCTAATACTTACATTCTAGGCAACTACCCTTTGTCAATATTCTTGAAACTCCAAAGGCACAACTCATCAGATCATATTTGCAACATGTCTTTCATTGACTACATTTCATTAGGTATCATCTATAGAAACTTCAAAAACCATGTCCATTACGGTGTACAACACCTAAGCATGTGCATTCTTCCAGATCCATTATAGAGCTTACCACTGTGACACTTCTTGACTCCAGGATCACTACTGTATGCTTAAACTCAAAACCCAACAAACTCTATACTTTTAGATCTATATCCTTCAATGTTACACAAGTTATTTTACTCATACTCTGTCTATAATTTCTTATTTTAGCACATAATGCATTACATACCTGTTAGGATCAATCATTGGTCTTTACAAACTTTGTATTACCTAAGGAACAATACTACACCATTATAGACACTATGTTAAATAGAACATAGCCATTAGACATAACTTTCAAATCTTCATTTTACTCAAAGGACATCTTTCTTAATGATAGAACCTTATAATCATTGCAAGTCTTAAGATCTTACAAAATTACTTCCTTGAAGATCATCATATCACAGCATACATCATACAAGCCTGATAGTTAAATCATTCATTTAGCAATCTTTTCAAACCATTTTCAAATTGAATTAATTGAATCACATACACTCATACACAATAAAATACTCATTTCAAATGTTTCACTTCCTTGAAAAGCATCCTTCTAATATACACCATCTTAAACTTTATACAGTGCTTTTGTCAACATGTTTGATCATAGACAGCTCATTATAAATTCAAACAACTTTACAGATCATTTTAGCCTTGCAAACCATACTAATGATCTTAACTTCATGCACAACTTAGACTTTCATTTTTGCTCTATGCACTTGATCTCAGCTTTGAAGTAAAATTCCTTATCTTTATTGATCTATATCTTGGTCCTTCAAACTCATCTTTTAAACTTGAGCCACAACTTCCATCATAGCTTGAATATTTATCAACTATAGATTCACATCAAATTCAATTATTCATCTTTGACAATACCTATTTAATACAATATGAGATTACCTTATAGACTTCAATCACTTGTCCATTCTTCTAATGGCACACTTTATCTCCTTGCATAAAGACTTTCTTCACCTTGAATAACATCATCAGTATTCACAGACTCTTGTCTCATCCTTGTGGACTCTTGTCAAAAACATAGACATGTAATTTGATGCATCTGAGGACATTCAAATTTCACCTTAACCATGCTCAGTTTAGACCTGTGTGATTTATGTTTTCCATATTATGCCAAGAATACTATCAACCTTCATTAAATTCATAAAAGACCTTCAACCAAGAACATCTTCAAACTTTATTCATGAGGCTATACAAAAACTTTCAAACACCATACCTCATATAGTAACACTGACATCCACAAACTAATTTTTAAAAATACTGTGAGTCAATACAAATAACAATACTACAAAATACAACATGACTTACACCTTTCCACTTAAAACATATCTTCCTTTCTTTTACCATCTTTGTAAACACAAGTTATTCTCATACATTTTCACTATAATGATTTACATCCATCTAATGGTTTTGTAGACTATCAACAACCTTTTCTTGATATTGACACACTGACTTTCATTCTTGACTACAAATTTTCTCAACCTATGACCTTTTTCAAATTGTTCTTCTTCAAGAAATCTTCTATGAACATCTTCGAAGCATAAAAAAATCTTTAAGATGGACTATACTGACCTTCACATGACTATTTAATAACACTTTGAGGCTTCATACACATTGTACAACCCTTAGGTTCCTTAAGACAACTATCTTTGATAGATTGAACTCCTTTGTTGACATAATCCATCATACTTTTACTGATACATGATCAGACTACAAACCTTGATGATCATTGTATTGAATTATGGACTCATAAGACCTATTTCAATATAAATTACTTTTCAAATATACTTGTAGGTTATTTAGCTCCATACTCCTTTGATAATACAAGACTTATACAAATAAAGGGGATACTAAAGACCTCTTGATTTTATGAGACATAGACAAACAACCTTTCACACTTGACATACAACTTCTAAGACACATATTTCATGACATGACACCACTTGAAGAGTTTTCAACTACATTGAAGACTACTCATATTACATGACCTTACTCAACTTAGGACTGATCAAGACCTACAACATGTCAACATAAAGGATCACAACTAAGAACATAATTTTATACCACGTCATGAACAACACATAATTTGACAACTTCAAACTTTACTGACCTGAGACACTATTAGACACATGTCATGACTTTCATACATTTATTTAGATCACACACACATTAGACTTTCAACACAAGACTCTTATCATTCTTGAATACATGACATAAACTTTCATAACTCAAACTATACATACTATTGCAACTTTGACTATAGAACAAACTCCATTAACCTTGATAATAAACTTAGATAGAAACTTATACAAACAATACCTTACTGAATAAGAACATACATTGAAATGATACACCCTTACAAATCAGACACCTACAAGAAACAAGAACTCAAAAACATATGGATAGATCACTTTCCATACCTTATCACTCTTGAAGTATCCCACACTCCTAGCATTTTCAACTTCTCATGCACTAAGAAAGAACTGTAGATAAGAACATATGATCTTCTTCAACTAGAGAAAACATGCTTCTTGATCTGACTTGGGCATGATTTCTTATCTTCCATCATGATGGCACAAGAACCCTCTTTGACAAACTTCATTTGATCATTCTTACTGTGCATTCATTTTTCTAGAATCTCTTTTATACCAACAACATCTTATTGATTAGGATCCTTGGACTCATCAACAGTCTTGGGACACCTTAGATCATTTTCTTTCCTTTTGGATGCTTGAAACCTCTATGTTACCTTTGATGAATTTCACCTTGGTGATAACTTGAAATATGTCCTTGTTTGTGACATTTGAAACAAACAACCCATTCTTCTTTCCTCTTGACTCATATACACTTAGGTTCCAACCACAATCCTTATCCTTGTGACCATAACAACATGAAAAAATTCACCTTTGAAGAGAACCATTCAAATTCCTAGGAGAACCTTATTTTACAATCTCTAGCTCTATGACCAAAATCATTACAAAGTATAAATATCCATTGAAAGAAGTACCATACCTCATAGCATTAGGTTGTCTAACAAGGTTAGACTTCTTAAATCAGTCCTTCTTTGTCACCTTCTCATCAAATTGAGAACTCTTCCAAGCTTTACCATCACTTTCCTTTTATTTCCTTTGAAACCTAGGCATATGTCTTATCATTTCATCTCTTTGTCTCTCCAAAATCCCATCAAGAGCTTTAGAACTCTTTTCTAACTTCTCCATACATCCTCAACCTATTAGATGCATCTTCTCCAAATCAAATTCACATTTCAATCCTCTTCATACCTACAGCAAGTTTCTTCTTTAACTTTTAGGGCCTTAGACACACTCTCCACTTGATATTCCAAACCCTTGATGGCTTGACCATGCTCTATCTCCATGCACTTGATCTGATCTTGTAATCTATGAATCATTGACTCAGAAACCTCATACTTCATTCTTAATGCAACCTTAATATCTGAAGACTTACCCATTGCTTGTGCTTCAAGAGGATCTCCTTCAAGTTTTTAAACTTGCTTCTCAAGGACCTACTCTGATACCAAGTGTTGGAAGCACAATGGACTGGGGGGGTGAATCTGTCCTACAATAATTTTTGCTTCAATTACAAAACCATAAATTCATCAATTTAGTTGTCCATACATCATTCATAACCATACATGTGCATATTAGAAGTCCATTAACCATTCACAATAACACAACACAAGAGAGAGTACACAAGACACCAAATATAAGTGGGAAAACCTCAAGGGGAAGAAAACCCACTGAAACTCTACTTATATTACACAAAGAAAATATATTTAGTGAAGCACCAACTTCACAAGGAGCACCAACCCCTAGTTTAGTAGAGCACCAACCCTACAAGGAGCACCAACCCCTAATTTAGTGAAGCACCCACTCCACAAGGAGGATAAAACCCCCTAAGATGATCAAAAACCAACTCAACCATCTGAAGATGAATATATCTGATTTTTTTCTGCCATAACTAGTGGAGATCACAAATTCAACTCACACACTTTGTTCAAACCCTCATTCCTTCAACTCGCTCTATTCTTCTTCTTTCATGGACTTGTCTTGGATTCAAACCTTGCAAACATGTTCTCTAACTCTTAAACCTATAATCACTTTCATCAGCTCTGAATTTCATTCCTCATACAACCCTTTTACACTCTTCTCTTGGGTCACACTTTTCCCTCATGCATCAACTAGTTCAAAAATGAACTCAAAACATTACTTTATATGCTTCTCATTAAAAATAATAAGGATAGGTCAGTCCTATACATTTATATTGACCAATAAACTTTAAAAAATCCAACACCAACTTCATATTCATAACCCATGTAGGTCGGTCGTGCCCAAAAGCACCAAACAAGCAAAAAACTAGCTCAAAACCCCATCACCTAGATGAGCTAAAACCACTAACACAAAAACCATGATTATTCAAGCTCCCTAATTTCTCACACATGTAAAATATGACATAAAAACATCATCCATGGTCATTAATTAGTTTTCACCAATCAAATTATTCATAACTAACTCAAGAAGGCTCATATCCTTCTTAAAACAGTTGTTTCCAGGACCTTGTCTTCACCTTTGGGCTTCAAGACAACCCAAGAACAACTAAACTATGGAATGTAACCAATATTGGAATCCACTTACCTTTAGATCACATCCATGCATGTTATATCCCATGAAACATCCATATGTGCAAACCACGCCAACTTTCCTCTTCACCAAATTTAGCTGCCCAGAAAGCAGTTTTACAAACTCAACTGGTTTGCACCCTTGATGTCACTTTCAAGACCTAAAAAGGCCTTAAATAGGAAAAAAATTAATCCCTCTTCACTCTACAACTGATATCAAGCATCAAATAATCCATTACATGCATCATTTACCTCAATCTTTTAGCCTGAGAAATCCTGTCCTGAAAAATCAAACAACCTTCTTCTTCACAAACTGACAGTTGGATGACCTATCAAAACACTCATCATCAAGAGACAAGAAAATTATACACCATTGAATGAAATATATATGAATCCTCTTTCCATAACATATTACATTTCCTTCCAACTCCAAGTGGAAGGCCTTCAACCAGGTCCATCTCTGCAAACTGCTCCTTTAGCCTTCTAGGACTCAAGAACTAACCTTGAGCTCAACTTGCTCCATCACCTCAAAAATCACTTCCAAGATTAACCAAAGCATGTAACACCCTTATAAATGTTTTATAAGCACTCAAAAACCTTCATCAAGCATGAATAACTCATAATCATCACCTTACCTCATGAAGCTACTTGAGACCCTGCTAGAACAAACATCCTCCAAATTTGACCCTCAAAGAATAGGTCATAACTTCTTCATACCATATAAAAACACAAGTTTTATATATCATTGGAAATATATTTGAACCAGGATCACAACACAACTTGAATCAAGTTGTAACTCCACCCATAGCTCCATAAATTCCAATTTTAGTACAAAATTCTCCAAACTTCCCCAAAAATCAATCTTCATAAATAGGGCACACTTTTCCATTTTTACCCTCAACCAAGATCTAAAACTATCATGGACATATATTAAAACTTCAGGGCTAAAAACAATGAAAATTTATTTTGCGCCTTCTTCAGGAAACTTCTTCACAAACTTAACTTCTTTAGAAACAAGCATTTTCAGGTGGGGCTGACATATAGTCACATGCTCTAATACACCTTTCTGGAAATGTGGAAGACTCTTGTACAACATACAATTATTTATTTTTCAAAAACAATCAAAATAGACTCAACATACCTCTTTTTCTCTAAGTCACTTTTAGTTATAGGTTTAAAGCAACTTATCTTCTTAACGGTCGTTCATAAAAACATGACGACAAAACCACCTTATTTTTTTAAACCTTCGTGAATCATAAAATATATTTTAAATACTATCCCATGCAAACATCATTAAGGTTCCACAACAAGCATCGGAAGGTCAACTTTTGTCTAAAAAACACACTCCAAATCACTTGATTTTACCAAAAATGACATATCTTGCAAATCCTTCTTCAGAATGACCTAAAACTTGTCATGAAGCATCATGACACCATCCTATAACTTTTCATACTCACCATATATCCCAAATAACTCTGAAACACTCTATCCATTTAGACTTACCTATGTCAACTTGTTTGTTCTCCACCTGTTTGCTTCCCAAGGACCATGAAACACCACCAAACCTCTGAGAACTGACCTAAAACTCACCATACACCTCATGTACATTGCCACCATACTATTATCATTCACCAACAAAATTTATCAGCTCCAAAACTCATACCTCCATACCGTTTTGTATTCTTTAGGGCTAGGAATAGGCCTGGAATGACCTAACTTAACCATGAAACCTCATGAACTGATCATACTGACATCTTACAGACTCATCAACACCTATAACACACCTTTATGACCATGTGTGACGTGATGAAAACATCCAACCAACTTAGGAGAACTCAAACTATGACTTAGCTCACTAGACCATGCACCAGGACCTCATAGAACCTCACCAAACTTAGTCACTATGAATCAACCTTCATGTTTGACCTTGATTGACACCTCATGGAGACTCACATGACCTCATGACACCCTTTTCCATTAGTGTAATTGACATCAATGACAACACAAACACACAATGGCCCAATATTTAAACCACTTTCTACACCTACATTTTGGTTAACCTATGTTTGTATTAAACACCCAACCTACAATTTTCCTTAGATAAACCCTACATAGGTAGTCCTCATCCTAAATTTTTCACTTTGTGTAAACCCCATTTCTTATTACATTATAAGGATTACTCCTATCTCTTGATTGATTGTCATATGCCTTGTTTTATTTGTTCTAATATTTTAACCCTAGCTCTTATAAGTGTCATATTGGTTGTGTGTTGTTTCTTTGCATGTTATGTATTTTATGTCATTCAATATGATTAGATCCAAGATTCCAACCATACAAAGAGCTAGGATAAATTATCATCTAATTTATCTTATATAAAATCCCTTGATTCCTTCAAGGGTTCACATGAAAAACAGGATGGTGACTCCCTATGAAATCCAAACTCATTTTGAATTCATTCCAAACTCTCTTGAGATCTAGGGTATGGAGGGCAATACTTTAAATGTTCCTTGTATATACTAAAATTAAAAGTAGTAAGGTAAAATGTTGATATAGAAGACTGTAAACACAAAATCTATGCACTTGGATACATTTCTATGCCATAAAGCATACTAATATATACATGATTCCTAAGCAAGAAAAATAGTGGTTGACAACTCATTTTGGCCTTTTTTCTTTATCTTTGGAATTATTTTTGGGCTTACACATCTTACAACCTTTTTGGTACTTGACAGATTTATATTTTATGGCCTCGTACACTAACGCCCAGTTAGGACAGAAGTGCCCACGTGCTCCTGTCCCTCCTGGGCGCTCCTGACCCTTTCTCTATCCTTTTCTCACCCTTTTGGGTCTCTTTTACTTTTTGGGCATCTTTTAAAACTTTGGGTCAGCCTTTCAGTTTTCAAGTACAAAATTCAAACAAGGGAACACATATATATACTTAGTTATTGCTCTCAAATAAGGGGCCAAACACTAAAACATTATCTACTCATCACCTAATCTTGCATCCAAAGGCACAAGAGCATTTCAAAGGCATACATCTAGCACATTCCATACAAGGGACAAGGGATGCATCACTTCTACATACACATCATAGGAGGGGAAGTTCATTTTATTCCATCTCACACATGTACATACTTGGGGCAATCTAGATATATCCCACTATTATAGTGTAACTTGCATAAGGGCAACCTAGGGTATCATAACACAAACATACACAAAGAACTACATGGAGTATGAGATGCAGTGCAATGCTCGTTCGTAAGATCACTCTTCGGGTGATCGATGGGGTCAGTTTGAATCCCCATTCTACTTTTGATTTATTAGATTTGATGTTGTTTGTGTGCATGTTCAGTTAGCTATCTATTTTACAGGTTATGGGTATGATCGAAGACATTAGAACAAAACTAGAGTGATAAAAGAGGATCAACAATGAAGCTATTCCATCCTATAAAATATCATAACTTGAGCACATGTGTGGACACTAACGCCCATATTAGTCACTAGTACCCAGACGCTCATATCCTCCCATGGGGCACTTCTGTCCTATGTAGTTCTGAGTCTCAGAACCCTCAATGATTCTTGATGACACTCTTCTCTAGTCTATTTCTAGTAGTTTCTTAGCTCAAATCACTTCCAGATCACTCAGAAATCAACTAAGTCACCTCCTCTCTCTCTTTCTTAGGGTTTTATATTGATACATGCTTATTGGTTGTGTCTTACTGTATACTATCACTTGTATATCATTAGTTACAATAGTTACTCTGAAATTAAGATTTAATTCAATTTAGATTAAATCATTTGGTGAACCTGTTCCTTACATGCCCATTATCATATCTTTCATGGCTTCCCATCCCTTTGATTCTAATGCTTCCCCATTGTATATCCAAGTTCAACTTCATAATATCCTTGTTAAGTGTGTCCTAGTTGATCCTGGATCTAGTCTTAACATATGCACTATGTCCTTTCTCCATCAAATAGGAGTTTATACTACTCATCTCAATCCATATACTCTTTGTATCTGTGGCTTTGATGCTACACCTAAACAAGTATTGGGCACAATCTCTCTTCCCCTTACTATGGGATCTTGCACTCTTAATGTTTTATGTCACATTATGCCTCATGATGTTCCTTATACTATCCTTCTAGGCCATCTTTGGTTACATACTATGCATATTCTTCTTTCTACCCCAACCATAACACTCAACTCCCTTGTTACACATTCTTCCATGGATACTTCTAAAGTAGATTCCACGCCTCATATCACTACTCCTGATGATATTTCCCTCATACATCATGCTAATGAAATTACCTACATTGCACATCCTTCTCCTCTTGGGGTGCACCCTAGTGCTACTGATTTACACGATCAATTCTCTATTGGTACTCATGATACTCCTCCCATTGTGTCTCACTCTTGATACACTTCTATTGATCATATGCTTAGTGCTTCCAATGTTACATCTCTCTCTGGACCTTCCTCATCACAAGTTAGAGCATTGTATGTTGGTTTTACAATGATTCCTAATCCTCACACTTTCCAAGATCCTATGCATAATTCATTTACTATGGTTTCACATTATCTTGTTACATCCATGGGGGAAATCAATTCCCCTCTTCCCACTTTTCTGTCTATGGTCATATGGGCTAATTCATACTACTTTATTGCTTATGATCTTCCCAAATTGCACCTATTGCTTCTGATGAGTCTTGTTTCTCTACCTCCATTGCTTGACATTCATACTGATGAGCCTCCTAGAATTACATATGTTACACATTTTTTGACTCACATACTGATCCTTATGTTTACACTTACTTTTTCCACTATTTCGAACATGCACAATGCTACACCTATTATATTTTCTCCTAATGGGTACATTCTTATTACTTATATACCTCTTATTCATCTAATTTGGATCTTGGAATCTATATGGTTTTCCCCTCACCACGTTGACATTATTCTTTGGTAGCCCTTGTGTTTACCAATGTTTTACCTATTCTAGTTTCACCACATGCATGACACAATCCTACTCCACATGTTATGATACATGCACTTTCACATGACATATGTTCATCTTCTTTAGCATATCATGGGCCCTTTCCTACTACTCACATTGCATAGATCATCTTGGCATCCACATTTGGGGCATCCTAATTCCCCCACATTACCAGATGACACACTCTAGTGCTACAGTTCACACTTGACTGTTGAGGGCACACTTCATCAATGAACCTCACATTATCTACTCTTGTTACACTTCACGCTCAATGATTCATGATACATCTTTCCTAGCAATCTACTACTCTCTCTCACTCTATGCTTCATGACTATCTTTTCGAGCATCACCACATCATTGGTTTGCATACTTTATCCTTATACGTTCACCCATATGAAACACTCTTTTTTACTATTCATGCTTACTTGTTGAGGGTTAATTCCTTAAAGAATACTCACTTCATCACATACTTTTACGCTCAGTTCCGTGCATTCATGTCTATATTTCTGAGAATTACCACATCTCTATTACACATACAATACATTCATTACCCAATGTCGCACTCTAGTTCCATGGTTCATACTTGACAGTTGAGGTTCCAATTCTTAAATGAATCTCACATCATCTACACTTCACGCTTAATGCTTCAAGGTACACATTTCCTAGCATCTACTCTCAATCACATATAATACACTCATTACCCGATGATGCACTCTAGTTCTACATTTTATACTTGATTGTTGATGGTCCACTCCTAAATGAACCTCACATCATCTACACTTCATGCTCAGTGCTTCACGATACATCTTTCCTAGCATCTACTCTCAATCACATACAACACCTTCATTACCCGATGACACACTCTAGCTTCATGGTTCATACTCAACTCTTGAGGGTCTAATTCTTAATTAAACCTCACATCATCTACACTTCATGCTCAATGCTTCACGATACATATTTTCTAGCATCTACTCTCAATCGCACACATAACACTCATTTCCTGATGATGCACTCTTGTTCTATGGTTCATTCTTGACTATTGAGGGAGAATTTCTAAATGAACCTCATCTCATACACATCCACTGGGGAAAATGTGGCTCCTCATCTCTTCACATCTATCACATGACAACCCACCATCACACTTGCACAACATTTGCATATCTTGGTTGTATTTACTCTTATTAGCTTATTTTACTTACATGTTACACCTTTTTTCCTAGTTATTCAAATACTTAGTTTGTCATTATATTTTTCTATATAAACATGCACATTCACTTGGTATCTTGAGGTGAATGTAATACCTTTCACCGATTCCTACACGATGCATGATGTTTGACACTTCTCTTTACTTGTCCCATCGAGGCTCCTAGGGGCATCTATCTTTGCACTCTCATACTCTACACATCACAGGTTCTATCATTTCAATACTTACTACTTTTTCCCACTTACTTGTCGCACTAAAGTCAGTTGCTGATTTATACATGCTTTGACATACTAAAACTTATCTTTCTAACATGCTAATGGGTGCTTCATGTCTAGCATTTTCCTTGCAGGATCAATACAACCATGTGTTACACTACATGTCAGACCCATTGTAGTTGCTATTGTTTGTGGGCTATGCCCTATGTCTTGTTTGATCATTGTGATGTTTTTAGCCACTTCGGACCTAATTGTCTTGTGCCATTGTGAGCGATGTCCCATGTATGAAACCTAATTTTTGCAGTCCATCTTGTCTTCCTTGTTGGAGCTTGTTACATTGTAGCTTTAGGTGCATGATAGCTCATTTTAGTAACTTACTTGTTACTAGGTCTCATAACTTTATTTTGCATGTGCCTTGGTTTCTACCATGCACATAATCTACCCCAAAAAGGTATCCAAACACTCATATATGGATATCAAAAAGCTTCAGAAAGTCCTCTCCTTTGGGCTAGCATTCTCCTACAAAGAGGATCACATGCACCCCAAATGAGGGGGCATCTATTGGGTGAAAATCACCCTTAACACATCATGACAAAACAACTTACAAAATAGGTCCAAGGACAAGTGATAAAAAAGCAACAGGAAACAAGTCAAATGACATGGGTCAGAATAAGTACTTGGGCCCAAAACATATGAATAGCAATGACACTAAATACCTCAGTCCTGATTAGTGACTACAGGGTGCTTATGTCCCCCTCAGACGCTTGAGTCCTAGGGGAAAAAATAGTCAATTTCTCAGTTCAACACAATTTCCAACAGTTTACAGTACAGTTCTCCAGTAGTAGGCACTTGCCTCTAGTTACATAATACATTCAATCAATTACAATAGGAACAACATGTTACAAATCAAGGATGTACCATCTACAGTGGTGCTTATTGGGAAACATCATGGAAGGAGAGAAAAAACATACCTCTCTCCCCAACACTCTTCTCTTAGCACAAGATCACCCAAAAAACTCACTCTTGGGATGAGATCACCCAAAAAAATCTCTCTTGGCGTTAGATCGCTCAAAAAACTTTCTCTTGACATGATATCACCTAAAAAATCACTCGTGGCGTTAGATCACCCAAAAACCTTACCATTGGCATTCAAATCCGAATCCAACAACATCTCCAAAGCAAACAGGACAAATTTCTATCCTTTACTCTCTTATACATCAGGTGCACACTTTCCATTTACTTATACACACTTTTACTTACTTATACATGTACTACTCTAATTTTTCATATATAGAACTTTAGCTACTTGCTTGCTCTTCTTTTGTAGGTCCGTCCTTAATACGCAACAAGAAGCAGATCACATTAGCAAAAACAAGCTCCAACAACACACTACTATGCATACACTTCACCCCTAGGGTCTACTTCCCTTTCCTAGTCTCCACGCTTCACATTGCAATCACTTCACGCTTCACTTGTCCACTCAGCACACTATCGGCTACACTCTTCTCTACATGATTACAAGGTATGCATATTCTATCTACTTTATGTTATCAAGTATTCACTCAACAACATAAAGTGGGGGAAAATGTAGACACAAAATCTATGCACTTGGGTACATTTCTAGGTCCTAAAGCATACTAATATATACATGATTCCTAAGAAAGAAAACTAGTGGTTGACAACTCCTTTTGGCCTTTTTGCTTTATCTTTGGCATTCTTTCTGGTTATACACATCTTACAGCCTTGTTGGTACTTGATTGAGTTATCTTTTATGGCCTCATCCACTAGCACCCAATTAGGACAGAAGCACCCAGGCACTCTTGTCCCTCTTGTACGCTCCTGCCCCCCTCTATCCTTTTCTCACCCTTTTGGGTCTCTTTTATGTTTTGGGCATCTTTTAAAACTTTGGGTTGGCATTTCAACTATCAAGTAAAAAATTCGAACAAGGGAATCATATATATAATTAATTTTTTCTCTCAAATAAGGGGCCAAACACTAAGCATTATCTACTATCACCTAAGCTTGCATCTAGTGCACAAGAGCATTTCAAAGGCATACATCTACCACATCCATACAAGGGACAAGGGTTGCATCACTCTGTATACATAACATAGGAGGGGAAGTTCATTTTATTCCATCTCATGCATTTACATACTTAGAGTAATCTATATCTAGATCGATATCATAGTATAACTTGCACAAGGGAAACCTAGGGTATCATTACACACACATACACGAAGAACTACATGGATTCTGAGATGTAGTGCAATGCTTAGTCATAAGATCGCTCTTCGGGTGACCATCGGGGTTATTCTGACTCACCATTCTACATCTTATTTATTAGGTTTGATGTGCTTTGTGGGCATGTGTAGCTAACTATCTATTTTGAAAGTTACGGGTATGACCGATGACATTGGAACAAAACTAGAGTGACAAAAGAGGATCAACAGTGAAGCTTTTCCAGCCGAGAAAATATCATAACCTGAGCACCTGAGTGGACACTAGCACCCAAATCAGTCAAGCTCCTAGGCATTCATATCCTCCCGTGGGCACTTCTATCCTATGCAGTTCTCAGTCTTAGAACCCTCGGTGAGCCTTGACGACACTCTTCTTAGTCTGTTCCATTTTTTTCTCAGCTCAGATCACTTAGAAATCAACTAAGTCACCTCCTCTCTCTTTATTGCTTAGGGTTTCATATTTTATATACTTATTGCTTGTGTCTTACTGTCGTTTATCACTTTTATATCATCACTTATAGTAGTTACTCTGAAATTAATATTTAATTCAATTTAAATTAAATCAAATACCCAACTATGTATAAGGACTAATTCATTTTTAAACAACATCACTTGAAAAATCTTAGTGAAATTGCTAACATGTCGGGTGTAATTAGGAAAATTCAATCTCAAAATTGAGGTGAAGAACATTCCATTGAACATATTATTCAATATCAAACCCATGGGACAAATCTTTAATACCTTAATACTAGCAATTATCAAGCAGGTATTGAGACACCGCCTTTTATTGTGGCCAACTCTCAAATTTCTTCCAACACCCTTTCACTTATTAATTCTCCTTATGTACATGTTTCACTTATTTATACACCTCTTATTGTTAAATATCATATTATTACTCCTTTTTGCACTTCTCATATTCCTACCATTGTTTTAAATGCTTCATAGTTGGCATATGTGCCTCATACATTCATCCCTACATACTCCACTACTACTTCCTTACCTTCTGGGATGACCAATATAATGAACATTGTACATGAATTGCAAGATTTCTACACCTCTTAATTATTAAATATCATATTTTTACTCCTTTTATTCTCATATCCTTCCATTTCCATCAACATTTCTCAATTGGAATCCATGCCTCATATATTGTTCCTGTATACTCCACTACTCCTTCCTTACCTTACAAGATGACCACTATAACAAACATTGTATCTTCAATTACAATATAATATTAAGGAATGGTCTCAAGGGTCCCAAAATCCATGCAACATGGTTAATTAAAGTGGGAAATTATCCAAACCTTTGGCTTATGATGTGCAAGTGTATCCCTTCCCAATTGACTTTGTAACTCCAAAATATTAATTGTATAATGGGAAGGGAGATCTATTTCATCATCTTTGGTCATTTTATGCCTCATGTTTGGATTTTGATCATGATGATTGGTTACGTAGTAATTTTTTTCCTATGATATTGAAATCGTATGCTCTTAATTGGTCTATATGTTATCTCAAGGATTTATACATTCTTTTACCTCACTAGTAGATGATTGTCTTGGACAATTTCAGTGAAATTTAGCATGAGGGTCACTTTTACATAGATTATTGAACTAAGACAAGGTGCCAATTAACTTATTAATCAATAATGCATGGCATGCATATTATGTCCACAAATGGTCAGTTTTTTGCCATGACTCAAATTCTTTGTTTCTTATGTTCATTAGTGACACAAGTGCAACGCAAAATCAATACTAATATACATTTTTTGTGCATCGATATACAATTATCCAATGCAAGTAATTATCTTCATACATCAAAGATAAGATATTATGGCTACAAATACAACAAACCCCTTTGTTATTAGTGTAGACACCTAAATTTGGTAATTTATCACTTGATAATGTCAGTATTGGCTTAATCCTTAAATCATGACTTGTGTGCAAATTTTAAGATCAATTGCCTATCCTTAGCCATATTGTGACTTTCTCTCCACATTTCACTTCTTAGTTACTTGAAACGTTGCTTGGATTAGTCCATAATAGTCTACAAATCCCAAGTGTCATACTTAGAACTTTGTAACACCTTACTCCTTTCCCATACAGGGCAACTAAACAAGGACCAAAGCGCCAAATGGTTTGGTCTAAAACTAGCATTTTCATCCCTAGCCACCTAAAAATCATTTCTTAATTTGATATTTTTTTATGGGTTAGTAATTTCCTTGTATGTTGGCCTTAATGCTAAACTAAACCTATAAACCATATATAAGAAATTTAAATGCACTCATTTACTCATTTGGCCTCCACCTAACACTTTCAAGTACTCCTCAAATTCATATCACTCAGAATGAACTCTAAGCTCTCTTAAATTTCCCTAGAGCAACATCACATATTAGGATAAAACCACACATAGGTCCGAAGCACTCCTAAATATGTTTAAGAGTCTAACTTCCCAAGTTACAAGCCTTAAAATGTAAGTCAAACACAAAAACATGCCAAACCATTTTCAAACACTATCAAGTGAACAAACTATAAAATATAGTTGCATCTGGATATATATACCACATCTCTTGGTGGAGAATTATGTGCAATTTGAAGCCTTTTTGGAGTAATGCCAATGTAGGCGGTGTAAGGATCACACTTCATCCCAACCATTAACCTTTTAACAAGGGTTTCTACCCATGATTAGGGTTTGAAGTTAGTTTAGGTCATACTTACAAGACTTTGTTAGGTTATGGAGCCTGTTTTCATGTGAGAAAGTGTTGAAGACTATACACTAAGAGTATTTTACACTTTCCACAGTTGTCTCGCCGGGGTTCGGGGCCGGGCCCTGAGCGGAGGTCCCAGGGTGTAGCCCCTGAGAAAAAAAATTGGCCTTAAAACGTGCTCAATATACCGGGAAACGTGCTTTTCTCATATGGGTGGGATTTTTGACCCATAGGTTTATGGGACGGTTTTGGCCCATGGTTTTGATACCCACAGTTTTGTAAAATTGCTTAAGTAGTTGTCTACTTATGTGGCTTTGTGCATATGGTAGGGTCAATGTAACATTGCAGATGTGTCTGAATTCAGGTGCGAATTCTATAGAGTTTGTTGAGCATAGCTCCAAACAGAAATGGGTATTGTATTGAGAGAGCGGTGGCTTGTAATAAAATTTGAGCAAGTGATTCTTGGTGGATGTAGCGGGTGAACCACATTAAATAATGTCTCTTTGTGTTGTGTTATTTTATTCTGCACTTTTATTTCATATCTGTAATATTTTTTGCATATTATTTTCTACTGTTGCGATTCTATGAGGTATTGTTCAGCATATTTTATCCCTTATTTCCTAACAGACGTGACATTTCAAAGGAAGACACATTCTAGTAGCTCGCACATACATAAAAGGTTACAGAATGCAAACATCTCATTATATGGAATGGACGAATGGTTATGTACATAATCAATAGTGTCATCCCTCATGCTTCACCTCCAAAACCAAAAATGAAGAATTTGTAGATAATTTCAGTCTTTTCATCCTTTTTCCATAGCCATAGAAATATAATAGCTAAGTGCATCTATCCTTTTGTGTCTTATTATATTTAACCCATGTTCTTACGGTTCTATCTTACAAAATGATAACATAGGTATATCATGATCTACACATTGATAATAAATAATTAATCTAAATATATCTCTTATTTCTAACCTTAATCTGAAAGTGAATTAAATAAATGGAATCATCCCCCCTTCATATACACCCTTAAATAATTTTAGGATTAAACCATTTTTTGAACCCGTTTATTGATCAAATCCTTAACCTATTTGGCCTAGGTCACTCTATTCTAAATCATCCCTTCTATTATAAACCCCTAGGGTTTCATTTCATATTTTTGCATGCATTTCTTTTATGCCATTTTGAAAAAGTAATTAGATTAATCATATAACAATTTAGCATATCTAACTCCCAAACACACCTTGAAAGTGTAAGCATCTTGTAGTTTCCTCTCCTCTTCCTATCTAGGATGTCCTTTATGTTTTTGATACCGACTGGCAAGATTTGAATACTAACCTATATCCCCTCGTAAATCAATATGAACTTAATCCTCCTATTAGATATAATACAATCAATAATGATGATATGATTAATTATTTTTACCATGATCAAGTTCAACTGTTATCTCACTTCCGCTAGGACCTTTGCAACCATCCACATGACCTTAATAGGATTCTTAATGTGATTCTTGCTTCGAAGGTTTCTTATGAGGCCCAATCTCATTAATCTAATGAAGAGTCTATTTTTTGGGTACTTAATTCTACATGTATTATTTCCACATCAATTGTGCATATATCTATAGGAACATACACCCCCCTTCAAAATGTTATGGTGTCTATTCTAATATCTGCTACTATTCCTACATATCTTGTGCACGCCTGTGGGGCTCCCCACTTTTCTTCCACTACACAATCCCTTGAGTGTATTATATGTGATTTGTAAACTAAGGTTTTAAAATTAGATAAAGGAGTATATAGACCTTATAATGTTATGGATTTTACTCAATTGTCTCATAATCCACTTGTACTTAAAGTGGCTTCTAATCCTTTACCTTTAGGGCCCGTGTCTCCTAAGCTTTCTATCTATGAGGGTAAAGGTGATCTCGAGCAAAACCTTCACTCCTTTCACGTTACTTATTTAGAATATGATTACAATGATCTACTTCTTATTAATATTTTTCCTAAAAGCCTCAAAGACCATATTTTGCAATGGTTGGATGATCTACATATTGACTCGATAAGGGCTCTCAATATGCTGGTTAATCAATTTCTTGTGCATATTTATATCAATATTGGTAATAATATTTCATATGCTCAAATGGATAAAATTCTACAAGGATTTCATGAACCAATTAATGACTATATGTTGCATTATAATACCATGCTTACTAAGGTAAAAATATACTTGTAAACAATGAACTTCACTATTTGTTTACTGAAAGTTTTGTATCTCCTTTGCAAGAATTAATTATGTTTGAAAAGGTATAATCTTTTAGTGAACTATGTCATACTTTAAAATTATGAGAGGCCAAACTCTTCACATTGAACAAGCTTAAATAAGTGTCTACCACTCATAATACATCTACATAAAAATTTCAATGCAAACCTAATGATAATAGGATTTATGCTAAAGTTAGTGTTAATATCATAACTCAACCTACAAAATTTTAGTGACAAACTACTACTTAGAGGTAATTCACACGGTTGTATTCCTCACCATAGGTGATCTTACACAAATTATTAGAGTGTAGGCATATTTCTCTCACTTCTCTTATTGAGGTTGATACAGGCAAGCCTCACTATAATTTTTTAATTCTAATGCCTATTGTGACTTCCATAGATGTATTTGATACTCTCTTGATAAATGATTCAAACTTCACCATGTTATACAAGACCTAATTGGTGTTAATGAAATTGATTTTGACTCTCTACCTAAACAATCTAAGCCTCCTATCAATGACAATTCTAATCTTAATATCTTCAATGATCTACTTCCTAATCATAACACATCTAAATATAAGGGAAATTTAAGGGTGCATCATAATTATAAGTCTTAGCCTCCTCTTTCTATATGTGATAATCCATTTGATTCTCGAATTGGTACAATTACCTCAATTATGACTCTCGGGCCTACTATTACATTTTATGATGTTAATATTATTGATGATGTTATTTTTTATGCACTTTATATTTGACCCTTTGTTGGTTAAATGTATATCCATCATGTCTTGGTTGATAACGACTCTAAACACAATATGTGTACTTTTGAATTGCTTGCTTGTTTAGGATCTATTAAGAAACATATGCAATTCAATGCTAAAACTTCTATTGGGCACATCATTCTCCCTTACTATGGGATCAATTATTATGGCTATACCTTTCTTGGTTGCTAGTACCATTGTAACATGTGACATGTTTATAGGATGTTATTGGCTTCAAAAACATAATGATATCCCTTCCTTGCTATATCAACGTGTTAAATACATTCATGAAAATCAAGTTGTTATGGTTAAGTAAATTGACACTCCTTTTCTTAATCCCTTTATTAATAAAGCATCGGTTTTTACACTCAGGTTTATTGCACATATTCATGTTATATATAATGATACATCCATCACATGTTTTCTTCTAGGTCTCCTATTAAAATTTATCAGATTGTTTTACGAGGATCGATACAGAACCTCGTGCACATTGAAGAGAGTTACACTTCTAATGGTGATGATAATTCCTTACATAATCAACAAGAGAATGAATCACAAAGGAAAATCAAGTAGAAATAAATAGGGTCTCGCATGCTCATAAACCTAAATACCTCCCTTGCGAAATCTATTGGAATGGTTGAGAAAGGGACTTATAAGATTTTTGTGTAACTCATGTGCATGACATGTGGACACAACCCTAACTAAACCTAATGACCTATTATATCACTAAGAGAAATGACTAACCACATGAGATGGACAAGACACCAAGTGATGACGAGAGAAGTCATATACACTAACACTCCCCTTCATCAAAGATGAGGTAGAGGTCATGGAAAGTCAGAATTGAAATAGAACTCCCCTAAAAAACTAAGAAAGATGTGTCAATGGGGCCTGAAAACTAAAGGCTTGATAAGGTACCCATGTACAAATAACATCTCTCTGGAAAAAGAAGAAGAGGAGAAAATTGGGTCTCGACAACTAGGCCTAATGAGGCACCCATGTACAATAAGGATCTAAAGTAATGGAGGAAAAGCCCTAAGGGAAAAACATCCACTTACAATAGATAAAATACTCCCCTAAACAACCTAAGTAAGATGCGTCAAATGGGTCTAGACAACTAGTCCTGATGAGGTACCCATGTACAAACAACATCTCTCTCGAAGAGAAGAAGAGGACTAGAAATCCCGAAGAAAATGGGCGGCTGCAACAAACCTCACCCCAAAAAGAGACCGCAAGTGAAGAAACTTCGCCTTAGTGAAGGGATTGGTGAAAACATCTACAACCATATTAGAAGTCTGACAATACTACAAGTTGATGATTTCATCTTAAGTTAGCTCTCAAATTAAGTGCATATGTATCTTGATATTCTTCGTCTGCTAATGTTGAACTAGATTTTAGAAGATCGAGATGGTGCTCATGTTATCATAGTAGATGATAGTAGGCCATTGATAGTGAATACTAAAATTTTTCAAGATACCTTGTAACCAAACAAATTATGTGGCAGCGTTAATTGCTCCTTTGTAGAAGATGTCGCAGTTGCATTCTGTGAGGATTAATACGGAACCTCATGCATATCAAAGAGGGTTGCACTTCTAATGGTGATGAGAATGCTTCATGTAATCAACAAGAAAATGGATTGCAAAGGAAAATAAAGTAGAAATAAACAGGGTCTTACATGCTCATAGATTAAAAAAATAAGAGGTACATCTAGGAGTGTTGTGTAACTCTTGTGCATGACACGTGGACACAACCCTAACTAACCCTAATGACCTATGATCTCACTAAGTGAGCTAAATAACCACATGAGGTGGAAAATATGTCGAGTGATGATGAGACAAGTCATATATACCAACACAAGTAATAAATCTCCTAAGCATGTTCTACGGTCCTAGCTTGACAAATACATCCTACTCTAAGTGTGCACATTGTAAATTTGACGTCCAATCCTCCCAAACCTACATGTTTCTCTCCTCACTCTCTTAATAATATCGTAAGGTAACACTTTATTTTCATAAATATTAATATTCTACAAATATAAAAACATTCAAATAATATAATAAGCACAAAAAAAATTCAAATATTATCAAAATACAAATTTAAGACTTACATATGTCTTGATTTTGTACTTCTTTCCTTTACATATGTCATTTGTCACATGGTTTGGTATATAACATATTTGATATACAATTTACAAACATGTTTCATGAGGTATTTGAACATGACACATGACACACACAACTTTACATGTTGATAGTTGTTGGCCTAGTCCCTTTCCTAGTGGCCTTGCTAATTTGGGGATATATTCTATATTATTAGGTGTTATTGTTTCATTACACTTTACTTTAACTTACTCATTTTTATTATATTCTATATTTTTTATATGTTTTATTTATATGTACTAATGCTGCTAACACATGTTCCTTGTTCATAATTAACATCTTTTGATCTATGTGCCTTCATGCTACTATTTACTATCATATTCACTTGCTTGCTTATATGCTTGTTTTCATGTATGCGGCCTATATATTTTTCTATGTATATGTGTGAAACTTTAGTGTCCCTTGTTTGTGGCCTATGTTGCCTTTACTCATGTATTTTTGTGTGTGTGAAACTCTTGTGTCCCTTGTATGCGGCCTTTGGATTTTCTATGATTGTTTATATGACATTACTTGTTGTACTTGTATGCTTCTATCCTTGTATACTTGTATGCTTTTATGCTTGTTTTCTTATATGCTTGTGTTTCTATCTCTTAATGTTACGGTTTCTACCATGTACTATTGTAGAGGAACAAGATCTCTATAATGGCCACCTACATTACCTTCAACACACACACACACACACACACACACACACACACACACACACACACACACACACACACACACACACACACACACACACACACACACACACACACACACACACACACACACACACACACACACACACACACACTCTAGGAACCTCAAAAATTTGTTCGTATTTTTTCATACACATAATCTCATGTATACATGCCTCTCTTCCACATTTACTCAATCCTACATGTAGTATACACACTTGCAACAATCTCTCTACATCCACTACATACCAATATACTTTTTCCTCTCTTGTATATGCATATATTAGATCCATTATAGATAGTTGTGACTGTTAATCACGTCTATTATACATACCACAACTTCATACAAGCCATGAATCCTTATTCGTTTGTTGTGTGATTTCCATTAACCCATGATATACTACATTCCTTCCATAGTCAAAGTATTGTATTACAATTTCATGAAGAACCATCTCAACATCATCCCTTAACTTAATCAATTATCTCATCCTTGAGATAACTAAAGATTGAAGAACATGTCAAAACATGTAATTTTTTCTCGCTCCTTTTTCTCTTCATGTTGTTCTTTTCTAATGCATTAAGGAAATTTAAAACTTTATCAGAGGAATAAGATCAAATGAATATAATAGTAACAAGCAATATATGACATGAAAGGTACAATCAAGTGTGTAAGTTTGGAGATAAGAGTGACTTAGATTGTATCGGGAGATCTTGACTGATTATGGGTTGGAAAATAGGCTGAGAAGGCTGGATATGATATGTTTATGATTTTTCTAAGAAACTGGGATCTAGTACCTCTTCGGATAGAACCACCCAAACGGGGACAAGAACGCCTTGGGTGCCAATGTCCAATTTGGATGTTAGCGTCCTAACAAGTGCATCCACTTCGCCGTAGGGTTCCCATGTCACACTTGCTCCTACAAAATAAACCCTATCTACCTAAACAAGGCTCAAGTAAACATTAAATGGAATAAATAATGCATATGCTTGATTTGAACTGACCTCGGTGGTCACCCTAATGTGATTGTCACTGAATGTTGCACCACATTTCAGAATTTATGTAGTTCTTGTGTGTGTGTGTGTGTGTGTGTGTGTGTGTGTGTGTGTGTGAGAGAGAGAGAGAGAGAGAGAGAGAGATTGAATTGTCTCCCTTAAATATAGGTTGCCTTATTCCAATCACACCAAGATAATAGGCTATAACTACTTCCCCCCAAGATGAATGTGTGAGATGGAATTCAGAAATAACCCCTCTTATGTAGTGAATAATGTAGCCCAAATGTATTCATTGAATGTTTCTCTTTTCCCAAGTAGTAGATTTCATCATTAACAACCAAAAAAGGCCAACCCAAAGTGATAAAAGAGACTTTAGAGAAGATATCAAATGATGCGGCATTTCAAACTTTAAAAAGAGATGGAAAAGGAAAGAAGCACCCAAAGGGGACAATAGCACTTGGTCATTACTGTCCCTAATGGGTGGCAGTGTCCAGGATGCTCCAAGGATAAAACAGGAAATACAGGGTTGAGTTATGTGTTTTCCAATGCTAAAAAGTAAAATGATCATTTGAGAAAAGAAAATGTTAAGAGTATCAAAAGGGATAAAGCAATGTAAAATACAAACAAGTGTTGTTAATGTCTAGTTTTCTTACTTAGGAATCACACATATAATAACATACTTAGAGGCATGATGTAAGTAGTAAGTGCATGATTTCGTGACTACATCTACACCAATTTTTATGGATTATCCACCAAAACCACCCAAAAGTTACACATTTGGTATTAGGAGGCAAACTACCTCCTTTATTAACTTGTTTAAATGGGGTAGGGATGAGGAAAGCATTCCAAAAATATTCAAAATGTATACATATATTTAAAAAATAATTCAACTCACCGCTTTCTAGATATATTTGGAAAATCCGGTGGTCATCTGCTATTGAAAATATTTCCATGTCACCACATGTGTGGTGGATCTTTGTTCTATTCATTGCAGTTAGGAATTCTAGACATTCAATACCATAATGTTAGAAGGTATAGGATTTAAAGTGATATACATGATCTTCATTTCTATCTCTAGAGTCATCTTCTCTAGTTTATTCATCTACTCATGCACTAAGCTTCCATACCCATCCATGTCATTTGCAGTCTCATTTTATGCAATTTCATTTCTTCAGAATTGCTCTCACAAATCCACCAATCTTCTCTTCTTAGTTACATCTATATCCACCTTAATGTTGTATTATGTGAATGTTTTTTGTGAGTTACTCATGTATATGATCAAGCTCCTTTATTCTTGTTAGATCGTGGCTATCCAATACTTATAACATGCAAGGTAGGTTGATTGGTGACTGGATGGAGTGTCACACTAGCGAAAACTATGAATTATGTGAAAATCATGAAAATAGTGAAATCTGCGAAAAAGGCAAAAAGCTTGTTTTTTCAAAAATAACAAAGGTCGTGGCGGGAGATGGGTTTCCCACACCGAGTGTTAGGGTCCTCACTAGTGCGAACAAGATCCCAATGGGAAATGGCTGGTGAGGTAGTGCCCATGGATCAACCCATGAATTTGAAGCGGAAAAGGTTGTGCTTGAATTGATAGAACAATTCGGCACTAGATTGGTTGTCAAAACCCTAGTTTCTTTGTTCAGGGAGTCGGTACTGGAAAACATGGCGGTGAAAAAAATTCTAGTGTAGGCTGAGCCGACCATTAAGGCGATACAGAAGGTCCCTTTCAATCCATCCCCAGTTGGGTGTGATAGGTTGAAGAGCTCAGAAGACTTCAAGGTTGACGGAATCGATTTAAAAATCACTGTAGAAAGTTTACATCTCTCGGTGCCTCCTCCTCCCAAAGACGGTTTTTTTGATTCGCGGGTGAAAAGGGTGATTTTCTGCAAGTTTGTAGGCACCCATTTCTCTCAGAGGAGGATTTTAAGCTGGGTTGCTTGCTTCTAGGGCTCAAATGCTAAACCAAAAGTCAGTTTCCATGCCAACATATTTTTCCAGATATGTTTCCCCTCCCCTGATTTGTTGAATTTGGTGCTTAAAGAAGGACCCTGGTTCATGAACTCTTCTAGCCTATACTTTCATCCTTGGTCACCAAATTTTGACCCCTGGAAGGAAAAAAATTCCAAGGCCCCGCTTTGGTTAAGCATTCATGATCTGCCTTTGGATCTCCGCAAATGGTTTGTTATAAAGCCAATTGCGAACTCCCTGGGGACCCTCATGCCCATCCATAATCCTGCCCTGAATTTCTTGCACAAAAGCTCAGTACGTCTCTGTGTGGCGATGGACCTAACTACCACTCTACCACCATCTTTGACTCTCCAAACAAATTCCAGCCCCAAGTGCTTTACCATTGAGTATGAGAGTCTAAATGCAAAGTGTTTTTATTGCAGGTAATTGGGTCATCTGAGTAAGGCCTACTCTTTGAAACTGGCCAAGGCTTCCAAGGACATGGATTCTCAGAAGTTTTCCTCTATGATGAAATGGCTGGAGGAGAGCGAAATGGCATCACCCTTGGTGGGTGATATTTCACCTCTTTCTCTTCTAAAATAAACTGAAGAAGTGCATAAAAACTTCAGGGAAAAAATATCCCTTATTAAAGAAGGTTTCGATCAAGGGCAAGCGGATTCCCTAAACTCGCTACAATCTTGGCTCCTGGATAAAGTTGAGACAAATAAGCTTCAGTCCCTTTTAAGTGATGGTGTCTTGGAGGAAGGAGAATTTGAGATGGATCTGTTGGTACCGGCTTTAGCTTCCTCAAAATTGGATTCGGTTCAAATAGGGTTGAAGGAGGCCATATGTGGCTCAACCGGCAAAAAAGGTAGAAAATCCAAACAAGAACTGGCATTGTTGGAAGTGGATGCTAGCAAACAAGTGTCTTGAACTTTGCCAAAGTTGTGTTCAGGAAGGTGAATGTCCTTCCCTCTCCTAAATGATAATACTTTCTTGGAATATCAGGGGTCTCAACACCCCTGATAAACAACGCTTGTTTAAGTGTTATCTCTTCTCCTCAGAGGCGAGTGTGGTGTTGCTTCAAGAAATAAAGATGGTTGCGGCGGAAGCTGTTACGCTTTAGAAAAATTCAGTTAAGGGCTGAAATTTCTTCTTCTCTGATGCTACAAGGGCCTCAAGGGGCTTGGGATTCTGGTGGAGGGAATGTTAGGTTCAGGTTGATCTTATCCACCAGAATCATAGTTGGCAGTTAGGTCAGGTTTTCCCGAAACGTTCTTATTCGGTATTCTACCTCCTCAATGTGTATGGTCCAAATAACATAATTGGCAAAAGAGAGGTTTGACAAGACATGTCCAGGTCTTTGCTCCCCCTCAAGGATCAACTATTTCTTCTTGGTGGTGACTTCAATGCTATCACCTCTGAGAAAGATAAAAAAAGGCGGTATTTCTAGAAATCGGCAATCCCAGGCAGATTTTTGTTCCTTTATCTCTGACAACTCTCTTTTAGATATCAAGCCCAAGCAAGGTTGGTTCACCTGGAGAAATCATAGGAAGGGCTTCAGTAATATTGTTGAAAGGCTCGATAGGTTCTTATGTGGTCCTAAGTGGTCTCTGAATAATGTTATCTTAGAATACTAGATTCTACCCTGGTCTAACTTTGATCACTTCCCGATTTCCCTATCAGTCAATATCAAATTTGCCCCTCACAAATACCCTTTTAAGTTTGAGCTTATGTGGCTGAGGGATGCCTCTCTGGAAAACAACATTTCGTAATGGTGGCACTCCTATCAGGTTGAAGGTTCAAAAATGTTGGTGCTTGCACAAAAACTAAAACTTCTCAAAAAGGATCTAAGATCTTGGAACAAATCTTGTTTTAAGAATATCTTCCAAGAAAAGGCTAGAGTGGAAGCTGAGTTGAAAGCTCTGAATGAGTTAATTTTTGTCTCTGGCATGGGGGGGGTGGAGTTTCTTCTGGAGAAGTCTTTACTAGTTGAACTTGGTGAATTGCTTCTGGGTGAGGAGGTCTTCTGGAAACAAAAAATGCGGGAACTATGGCTCAAGGATGGGGACAAGAACACAAAGTTTTTTTATTCATCTGTAAAAGCAAGGCAGAGCTCATCTTTCATCTCTAAGATAAAGAGTCATGATGGTATTGTCCTCTCTGATCAAAAACAAATTTTTGATGAAGGGGTTCGGTTCTTTACTTCCCTCCTTCAAGGTGATATCGCATCCTTTGATTCAGAGTAATCCTCTTTCCTTGACAATATCTTGACGCTGGTCACTGATGCTCAAAATGTGGCCCTTCTTAAGCCCTTCACTATGAGTGAAGTGGAGAAAGTGGTTTTCTCTATGGCCAAGAACAAAGCTCCGTGTTTGGATGGTTTTCAGGCTGATTTATTTCAGAAATTTTGGAACATCATTGGCTATGATGTTTGGGCGGTTGTGGAAGAATCTCGCAGATCCCGTTCAGTGCTTAAATCACTAAAATGTACCTTTATAAGTCTCTTCCTGAAGATCCCTCAACCCTCTTCATTCGTGGACTTCAGGCTGGTTTCTCTGTGCAATACCTCCTACAAAATCATCTCGAAAGCCATTGCTTCCAGACTCAAAGGGATGTTGGAACCTATGATCTCTCTGGAGCAATCTGGTTTCTTGTCGAGGAGGTCAATTTTTGATGGTATTTTTCTCTCTCATGAACTCATTCATTCTCTCTCCTACAATAAATCCCCAGGTATGTTACTAAAACTAGATATTAGCAAGGCCTTTGACAAGATCAACTGGTGCTTTCTAATCAAAATCCTTAGAAATTTTGGTTTTTTGGTTCAATTTTGTAATTGGGTGTTCAGTTGCATAGTTGGGCCTTCTTTCTCCATGTTAATTAATGGTAATGGTGAAGGTTTCTTTGAAGGTAATTGGGGTATAAGACAGGGAGACCCTCTCTCCTCCTTTCTCTACATTTTAGTGGCTGACTTGTTGAGTAGGGCCATCAGCAATAAAGTTTGGGAAGGCAAATTACAGGGATTAAGAATTACGGAGGGGGTGGATCCTATTTCTCACCAGCAATTCACGGTTGACACTTTCTTTTTTGGTAAAGCTAGCATTCAGGAGGCCAGAGAATTAAAGGGGTTGCTTGATGCCTATACATTCACTGCTAGACCAGAGGTTAGCCATGTCAAATCCTTCATCTTCTTTTTTAATGTCCCCCTTCTTTGGAAGCTAGAATTCTTGGCATCTTTAGTTTCAAAAAAGGCTCCCTTCCAGTCAAATATCTTGGTGTGCCTTTGTTTGGTGGCTCAGGTCGGACCTCAATGTGGAACGATCTCCTCTCTTTGGTTAATTCGAAACTCAACTCCTGGAAAGGAAAATGGCTATCACTAGCTGGAAGATTGGTCCTCATCAAATTTGTTCTCAGTGCCTCCCCCTTATACATGCTTTCCATACTGAAAATCCCCAAAAGTGTTCTATCAAAGCTTATCGGGATTATGTGAAAGTTCCTATGGAAAGGTCCCTCTATGGAAAGGAAAATCCCATTGATTAGCTAGGAAAATTTGTCCAAACCCAAAGATCTAGGCGTGGCTGGCATTCTCAACTTCGGTATTCAAAACTTGGCCCTGGGCGCGAAGCTTGTCTGGAATCTCCTCAAAAAACCTCTGTGTCTTTGCAGCCAAGTGCTGGAAAAAAAATATTTGGGGGCCCATCTTCCGACATAAAATCTCTGCATTTCTAATCCCCCTCATGGTTCTCATATATGGAACTTCTTAGTTGAATGTCGGGAGATATTCTTATTCAATGCAGCCTGAAAAATTGAAAAAGGTGATAGGGTGTTATTCTGGGATGATCCTTAGAATGGTTTTCCCATGCTTGGGGAAAATCCTAAGTTTGGGGAAATCAAGAGGCTCTTAGTTGAAGAATGGGGACCATATGTTTCCAACTACGGGTTGATTCCAAAATTTTTTCCTGCTCTATTGGAATGGAAAAGTATTGATCACCTAAATTTCTCTTTGGAAACTAAGGATAGTTTTTTCGCTCGGCTCTAATCTAGAAGGTATGTTGGTCCCCCTCGTGTCCCCCTAAAGCTAGCCTTTTCACTTGGATGGCTTTCAAAGGCAAAATTCTCACTCAAGAAAGGAGGAAGAGATTTGGTTTTCGCGGTCCCTCAATGTGCTTTCTCTATGAGAAGCATGAGGAAGATCGTGATCATATTCTACTTCATTTCCCATTCACAACTAAATGCTGGAGTTAGTTATGTGCCAGGCTCGATCTCCCATGGGTCTAGTCCTCTACACTCCCGGTAGCCATTTTGGCTTTGCCTGTAAACCTCCACTCTGGTGCTCTCTCCTCAATTTGGCTATGTGGTATCGTGCTACTTCTCTGGCACATTTGGTGGGAGCGCAACAAAATAATCTTTAGGGAGGAAAAAAAAATCGGTGGACAAGGTCATTCTTAGGTTAGAATGGGCTATCTTTGAGGTGGTTTCTGCTAATTGGTCCCGCTTTCATCACTTCTCCAACATTGACAGGGAAATCGAGCAGTGTTGGCCTAGAATCATCAATCCCAAAGTAGGTGCTCAACACCCTTCAATCTCCTCATCCTCACTTCGTCGGTTAGCCCGTTGGCTCCCCCCCACCCCAGGTTTCCTCAAACTAAATTTTGATGGAGCGGCCAGAGGTAACTCGAGCATCTCCGGTGCTGGATGCATTATAAGAAACAAATAGGGATTATTGGTCGGTGCCACCTCCTACAAGCTTAGGGATGGCACTTGTAATTCGGCTAAATTACAAGCTCAGAGAAAAGGTCTAGATCTAGCGGCCTCCTTAAAGATAGAAAAATTAGAAATCGAAGGGTATTCGCTAGTAATTGTGAATGCCATAATTAAAAAGAAAGCCCTGTCTTGGAAACTAGACATAGGAGTTAAAAAGGTCCTTTAGCAACTCAGGAATTTTAGTGCCTAGAACATTAAGCAGTGTTTCAAGAAAGTAATAATTGTGCATACAAGCTGGTGAATGCAGTGATCGAGCAAGCACAACAAGAGATAGTGGCATTCAATTCCAAAGCATGGGAATGATTGGGGATATTGATCTTGCGCGAGGTGGATTTCAGAGCACACGTTGTCTAATGATTCACTTGCGGGATGTGAAGGGTCTATTTAATGCTTAGGACAAGGGATTCTCCTTTTTTTTTCTCCCTCCTTTTTCTAGCTATGGTTGTCCCTCATCTTCTGTGAATTGCCTTGAGTTGTTATCTACATGAAATGGCGTTTTGTTCTAGGATAACAGACAACCGGCTGAAAAGAATTTTTTGTCTCTCCTGCGTCGAAGAGTTGGATGCCATTAAAGGATTCTTGGGAAAAGACTATCTATCTGTTGTTGGTTGGCCACACATCAACAGTGGCGTTGCCTTTGTATTCATTGAGAACCTACTGATAATCCATCCCTCTAAAGCGGATGCCGTGAGTCTGGGTCTGCATTGGCTTCGACCAGCATACTATGGTAACCTAGCCTCTGAAGTGGTGAATTGTTGTCTGGCGTTCTAGGTTGTGCATGAGTCTTTACTGAGCGCATCGGGGGTGGCTGTGGGTATCTTCAGCGAACTCAGAAAATGGTTTGGCATTCTCCTGGCCTTCAATGAGCAGTTGGTGGTGTATGCCTGGGACCGAGCTGCCAAATGTGCCCGCCTGGTGCTTCCTAATCTTAAGACCCTCTGCGCCTTGTTTGACCCTATCCCGCCTGGATGGACCGAGCTGCGGCTGTCTGTGGCAGGGGCCTATGAATTTCTTTTGCTAAACTGGGTGAATTCTGAAGTGAAAGTTGAAATGAAAGATGATACTAGCCTTGGTCAGGTGTCTCAGGCTGCTAGTGTTGTTGTTACCTTGGGGTCTGGAGAGTAATCCCTCTCTTTCTTAGTACAATAGTTATAGTATATCTCGGATAATGTTGGCCTATGTTCGTGTATATCCAACTACTTTTTTGCTCTTATGATTTTGTTGTTTGGCTTTGAAATCTTGAGGTTGGGCCTTTGTTTATGTAAATAGGGAACGGGTCCCTTCAACCCACTTTATCTATAAAAAAACATGCAAGGTAAGTTGTTGTGGATAAGTCATCTCAAATCATCCATGACATCAATACTCAAGAAATTTTACCGATAATGATTATATGATCAACATGTGATACAATACATCAATTTTCTTGTCGGTGGGGTTACCTCCACTAATGGACACCTATGTTGGTTATGTTTATCCTATGGTGAAGAAATGAAAGTCTTTGATAATCAATTATTGTTTTGGAAACATCATCCCAATAGGTTGCACTCTTATTGCAATCACTCTTCTCATTACTTATATGTATGGGAATTTAATTCTTCAATTTCCTTCATCAAAACACACCATACACTATATATTTATCCTAATCGTAGTTCTTGATCATGAATTAGTTTGTACTTTTATTTTCATCTAAGTCTCGTGTCATAGTCTTAATTACACCAATTCATGTTACACCTTCTCTAACTCTGATAGAACTACAATTTATCCTTCTCTCCATGATTGTGCTTCCAACTTGGTCTCCATATCTAACACATAAAAACCTAGTGAATTGATAATAATCTATTGATGATATTAAGTATGATAATAATCCTAAAATAAACCATTCGATCCTCTATTTTTCTAACAAAGACTCATATAATTCCCTCACAAAGCTCATATAATTCCCTCACAAATCATTTAAATCTCTTATCAAAGTCCTTGACTATCTCCCCTTCTCTCTGAATCAAATCCATCATATCGCTTATGCTCTTCGTTGGTGCATTATGGTAGTGAAAATATAATTTGAAATATATTTTTATTTTATCTCATGTTTATTGTGTGTAAGGATAATTTTCATATACCACTTCAAGATATCATCTCTCAATGTCCCAAAAAAAATCAAATACATTTACTTGTGATTTTGTAATATATTGGTCATCTAATACAAATCCAAGATAAATAAGTGTTCCTCCACATCTTTAATGTCTTTTCCAAATAAGGGAAACTTCATTTTCAGTGCCATTTTTGTTTTTTTTGTTGGTACAAATTTCACACTACTTGTATTTTTTGTTCTACTAGTTTCTACTCCTACTTATCCTTCTTTATTTTTACCAATATTTGATAAAATTTAGTTCTTCCATTATTCCTCTTAAGTTTTATCTCAAAGTATGTTTTTCCTAATACCTCATTAAATCCTTCAACTATATAATTTCTTCTCTTGCCTTTCTCTTTGTGCTTTTGATAACTCTTCCTCAAATTTTCTCGTATATTTATCTTATCAAATGTTGTCTATTACAATTTTTGTGGTAGCATGGGGGATGATGTTTGGAGCAAGAGGTTAATTTCCTTAAATTCTCTCTTTCAATTAGGGAAATGCATCACTTCATATCTCATTACTACTACTACTACTAATAACTTGTTCTTCCTTAAATTAATTTTTTCACTTACTACCCTATTATGTCTATAATCCTTTTATATAATCTCTTCCTCTCTATGAAAAATACCATCCTTTTCTTCTTTTTATTTTTTTCTCATCCTTTCCATCTTCTCTTCCTCTTCTCTACTTCTCCATTTTTCTCTTATAAGTTCTTAACTAATCCCTCTATTATGCCAATCTCATTCTCTCTTCCCATCTTCTCTATTGTCTCTATTATTTTTCTTACTTTTTCCCTTTTCCACGGTTTGTGCTATACTATTAACTCGTCTAAATCCATCTACTCTTATTAATGTGTTTTCCTCTTATTTTCTCTTCTCCTCTCAATTAAAAATTTGACACTAATATTTACATTCTCCTCTAATATTCTTATTGATTTTTTTCCCCCTCTCATTTATTTCCCTAGCCGTCATATCGAAATTCTCTAAAATTTGCATCCCTTGGATCCCCTCTTTTTCTGCTTGTCATCCTATAGGTTCCTACCCCCCTTTAAAAGAGGATGACATGAGTATATCTATTAATCTTGTTTATATAAAACATAGGCATTTTTTTGGTTCTCTCTTAATCCTCATTACTATCCTCTAAACATCACTTAGTCAAGACCTAAGATTAGGCACCAAATATTGGAATATACTATACACTTTTATTAGTTAAGTTTGTTTTGTTTATATAGAGTTGATGTATATAGAGTTAGTTATGATTGACTGAACATGAAACACTCAATACATTTGTAAATAATAATTTTAAGTAGGCCTATAAATTTAGCATATATATTAGATCACATAGATAAGTAAGATATCATAGACATATATTTCCTTGTTCTAACTCCATTTTACATATACATATATATGTATATATACACATATTTACACATATATCCATGTATATATGTATATATAAACACACACATACAAATGTATGTATGTCAACAAGTAATTACAATGTTCATATTATAACTAAGTTGAATACATATATAATCAGTTCACCTCAATACCTTATTTATATTATGTTATACACAAACTCTCATTTATACATACCTATCTTCCACATTTACTCACTCTTACACATCTTCTACACAACTCTCACACATTCTCTATGTCTATTATATACTAATCTACCCTATCAGCTACTGTATTTGTACATATTAGATCTATTATAGACAATCATGATTGTTAATCGCGTATGTTATGCATGTATTATCTTCATCCAACCTATAAAATCTTATTATTTTTTTGCATAGATTATACCAAACCATGATATACTACTCAAATTCCATGGTCAAAGTCTTATATTACAGCTTGCTGAAGAACCCTATCAACAAGGATTTTTTAGTTTGGTCTAGTATAAAAATAAACATAATTAAAATTAGGTCAATGTTTGATAAAAAGAAAGAATGAAGAGGCCGATTTGTCTAACTAGATTCTCATAAATAATCCACTTATTAGAAATAATTTTGACAACCTAAACATTAAAAATAAGAAAATGGAGAAAAGGTAAGGAAAGTGGGAGAAACCTATAGAAAAATGGAATAATTTAAAATTTTACATGGGTCTTTAAAATCTAATGCACGAGAGTTAGGAATGATTTTCATAATTAAGAATCTTATGGGTCAAATTATCTTTTTTCGGGAAAGTTACATAGACAAGAACTCCAATAACATGGTCAAAGGGGCAAACTTAGTCCATTGTTTTATTATGGTTGTATAAAAAGATATTGAAGAATTAATTGTTGAAGGTGATTCTTAGATTATCATTAATGATATAGTTAATAGTCAAATGTAAAAATAGAGACCGAAGAGAATTATCTAAAAGGTTTTTAAGCTCTCAAGAAGTTTCAGGAAAGCTAAGTTTGTTATGATCCTCATGTATATATTTCACTAACACTTAGAGGTTTTGGTGTAACTGTTTGTTACTTTTGGTATCAGAGAAACCACTCAGGTTCGAGTCTCGACACGGGTGGCTATGTTGGCATTGCAGTGTTCACCCGAGGATCATATAGAGCAGGGTGGGCTCTTGCTATACGGGCGCAAATCTAGCCTAACGTCCAGGCTACGGAAGCGTGGTGGGATGTTATGGTCCTCATGTGCGGATTTCACTAATTCCTCGAGGTTTTGGTACAATGGTTCGTTACAAAGTTCCAACATTGCTATAGAAACAACAACATGAAAACAAATTGAGTTCTAAATTATGGTGTTATTCATCAGTAAAATAATATGTGGATGGGCACTCCAAAGGATTTGGAAGAGAATCATGATTTCAAGGTCTCTGAAATATTATCCAAGTGGTTATTAAGAATAAGAAAAAATATTAAAAAAGTGCTAATGTGGAATGTTACATGATAGGAGACATTTTTTTAATCTCGTTAAACATATCAATAATAAGGATAAATTATATAACATCAAGATATTCACAACATTGATTGGAGATATTATCAAGTAAAAAGGAAGACATGCATATTTTGTTAAAGCATGCATGCATGACTATTAGTTGTGATGTTTACATTAAAAATTCTATGCAATTACATTCATGCATGATCGTTAGTTGTGATGTTTGCATTAGAAATTCTATGCAATTGCATGCAGCCAAAAAGAATGATCATTTAAAAATCATGTATGTTCCTTTATGTTAGCATGTATTTCTTGGACTAGATATAATAGATTTTCATAATAAAATGAGATCGAGGGATCTTAACTTTTTATAATGTTTTCACAAGGGATTTTTAGTTTTTCCTAGACATGCAATCACAATATGAACCATCCACACTAATTTAGAAAACCATTTGAACATGTGTACATGTTCAAATTGAACTCAATAAAGAACAATATCAAGTATTTATGAATAATATTGACATAAAATCCTAGTTAGGACATGCAAAGTGCAACACATGTCTTTGATTATGTTCGCTTGTGGTTACCTTCTAACTGCATTACACACTTTGACTACTGTCCTATCAATAAAAATAAAAAACCTGCAAATGTGAAACATATAAGTTTTTGGTTTAGGGGTCTTTGTAGATAAGGTTATTATTGGCCTTTTGCCATCTAATTTGTCATAATGTTCAAAGATAATATATAAATTACAAGTCAATAAACATAAATTACATTGTAAAAAAACTCCATAAAAGTGCTTCCATATTGCTCTCAATAGAAGGATAAACAAATATTTAATGATTTAACAAACATAATCAATTGTTTATGTAAAGATGACTTTAGTTCAAAATTTAGCTAAGTTGGCATGCATGGCCAACTTCCAATGGCTAGAAACATGAAATGTGAAAGATACAAATGAACCCATTCAATTTAAAAGGGGCACAATAAAATATGTCAAGATGACATAAACAGTGCTAACATTAAGATCCAATGATCATGGGGATGATATGGGGGTTGCACATGGACACCTGAAAGAGGTTTCAAGATTAACAATTTTTCATAATGGTTAAATAATTTAAAATTTGTACCAATCACCCATACATATGAAAATATACATAATATATATAACCTAATGTGGAATAAATACCTAAAGGGCTATTTTGACTGTTTCTACATAAAGAAAAATAGTTAATCTATACCTTGTTTGATTTAAATTTGGTAGACATTTATGCCCTTCACGCATTATGATTGTTGTTGAAGATTGTTTTTTCATGCTTGTATAAATTCAAAATAACTTTAAATATTTGATTTAAGAAACACATAATTTACTAGTTTACTAATATAACATTGTGAGATGGTATATTTTTTGTATGTACATATTTACCAATTTACTAGTGTGAAACTTCAAGGGGGAAGAGTCAAAATATTGTTAAGGCACTTTAGTTAGGAAGATTCCAAAGATTGTGATGCAGAAACATCTATATACATACTCATTTTTGGATTTTCTAGGTGTTTTAGGATGTGAAGAGTCCATTTAGGTGATCTTGAAGTGTTTATAGTCCATGTGTACTCCATAATCATGTAATAAGTGGTGTTGTGAGTTTCCCTCCAAAACCTTGGGTTTAAATATTCAAATTGCCATGTTAGTATGATGGATTAAGTGTTAGTGTAAAGGTGGAATAATGATGTAATAAAGGTTATAAGACATGTTATTCAACTTGTCATGACTCCCTCACCCTATCTAGGCTTTAACTCATCATGGGTTAGCCTTATCAAAGTTGGGTTAGTAGTTTGAAAACCTAACTACCACCTTTCATTACATTTTCCCCTAGGTGTATTCGAATGGAGAAGGCGTGTGAGAGGGGGGATTATTAGTGGTATAAAATCTCTGTAAGAAAGTCTTAATGGCTCAAGGAACTTTGTTCTTCCACAAAAAATGATAATTCAAAGGACCTTCTTGAGCATATTTCTAAACATATGTGTTAAAAATGATATAGACAATGAATGTTCAAGGTTTATGAATGATTGTTGTTTATGTGTGACTTGCTGAATGATATTGCAGGAAGATAAGAGTTCTAAATAAGCTTATAAAGGCTATGAAGGAGTAAACCAGTTATGAAGCTTAAAGAGTCCACATATAGGGAGGAAATTGTGACAATGAGATATGGAAGTAAGAAAACTGTTTTTAGCATTTAAAAACCATTTAATGACTGATTAAGGGTTTTTAAAGAGTTTGAAGAGTTGATTAAGTGATTAGTAGGATTTATAATGTCTCTCAGGGGATTAGATATCGGTGGTGTTGAATAAAATTTAAAATTAAAGGAAATTGTGATTTGTTATTCTTATAGGACTAGGTTGAACATCTGAAGCTATTAATGGTGATCTAGAGAACTTCCATGTGTAAAGGAAGATGAAAGAGTGTTAAGAGACTATGGAATAGTTTTAGATTTTCCAATAACCCTTATATGGTGCACTGTTAAACAAACAAACAACTTTCCTCACAGTCTTAGTGTGTACTATTTTCAAGGGTTTGATGAAGGAAAACGGTCATAGTTTGAGCATTTGACCAATCCAAAACCTAAACATTGGTTTCCAGTGAATTGAAAAGGTGAAAAATGTGTGATTAAAGTTATAGAGAGTTAGGGGAAATTATTACAATCCAAACCTACAAAACTCAGACTAAACTGGGTTTAGTGGACAATCTTGAAGGCTTGAAGGAACATTTGATTATGTGGTTTAGTCTCAGTCTTCCTTTAAGAACATGTGAAGACATTGAGGGGTTAAAGAGCGACCTTGAAGTGTTAAGGAGTCATATAACTCATTGCACAAGTTAGAGTGTTGAAAATTAGAAGTAAGTGAATGAACATACAATCCTCTTGTACAATTTTGTTTCTTGTGATAGTTAAACTAACATAAAGTGAAACATTTGTCTTAGACCCAAGGATACAAGGAAGTTGTAATCTAACAAGTGTGGAAAGCATGTTAGTGTGCATTGAATATTTGAATGAAAGGAAAGTATCTTAAAAGCCATTAAATGAGAGGACAGGCATGACTGTCATGTTCTAGCACAGTTAAGAACTTAAGAAGAACCATACAAGTCAAAAAGGCTAAAACCAAGAAATATAGGTAAATTGTCATCAAAGGAGTGAATGAATAATGAGGATAGTTTGATCAAGGTGTAAATAGGTAGAAAATGTGTTCATAAGGTTTGGAAATAGTGAAGAATTCTAAAACCCTAAGAAAGCTCTTAAGACCCTAATAAGCCTATTTGAAACCTAATCAAAAGAAGAAGTTTGAGTTGGAGGAGTTGTACTTGGAGTTAGATCTTAAAATTTAGCATGTAGCTACAAATAAATAAAGGGTATCAGGATCACCAATAATTTTTTCTTGAAATTTTGTAGATTTGTCCCTGCTATAAGATTTGAGTGAAAAAAAGCCTAGAAATAATGGCTTGGGAGGTGGATTAAGGGTGGCGCTTCAGGCGGGAGGTGGAAAAAGAAGAAATAACAGGGGTGTTTCCCCTCTTTCGAACTCCTTATTGAGTTGTGAAGCTTAATTACTTCATTTTAGCATGCAATTAGAACTTGCTGGAAAATACAGTAACTGACATCGGTTAGGGTCAAACCGGCATCAGTCAGGCATGACTGACATTGGTCAAGCAAGTAAGGAACCGACAACAGTAAGGCAGAACCGACGTCGGTTACCTGTGCGAGGATGTTTTAATTAAATCTTGGGAATTATATCTATTTTTAGCATTAAAATAGATTTATTAATTGTAATTGCATGACTAAGTGCCCTAAGTCTATAAACGACTATATAAACATAAAAGATATGGTTTAGAAGAGGGAGAATGGATCATAATTACAAAATAATTATGTGAGAGAGAAATCTTGGTGAAGAAGCAAAAGCTTAATGGAAAGAAAGTACTGAACATCTGAGAGGTGTGGAAGATTGTAAATCTTCATTGTATATCTTGTCAAAGCTTTGGATAATAGATTGACTTGTTTCTTGGTGGACGTAACCCACACTGGGTGAAACATGTTAAATCTAGTGTTGATTTATGTCTCTTGTTTTGTATATTTCTTCTGGTAGAATATTTGATTTTATTTGCATGTATGCTTAGATCTGATATATTGTCTATACCACTGGTGTGCTAATCCCAACCACTGGTATCAGAGCTTTGTTTGATGGTTTTGTGTGTTGACAAATTTACTCACAAAGGGTTTTCTGATTGAGTGGGAGCTACAACAATGGTAGAAGAAAATAAATACAAGGTAGAGAAGTTTGACAGCTGAAATTATAAATTATGAAGATGTAGATTAAGGATTATCTGCATCAAAGAGATTTGTACTTACCGTTGGATGGGAAGTCTAGACCTACAAAGATGACTAATGAAGAATGGAAGATTCTTGATAGAAAGGTTTTGGGATCTATAAGATTGAGCCTGCCAACATCCATGGCTTTCAATATTACAAAAGTGGCTTCTACGGTAGAGTTAATGAAATCTCTTGCTAATTTATATGAAAAAATTAGTGCTTCAAATAAAGTTTATTTGATGAAGAAACTATTTAGTTATAAGATGCATGAAGGTGAATCTGCCTCTAGTCATTTGAATGATTTCCGATCTATTGTAAATCAGTTAAAATAGGTTGCAATACTGTTTGATGATGAAGTAAAAGCACTTTTATTCTTATGTTCTTTGCCTGATAGTTGGGACAACTTAGTAATGGTTGTTAGTAATACAAAATCTGCTAATAATATTTTGAAGTTTGATGATTTGGTTAGTATAATATTGAATGAAGAAATTCACAGGAAGAGTACAGAGGAATCATCATCTAGAAATGCTTTGAATGTAGAAAGCAGGGGCAGGCAGAAGGAGAGATCCAAGAGTAAGAGTAATGGGAAATCAAAATCAAGGGATAACAGATCTAAATCCAGAAGTAAGGGAATTATTTGTTGGAAATGTGGAAAGAAAGGACATGCAAAGAAAGATTGTTGGTCAAAGGATAAAGAGAACCAACAACAGAAAAAGGTAAAGAGGTGAATCTTGCTACATAAGAGGTAATACAAGATGTTCTTATTCTTTCTTTAGATAGTAGAATTGAATCATGGGTTTTAGATTTAGGAGCTTCTTTCCATGCAACCCCTAATAAGGATTATTTCATAAATTATGTCCAAGGAAATTTTGGGCATGTTTATTTGCGTGATGATGAACCTTGCAGTATTACTGGTAAAGGGGAAGTTCATCTAAAATTACAGAATGAAAATACATGGGTATTGAAAGATGTAAGGCATGTGTCAAGCCTCATGAGGAATCTTATTTCTGTAGGGCAACTAGGTGAATCTAGTTGCATGGTTACTTTTACAGGAGACTCTTGGAAAGTCACCAAGGGTGCTTTTATTGTGGCAAGAGGTAAGAAGGTAGGAACGTTATATTTATCTACCTGTATTATTGATTCCTTTTCTACATTATCTACTTCAGATTCAGATGTATGCATGTGGCATAATCAGTTGGGTCATATGAGTCAAAAAGGAATGCAAATCTTAAAGGCTAAGGGTAAGTTATCAGATTTGAAATATTTAGATCTTGATTTATGTCAGCATTGTATCTTTGGAAAGTAAAAGAGAGTGAGATTTCTCAAAGTTGAGGCAACTAAGGAGCAGAAAATAGAGCTTGTACACTCAGATGTGTGGGGACTAGCTCAGGTAGCTTCTCATGGAAAATCCCAGTATTATGTTACTTTCATTGATGATGCCACAAGAAAGGTATGAGTTTATTGTATTAAACGTAAATCTGATGTTTTTGAGACTTTTAAAATATGGAAAGCCCTTGTTGAGAATGAATCAAATTCTAAGTTAAAATGCCTTAGATCTGACAATGGTGGTGAATACTATAGCAATACTTTCAATACTTTCAATACTGTAGCAATACTGTAGCAATGGTGGTGAATGGGATACGTAGAGAAAGAACGGTTCTAAGAACACCACATGAGAATGGTGTTGTAGAAAGAATGAACAAGACAATCATGGAACGTGCTAGAAGCATGAGGATACATTCTAGATTGCCCTTGCAGTTTTGGGTAGAAGCAGTTGATACATTGGTTTATTTGATTAACCATGGCCCTTCAAGCTCACTAGATGGAGGAATACTAGAGGAAGCATGGACCGGAAAAGAGGTAGATCTTTATTTTCTTAAAGTTTTTGGTTCAGAAAATTTTGTGCATGTTGATAAGGAAAATAGAAAAAAGTTAGATGAAAAATCCAAGAGGTGCACTTTCATTGGTTATGGATCTGGTAATTTTGGTTTCCGTTTTTGGGATTTAGAGAATTCTAAAATTATTAGGAGTCGTGATGTTGAATGGAATGAAAAGAGAATGTACAAGGATCAAATTTTGGTACCCAAGGATGAGAAAATAGAGAAGTTTTTTGATGAAAATGAACTCTCAGGTTTTAAAGAAACACCTACAGAAATACACAGTAACCGTGGCCGGTTAGTCCCTAACTGACATTAGTTAGAGGAACCATCGACGGTTATAGAGGATCCAAACCGACATCAGTTAGCAGAACCGATGTCGGTTAGAGGTGACTGTCATCACCAATCCGGCACTATGATAATTCTTCACCGGGAACTCCTCGTGCTATGATTATTTACAATACATAGCTTTTAGTTTGGTGGATGTAATCTGGAAACACAACAACAAACATAACACAAGAATACCATAGACTATGATAAGAAGGAATGATGATAAATCTAAAATATAAGTGTAAATTAAAATATCAATATTAAATTGTTACAATCTCACCCATGAGGTACTTCAAGTGTTACTGACTTCACTTGCCTTCCAACCATAACTATGGGAGAAACTTCACAATTACACCTCTTAATGGCTTCTTTAACACACCTTCAAAATGATGGCTTCCTTTACACACTTACTCATACAATATTTCTCACTACTTCCTTCTATGCTAAATGAGGGGGGTGGCCTCTCTATTTATAGAACTTCCAGGCTTATCCATCTTATCTCTAAGATAGGATAAGAAATCTACTCTGACGAATCATATTCCATACCTTAACTCTTATCTGTACATGTAAGCTTATCTTTTAAGATAAGATAAACCTTATCATTTCACATGGGTTCCACATTTTTAGACTTTTTACAAATAAAATACACAAAATATTTATGACCTCACTCCTTGTCCTTATTACCAATATAATATTTCTAATTCCTAATCATGTAGACCCTACTTCTCTACTTACCCTAACTTTGACATTTTAACATTACCGAACAACTTACGACAAATATTTACTTTTTACCACAACATTCCTATTGTACTTTTGACTATTACCGTACTATACATTATTGGCGGCGTCGTACCGACAGCACCATTATTTTCTATCGGACGCTACTACTAATTATACTTAACAACATCCTATTCCTAATATATACATTAATGAAATAGAAATTATGGAGGAAAATTTTAGTGTCGACATCTTCCCCCTTCCTAGCTTCTACTCCGTCCTCGGAGTAGACTATTCCGGTGCTTGGAAAATCTTTAACTTGTCGTGGTTGACCCATTTCGTAATGGGAGTGCCATCCAATTCCTCCAGTCGGTATGTACCATTTTCATGCACAATTGCTATTTTGTAGGGCCCCATCCATTTTGGAAGAAATTTTCTGTCTTCTTTTTTTGTATCTGGAATCATATACTAGAACCAAGTCATTCACATGAAATGGAGACCAACGGATCTTTTGATCAAAGTATTCCTTCTGCTTCATTTTCTTCTTATAGCTTGTATCCTTCGCTATTTCCCTCATTTCCTCTAGCAAATGAAGATGTACCAACCTTTCTTTTACTGAATCACTTTCATCCATCCTTTCATTTTTCATAACTCTCACAGTGGGAATATCAAACTCAATAGGAAGAACTGGATCAATGCCATAAGCCAACTAGAAATGGGGAGTATCCTGTTGCTGACTTTGATGTTGCCCTATATGCCCACAATGTTGCATGAATCCTTTTATCCCACTTATGTACCTGCAAGGCTGCATCTTTTGCTAGAATTTGACACAACACAAAATTTGTTCGTTCCACCTATCCATTTGTGCTTGGCTTGTATGTTGTTGTCTTCCTGTGCTTAATAGAAAACTTATTGACTAGGGCTTCTACCACCTCATTAATGAAGTGGCTTCCTTGATCTGTTACAATTTCTAATGGACAACCAAATCTGGTGACAATGCGTTTATATATGAACCTTGCCACTTCATCCATGGAAGTTGTTTTCAATGGCCTAGCTTCAACCCACTTGGTTAAATAATCTGTGGCAACTACAATATACTTATTTTGGCGTGGGGTAGTTGGAAGTGGACCTACAATGTCTATTCCCCACTTTTCAAAGGGACCAAGTGGAAGAATAGGGCATAATGGAGCTGATGAAGTCTTACGGTTACCATGTGTTTGACAAATATCACATGTCTTACAATAATTATAACAATCTCTAAAAAGAGTGGGCCAGTGATAACCTGCATCCAAGATCCTTCTTGCTGTAAGTTGTCCAGAGAAGTGTCCTCCACATGTACCATTGTGGAATTCTTCTATCAGCTCCTTCCCTTGATCACGTCCAACTGCCCTCTTGTACTGTCCATCAGGTCCTATTCGAAATAATACTCCATGCAGAATAGAATATGGACGACTGGCTTGAGTAATCTTCCTCTTAGTCTTTGCATTGGCACCATCAGGAAACTTGAATTCATTCAGATAATTCAAATATCTATGTATTCACTAGGGATTGTGTCAAGGGATAACAATGTTGCATCTGGGAAATCATCATCATCACAAGATGAACCTAAACCATCATAGGCTCGAGAGAGTGCATCTGCATTGACATGCTTCTTTCCTGGCCTATCTATAATATCAAATTCAAATTCTTGTAGCAAAATTATCCATCTTGCTATCCTCCCTGATGGGTTAGGCTTATTTACAATATATTTTAGAGCCTGATGATCTGTTACAACTATAAATTTCTGCCCTAGCAAGTAATTTCTAAACTTCTTTACAGCAAAAATGATAGCTAGAGCCTCTTTTTCAGTTACAGTATAATTTACCTCAGCACTGCTCATTTGTCTGCTCCCAAAGTAAACTGGATGATCATTCCCATTTTCATCCTTTTGGCTCAGAGTACTTCCTAGTGCTGCATCTGAGGCATCAGTATACACAATGAATGGCTTGCTCCAATCTGGATTCTTTAAAATAGGTGAAGACACCAGGGCTTCCTTCAGTTGTTCAAAAGCTTCATGCGCCTTATTTCCTGGTTCATAAGTAACATCCTTCTTCAAGAACTGGGTTAGTGGCTGTGTAATCTTTGAGAAATTCTTGATGAACCTTCTATAGTAACCCACATGGCCTAAAAATGATCTCAACTTACTTCTATTCATAGGAAATGGTAACTCTTTGATTTTTGAAACTTTATCAGGATCAGTACCAATACCATCTCTGGATACAACATGCCCTAACAAAACACCTTTAGAACATCCAAAGACACACTTTGTAGGGTTTAGTGAGGCTTGTGCTTCATCTAACCTTTGAAATGTTGTCTCCATCTGGTGTAGGTGGTCCATCTTGCTCCCATAGATGTAAAAATCATCCAGAAATACTCTGATGAAGTTCTCAATGTAGGGTTCAAACACCCTATTCATCAAATGCTGGAACGTTGCTGGAGCATTACACAACCCAAAAGGCATAACTCTATAAGCAAACGTTCCCCAAGGAGTGGTGAACATGGTCTTCAGCTGATCTTTCTCCACTATACGAACTTGGTTGTATCCACTATATCCATCAACAAAACTATAGCACTCCTGGCCAGCTACTTCGTCCAAGATCTGATCTGAGAATGGAAGAGGGTAATGATCCTTCTTTGTTGCCTTATTGAGCTTCCTATAATCAACACAAATGTGTAGCTTCCCATTCTTTTTTATTGAGATCACAATGGGAGAAACCCATTCTGAATTCTCCACAGCAAATATGAATCCTGCATCAAGCAACTTATCTATTTCTTCTTTTACAGTCTTGGAAAAATTAGGATTCATTCTATATGGCATTTGCTTTATGGGATTAGCACCATCTACCAGCTCAATAGAATGTTCTACCCAACTTACTTGACGGAGTTCCTTGTAATCAAAAGTGAATAGGTGTATGTACCTTCAAAAGAGCTGGAGGTAGGATTCCTTCTCACTCTCCATCACAGCATCACCAATCTTTATTTGTTGGAGATGATAATCAATTTCTTCTTCAGATAATTTTATGGGTTCATGAGTCGGTGTGACTGGAAGGATATCCATGACCGAAACATCAACCTCACTTTCTTCATCTTCTGTGTCCACTTCACTGGTACTAGAGTAATCAGAGGATGTCCAATCATCAGTTTCATCACTTGAATCCACAGGTTCTGTCTTATGATGCCGAGGGATCATGTTTATCTTCACCCTCTCTCTACCACGTCCAAGTGTCATGAAGCCTTCATTCCAGTAGTTTCTTGCATGAACCCTCCTTAGCCATGGTCTTCCCAACAACATTGGGTACGCAACAGTACCATTTTTCATCACCTGAAAGTCTACCACACATACAACACCCATAACAGATATTGCCACATTTGAAACAACACCTTCTGGTTTAGTTTTTCCCTTATTTAATGACCTTAACATAAGTGTTGAGGGGCGATCAATTTTTAAACCCAACATATTCATTACAGACTCGGTCATTACATTAACTGCAACACCTCCATCAACTAAGACATCATGAATTGAAATACCATTACATAATACCTCAGCTTGTGGAGCGTAGGGATCCACCTCTGCCTCCAAAACAGGGACCTCAACCTCCTTCCTTCGTCGAGCATTGAGTCCACTTCGCAGCTCCCGCCTCTTCTCAGAAGACATAGCCAAGAGTTGACCATATGTAATATTTGCAGGCCTTTTGGACAGATCTTCTAAGATGGAGTATGGTCCTTGTCCCTGTGAAATCAGAAAATCCTGCACACCCAACTTTCTTCTCCTATGTTTCTTACTAGTTTCTCCTTTCATCTTCTTAGGATCATTTCCATCTTGGTTATCTTTTTCTTTCTTTCTTTTTGTTACAAACACATCTACTTCATTATTTATGCTCTTATCTACTACATCAAAAGAATTCACAGGTGTTTTTCCTTTATCATTATCTCTTGTACCAGATGTAGAAGCTCTATCTGGACAATTATACTTATAATGACCCTTTTTATAACAACCATAACATACAACTTCAGAAATATTTCTTTTTGGACCTCTATCTCCTCCCTGAGAACTAAATTATTTTCCTTGAAGAAGATTAATAGTTAACTGGCCCATCTTCCTAAGAAGATCTTCATACTCAGTAGATGTACTAGGAGAAAGATTTGTGCTCACCGAGAGTGGTTGTGGATTCTGGACCAAAGGTGCTGGTGTAGGCTCTACTTTAGCAACAATTTCTTTGGGCTCCTCTTCCATGCTTTCTTCTTTCCTTCTTGCAATCTCCTTTGCTTGTTCAATGGTAGCTGGGCGGTCATACTTCACTCGTTGTCTGATCTCTGGCTTCATCCCAAGAATGAAGTGCTTACAGAGGAGATTATCCATGCCATTCATCAACCCATCCGCTAATCCTTCCTTCCGGATCTGGGCATCGAGATTCCTCCTTAGCTCTAGAACACGAGCATGATAATCCCTTATCTTCTCCTTCTCTCCTTGGGATAGCTTTGTGATATCGATCATGAGATCTGCATATTTCTGTTGTTCACCAAATTCTTCAAGAAAACTTTCAGTTAATAAATCCCATGAGTTTTTCACATTATCACCTAGTGTTTCAAACCACCTAAGGGCTGAACCATCCAAAAAGGTAGGAAAAAATTCAGTCCATTGTTCCCTTCTTATAAGGCCATTACAAATACAAGATCGTTTAAAATCTTGAATGAAAGAGGAAGCATCTTCATTAGATTGGGCTGAAAAAATAGGAATCTTCCCCATTTTCAAAAGTAACCACAGTGAAATACCAACCCACAAGTACAATCAACAAGACTTATGTGCACAAATAATTGGAATCACTATAATAGAAAATAGAAATGACCACGGTAAACTATGGTAAAACTTGACTTACTGCGGTAAAAATTGACTTTACTGTGGTAAACACTATTCACAGTAAAAAGTGAAGTTACTGCGGTAAATACTATTCACGGTAAAAAGTGACTTTACTGCGGTAAATACTATTCATGGCAAAAAGTGACTTTACCATGGTAACTACTATGCACAGTAAAAACAAGGTTACCCTCCAAATGTTTTCTGACTAAGTGGGAATATCTCTCCAGAAAATCCACCAACGAGGAATGGTCCCGGCAACAGAACCAAAATGTCATCACCAATCCGGCACTATGATAATTCTTCACCGGGAACTCCTCGTGCTATGATTATTTACTAATGCACAACTTTTAGTTTGGTGGATGTAATCTGGAAACACAACAACAAACATAACACAAGAATACCATAGACTATGATAAGAAGGAATGATGATAAATCTGAAATATAAGTGTAAATTATAATATCAACATGAAATTGTTACAATCTCACCCATGAGGTACTTCAAGTGTTACTGACTTCACTTGCCTTCCAACTATAACTATGGGAGAAACTTCACAATTACACCTCTTAATGGCTTCTTTAACACACCTTCAAAATGATGGCTTCCTTTACACACTTACTCATACAATATTTCTCACTACTTCCTTCTATGCTAAATGAGGGGGGTGGCCTCTCTATTTATAGAACTTCCAGGCTTATCCATCTTATCTCTAAGATAGGATAAGAAATCTACTTTGACGAATCATATTCCATACCTTAACTCTTATCTGTACATGTAAGCTTATCTTTTAAGATAAGATAAACCTTATCATTTCACATGGGTTCCACATTTTTAGACTTTTTACAAATAAAATACACAAAATATTTATGACCTCACTCCTTGTCCTTATTACCAATATAATATTTCTAATTCCTAATCATGTAGACCTTACTTCTCTACTTACCCTAACTTTGACATTTTAACATTACCGGACCACTTACAACAAATATTTACTTTTTACCACAACATTCCTATTGTACTTTTGACTATTACCATACTATACATTATTGGCGGCGTCGTACCGGTAGCGTCGTTATCTTCTATCGGATGCTACTACTAATTATACTTAACAACATCCTATTCCTAATACATACATTAATGAAATAGAAATTACGGAGGAAAATTTTAGTGTTGACATGACCAGCGTCGGTCACTGTCAGAAGTTGATACTAATATTCAGGAGGCCCAAATAGAGCCTCCGGTACCCAAAACTCATGTGAGAAGGTCACAAAGGGTAAGTAAACTTTCAGAAATATTTACACCTTCTCTATTTTATTTATTATTGATTGATAGTGGTGAACCAGAGAGCTTTGAAGAAGCAATGCAGGATAATACTCATGTTCAGTGGGAGCATGGCATGGATGAGAAGATGGACTCCTTGGAATAGAACCAAATTTGGGATTTGGTTAAGTTGCCAACAGGTAAGATAATATTGTAGAGCAAGTGGGTTTACAGGATCAAAAAAGAAAAGGGTGGACATAAAAGGTACAAGGCAAGGCTTGTAATGAAGGGATTTGCATAGAAATCAGGTATTGACTTTAGTGAAATATTTTCTCATATTGTTAAGATGACTTCTATCTGTATTGTATTGAGTTTAGTTGCAATAGAATATTTGCATTTAAAGAAACTAGATGTGAAGATAGATTTCCTTCATGGTGATTTGGATGAAGAGATTTATATGCAGCATTCACTTGGGTATGAAATCAAGGGTAAGGAGAAATTAGTGTGCATGTTGAAAAAGAGCTTATATGGGCTCAAGTAAGCTCCAAGGAAATGGTACATGAGGTTTGATAGTTTTATTCATGAGCATGGTTACTTGAGATGTGAATATAACCATTGTATTTATTTCAAGAAGCTTGAAAATGGGAGTTATATTATTGTGTTACTATATGTGGATGATATGCTTATTGCAGGATCTAGTATGCATGACATTGGTGAGCTTAAGAGAAAGTTGGCTCACACATTTGCTATGAAGGATTTAGTAGCTGCAAAAAGAATCCTTGGCATGTAAATACATAGAGACAGGAAAAATAATAAGTTGTATTTGTCTCAAGAGGATTATATCTACAAGGTGTTAGAAATGTTCAACATGCAGAATACAAAACTTGTTAGCACACCTATGGTTGGACACTTCAAATTGAGTAAAGATCAATGTCCTTCATCATGGGAGAAGGTCAAATATATGACATGAGTGCCATATGCTTCAGCAGTTGGAAGTCTCATGTACGCTATGGTGTGTACCAGACCAGACATTACACAGACAGTGGGAGTTGTGAGTAGATATATGGCTAATCCAAGTAAAGAGCATTGGAAAGTAGTCCAATGGATACTCAGGTATTTGAAAGGGACATCTAGCATGTAGTTATGCTATGGAGGTTCAAATATTTCATTACGTGGCTATGTTGATTCGAATATGGATGGAGATTTGGATAGTAGGAGGAGCACTACTGGATATATTTTCACAGTAGGTGGAATGACAGTTAGCTAGATTTCAAGATTGCAGAAGGTTATGGCTTTGTCTACTACAAAGGTAGAGTATGTTGCAGCTACAGAGGCTAGCAAGGAGATGATATGGATGAGTAGGTTAATGGAAGAGTTGGGAAAGGAGCAAGGTAATTGTAAACTGTTCAGTGACAGTCAAAGTGCAATTCATTTGGCAAAGAACTTAGCGTTTCATTCGAGAATCAAACACATTCAGTTGAGGTATCACTTCATACGGCAGGTATTGGAGGATGGACGGTTGAATCTAGAAAAGATTCATATGAGCAAGAACCATGCGGATATGCTAACGAAGACATTAGCAAAGGAAAAGTTGGAGCTACACTCCACTTATGTTGGTCTTCGAGTTTGAGACTTGAAGAGGAAGAAACAAAGCCAAGGAAGGAACCAAGAATGATGTTGTACATGTATGGTGCAGTAATTAAACTCCAAATGGGAGATTGTTGAGTTGTGAAGCTTAATTACTTCATTTTAGTATGTAATTGGAACTTGTTGGAAAATACAGTAACCGACATCTATTAGGGTCAGACCGACATTGGTTAGGTATGACTAGCATCGGTCAAGCAAGTAAGGAACCGGTAGTGGTTAGGCAGAACCGACATCGATTACCTGTGTGAGGATGTTTTAATTAAATCTCAGGAATTATATCCATTTTTAGCATTAAAATAGATTTATTAATTGTAATTGCATGGCTAAGTGCCCTAAGTCTATAAACGACTATATAAGCATAAAAGATAGGGTTTAGAAGAGGGAGAATGGATCATAATTACAAAATAATTATGTGAGAGAGAAATCTTGGTGAAGAAGCAAAATCTTGATGAAAAGAAAGTATTGAACATCTGAGAGGTGTGGAAGATTGTAATTTTTCATTGTATATCTTTTCAAAGCTTTGAATAATAGATTGGCTTGTTTCTTGGTGGATGTAACCCACATTGGGTGAACCACATTAAATCTGGTGTTGATTTATGTCTCTTGTTTTGTATATTTCTTCTGGTAGAATATCTGCTTTTATTTGCATGTATGCTTAGATATGATATATTGTCTGTACAACCGGTGTGCTAATCCCAACACTCCTTCAAAGAGGTTTTGGGTGCCAATGGGAGCAACCAAGACAGTAAACAGGCTTATTTGGTCGATTTAGCTAAGGAAATTTTTGATCTGAAGATTAAAAAAACCTGGTTGTTGATGATTACTACAAGGATTTGTCAGAGGATGCCATTATAGGTAGATTTAATGGTCTTTGGCCCTCCTCTTCATCCTTGTACCAATTGGTGCTTGAGAACTGGACAAGTAAGTGTGAAATTTCATTATGCTCAAAAGGATTTTTCATTGTTCATTTTAGAGAGCATGAGGTTTACCAGCGGTGTTTTTCTGATGGCCCTTGGTTTTGGGGAAACGTTGGTTTGTATTTAAATCCATGGTTCCCAGATTTTGATCCAAATACCCACCCAGTCACGATAATGACGGTATAGGTAAGGTTACCCAACTTACCCCTACATCTCTTGTACGCCTTGGAGGATATCGAAAATGCTTTGGGGAAATACTTGAAAGAAGACATGGAATGAATTCAATCCGACATGTGCACTTACACAAGATTGTGTGTTGAGGTAGATTTGAGTAAAGGCCTACCAGATCAAATAACTCTAAAATTTGGGAATTTGCAGCGAATCCAACCCCTAGATTATGAGAACACGGCTTTTCGGTGTTGTATCTACAAAAATCTAGGTCATCTGCATACCTTATGTCTGCTTAACAAAAATACAAAAAATGTAAAGAAGGGCACTTCAAGATGGGGAACTCCGTGTTTGGACTTAGTTTCGGCCACGACATTCAAGGAAGAACTGGGTAAAGAGAGCAATGAGACAGAGGTGAAACAAATAACAAAAGAAGTCACAAATATCAAGGAAGTTGCAGGTGACACGAAGCGTGGGCATTCAGCTAGAAAGTTTGACTCCGAGTCTGAAAATTTATCTGATTGCATGGTAGCAGCAGAGGAAAATAATCTTATGCTGGTTGTTATTTTAGAACAAGGAAAGTTGCATGAGGTATCAAAAAAAAGAGGAAAGAAGGGACGGATAACAAATATTTCAAATTATTTCCCATCTCAGGGCGGGTTCCTCTTGTCTTCCCTTCCTCTGAGAAATGGTTGGGATTTGTGTGATGTTGTTTGGTACTTTTTCATCTTGTTTTGTGATTGTACGGGTGGGGCCCCATCAACCCTCCGGTTCATAGCTCCGGTCAAAAGTGTTTAATTTTTTTTTTAAAATTATCATCATCATTCAAAAGTAAAAGTGTAATTGTTAATTCATGAACCACGTTATAATTGTATACATATAAATTTGGTGAAATAAATATGGCTCTTAAGCAATGGAAATCAAATAAAAGAAATCCTTGTTTATCAAACATAATATATCACTTGTTCCAAATAACATATCTAGTTCAAAAATACATGAAATAAATAAATTATAAATGATTAAACTAAAATGGAAAAATGGGGGCCTAATTTAGTTTAATCTAATGCTATGTAAAACAATAAATAACAACTAACTAAATAAGTAAAGTGACCCAAACAACTAAGTAAATAGAAATGTAAAACCCTAATGAGAAAAGAGGACTAGGAAGAACTTAGCTAATTCGATGACTGTTCGAGACTATGTTGCAGTGAAGACTAGATAAATAGAATGTAAAAACAGCCTCACAGGAGCTCCGAAAAGTTCAGATCCAAGTTGTCTAAGTAGACTAGGGCACTTGGAGAAGGATGGGGCACTTGGGGTGCCTTGGTCTGAGATCTGGGTGCCCTAGTCTGTGCAGGAGGTCCAGAGACAAATTTTGTAGGGTCGCTATGTGATGCGAAGCCTTCGCTTTCTATCACGTGTATGTCGCTGAAATGTGCCAGATGTCACTGGTAATTAGAGATGAAGAGGAGACCTGGGAAAACCCAAGCCAAACATCAAAACCCTTAAAAAATGAAGATGCATATGAGGGGGTCGGAATGTCCTCAACGGCCACAATGGTGGACTTACTAACTGAGCGTTGCACTACATTTCAGAAATGAATGTAGTTCTAGGTGTGTTTGTGTGTGTGTGTGAAAATTGTGCCCTAGGTGCTCTTGTGCGAGTCGCACTTTGTGAAGTAGCAAGAAATAACTAGATGTAGAAATGTAAATAGATGGTGGATGGAATAGAATAAACTCCCCTCCTATGAAGTGTGATGTAGATGAACCAACCTTGTCCCTTCTGATGGAGCTAGATGGATGCAAATGGAGCTCTAGATGACTTAGATAAATGTAACCTTAGGTGGATGATAGTAGTGTCGAGTGCTTGGTCCCTCGTTATGGTCTCATAACTTTATATTTATATGGTTGTCTTATTCTAATTTCGTAATTAACCCTGAAAAGGTCGACCACTAAAAATATGGAAAGCTAAAACGACTTGAAAGTGCCCAAAAGATAAGAGTAAAGTGTAAAGAGGATCAGGGCACCCCAAATGGGACCAGGGCACCTGGGGTGCCCCAATCTTGGCTGGGCACCCCAGTCAGAAGTAGAATAACACAAAATGACAAAAACTAGGCAAGCATGATTGGAAGATCGAAAGTGACAACAGAAAGCAAAGTAAAAAGGCCAAAGTACATGGGTTAATTAGTAATTTCTTCACTCAAAAACCATATGAATGGTAGTATGAGACCGTGGCTAAATAATACCAAAATTGTGTGATTTAGTGACTAAATTTTCCCCCACTTTATGTTGGTGAATGGAACACTTGGTAACATAAAGTAGATGGAGATGTGTACCTGATTTCCATGTATATTGATGAAGAAAGCGTGCCGAGGGACTAGACAAAGTGTGGAATGAGAAAACAATGGATCATAGAGACTAAAGATGTAAAAGTGTAAAAATTTATGAGAGTGAACCTAGGGTAGAAGCACGTGTGTGGATGATGATGTGTGTGAGGTACCTGCATGTTAGTATGAGGTACGAACCATTGAATGACGTTGTTGTTATAGCCTTTGTTGTTGTTGTTGACTGCTTGCTTCCCATACAGATGGACCTGTAAAGGAGAAGACGATCAAGTAGTCAAATACACATGTATATGTAAAAATCACATGTATATAGTAAAAAGACTGTAAATGGAAATATAAAAATGAAAAAGGAACATGTGCACCTAATCCATGCAGAGAAAAAGGGTGTAGGAAAAGGATATGTTGTAACTGTCGATGAAGTGTGAGTTTTTTGGGTGATCTCACGCCACTGTGGCTGAAGAAGTGTAGGGAGAAAGTTGTGTTATTTTCCAACCTATAACTGCTTCCTTGAGAATATGAAAAGTTCTTTGTACTGCCTAGTTTTTTGGGCGATCCGACGCCACTGGCCGAAGTAGTGTAGGGAAGAAATTTTGTTGTATCCTCCAATATGTAACTCCTCCCCATAATGCTAAGAACAACTTGTCCTGTAAAATCCGTTGCGTATGGATTTTTTTAGATTGGTCTAAACTCACTCATTGTATAACTCACTACGTCAAGGACAAAAAACTGAACTAAAATGTACTGGTGTAGAGCGTTGTGTAGTGTGCAAACCCCAAACGATGCCCCCCTCTTTAGGGGCATGTGTGACATCACGGATAGGAGGATGCGGCCCCAAAAGAGGACCGACCATGTAAAATGTGCCCTACAGGGGGAAGGGAATGCACTTGGTAGAAACCAAGGCACACACAAATAAGTGACTAGAAAACAAGTGTTAGTACGAACAAGCATGCATGCATAAAACAAGTGTAAGCTACGTAGACAATGTAGAAGTTAGTAAGAAAAATGATAATGTAAACACCCAAGAAGACAATGTAGGTTGTACAAAGTGGGTTGTAAACATGGGACATCACTTGCGATGTCGCAAGACATTAAAGGTTGAAGTGGCCACATACAAACAAACAAGTGTGCACACCAAACAAAGGGCAAGGCCCGCAGACAATAACAAACAAGAGACAAACAAGAGAAAATAAGTAGACATATAACCATGGAAGTGAGTAATCCTACAAACAAATGTTTCACATGAAGCACCCATTAACATGTTAGAAAGATAACCCATATGTCAAGAGCATGTATAACCAAGTAATGTAAAGTGCTAAGTATAAAATTAAACAATAACACCTGTAGTGTATGAATGTGGATGCCCCTAGTAACCATTGTGGGATTGGTAGTGGTCAAGAATCCATGTTGCGTGTAAGAGACTTGTATCTGCGATCACAACTAGAAGAGGATGTGAACGCACATGTGTGTATGGTATAGATAATGACATGTAAGAGATTTATCTAACATGTGTAGTAAATCTTACATTTGGATCAGTTTAAAATAAGAAAACAATCGAATTCACATAATATAAAACACTGAATTCATCAATTTGGTCGAGATATTATTCATACGCACTAATTACAAATATACAAGAATACAACGCCTATAAATAAGGAATGCATATTATCAACATGCTCCACATATCGCTCAATTTCTATCCCATATATCTCTCATAATATCCCATAATATCTCTACTAGTTCCCTAGAATCTCTAGTGAGTTGTACTACAACTCAAGTACAACAATAAAATACAACTCAATATGAGATTGTATTAATTTATTCTAAACTACTATATTATTATTAAATGAGTTATTTTATGTTAACTCATTTAAAAATAATTTTACACAATATAATGCTAACAAATGTGAGCACTATAGCAAATATTCCTAACAGTAAAGCAAACACGAACAAGCAAATGTAAGCAAAAGTAAATGTGACCAAGATATGTAACATGTTGTGGATGGATGAAGTGGAATGTAAGATGGATGGTAGAAGCTGCATGCCCCCTGAGTGAATGGAATTTTATGTAGTGAGGTTCATTTTTTTCCCCCTTAGCAATCAAGAATGAATCGTAAATGAGAGTCTGTAACCAAGAAATGGTCGAAATGTGTATTGTGTTTAACGCACTATGATGAGTGTGTATGCGTGGTGATGATATGCAACCTAGAAATGATGTGTGCGTGACCCTAGTGTATATCACGACAAGATTATCAAAGGAGTGATGATGTAGCATAAAGCGTATATCACTACAAGATGAATAGAGGGAGCGGTGATGTAGCCTAAAGTGTATACCACTAAAAAATGATTGAATAAATGACCATTTATCTTATAGCATATGTCACTAACCTAGGAATGTCACACGATAGAAGGATGGATGATGATCATGTGAGTATGTTAAGTTCAATTTTATTTGTAAACCCTCGGCAATCGAGCATGGACCGAGGAATCAAAGTGCGTCATAAGGTAGCGAGTGTAGCACGTAGAAGTGATTATGAGAAATGCAGAATGTGCGTAGTAGGTTGTATGGTATGTAATGTGAGATGTATAGATGACCTAAGGTGTGTAGATGCATAGTAGATGTAAGATGCAAGATGTAATAGGTAAGGTGTAGGATGTAAAATGTAAAATTACATGTGTGATGTGTGAAAATGCACGATATGTAGTATGTGTAGAATGTGGATGATGTATGTAGGAAGACACACGATGTGTATAGCCTGTAATATAGTGTGTAATGTGCAGATAATGTAGGATCGTGTGATGATATGTGTTTCCTAAGGTGTAATGACTATTGTGTAGTGCATGGGGTTCATGTGTAGAGAATTCCATCTACAGTCAAGTGTGAACCGAAGCACAAGAATGTGTCATAGGTTAATGAGGTGATAAAAGTCACCTATTAAAGACCAAGTTTACATGAAGCAATGGAAGTATGTTGGGAAAAATTAATAGTAGGATAATGCGATGGTCGTGGAATTTGAAATGTATGTTGACCATTAATAGCAGTAGTTTATTTGACAAAAACGATTGGCTACTGAAGTGGTGATTGGGGAGGGACTTTGCACAATAGTGGCTTATCTGATGACGTTGTAGAAGAATTGAGTGGAGTTCAGGTTGCACTGAGTTTTAGAGGAGGTTGTTTAGATTGGCTTGGTAATATTGTAGGTGACTTAACAGGAGGAAGTGTTGGACTAATTTAGAGAGTTGGTTGCTTGACTTAAGTAGATTACATAAGTGGCTCTTGAGTGACAGAAGAAGGAAAACTAGAAGTGATGGCATGATGCTCACTAGACATAGATGAATCAGATTTAGGAACCCAATGAGATGTAGCATTTGTAGATTGGCATGTAACAGAATGTTGTGCAGTGAATGAGATAAAGCCCTAATGTTCAAGATGTGTGATTCTTCTTTGTAACGTGTAGCAATCATTGTCGTTATGGCCATTGATTCGATGGTAATTGCAATATGGATGACCTTGATATTTTGTTAGCCGATAAAGAGGATAGTAATGAGTTGGTGGTAAAGTGATCAATTGACGACTAAGGAGCTTAGTAAGAAGGACATGTTTCTTAGTATTGTGGTTAAAGGCAAAAGGCTCTGGTAATGGTATAACTTGAGGCTCACTAATATGAGCACATGCAATAGATATAGAATGGAGATGATATGTAGAAGGAGAACAAACATGAGCCTGAGAAGTATCCTTAAGTTGTTGGATTTCAAATTTAAGAGATATGATCGTGGATTCCATAGCCTGAATTTTTTCGTAAAATAAAGAATTCAAAGCTTAAATTGAATCCAATATGGGTTGGTTGGATGGAGGATGATAAAGTGGAAGGTCGTTAGATAGACAATGGAATTTAGGACTTATTTTGTTTGATGACTTATCTTTAGAAAGACACATGGAGTCTAAGGATTTTTGTAGAACAACCTGACAGTCAGGATACATTTTAAGTAATTCAGACAAAGGAATTTGAGGAATTTTATGAACCATAATAGAAGAAAGATGAGGATCTAAGCATATTCGAATGAGACGGGTTCACCAAAATGATTAAACTAAAAAGGAAAAATGGGTGCCTAATTTATTTTAATCTAATGTTATGCAAAGTAGTAAATAATAACTTAATAAATAAGGAAAGTGCCCCAAGTAACTAAGTATATAGAAATGTAAAACCCTAATGAGCAAAGAGGATTAGGAAGAACTTAGATGATTCAACGATTGTTTGGGATTGTGTCACAATGAAGACTGGATAAACAAAATGCATAAACGACCAAACAAGAGCTCTAGAAAGTTCATATCCGAGTTGTCTAAGAAGACTGGGGCGCCTGGAGAAGGATGGGGGCACCTGGTCTGATATCTAGGTGCCATTGTCTATGCAGGAGGTCCAGAAACCAATTTTGCATGGTTGTTAAGTGATGTGAAGGCTTCGTTGCTTGTCACGTGTATGTCGCTGAACTACGCCAGACATTGCTTGTAATCAGAGATTAAGAAGAGACCTGTAAAATCCCAATCCAAGCATCAAAACCCTAAAAAAAGAAAGATGCATATGAAGGGGTCGGATTGTCATCAATGGCCACAATGGTGGACTTACTAACTGAGTGATGCACTACATTTCAGACCCAAATGTAGTTCTAGGTGTGTGTGTGAAAATTGTGCCCTAAGTGCTCTTGTGCCAATCACACTTTGTGAAGTAGTGAGCAATAACTAGATGTAGAAATGTAAATAAATGGTGGATGGAATAGAATAAACTCCCCTCCTATGAAATGTGATGCAGATGAACCAAACTTGTCCCTTGTGATGGGGCTAGATGGATTCAAATGGAGCTCTAGATGCCTTGGATGGATACAACCTTAGGTAGATGATAGTAGTGCCTAGCGTTTGGTCCCTCATTATGGTATCATAAATTTATATTTATATGGTTCTCTTGTTCTAATTTTGTAATTAACCTCGAAAAGGCCTACCACTAAAAAAATGGAAAGCTAAAAAAGTTAGAAAGTGCCTAAAAGATAAGAGTAAAGTGTATAGAGGATCAGGGCACCCCAAATGGGACCAGGGCGAATGGGGTGCCCCATTCCTAGATGAGTGCCCCAGTCAGGAGTAGAATAACACAAAATGACAAAAACAGACCGAGCAAGCATGGTCGAAAGATTGGAAGTGAAGACATAAAGCAAAGTAAAAAGGCCAAAGGACATGGGTTAATTAGTACTTTCTTCACTCAAAAACAATATAAATAATAGTATGAGAGTGGGGCTAAATAATACCAAAAGTCTGTGATTTAGTGACTACCAAAAACTAAAATTCAGGGGTTTAAAACATTGAGATACCCCATCCATAACTGTTAAAGTGACATGCAAAAGTAACGATTTACAAAAATATTTGACATAAAAAATACTTATATTGACAAGTATTGTGTAATTGGAGTTGGGAGTGATGGTGGACTATAATGTTCATGAATTTTTAACAATTACTTTATGATCTTAACTTTGACCCCATTTGACCATCATAATGAGATTTGAATGCTAAATTTGATGTCCATTCAACTGTCACTTAGAAGTTCTTTTTTTCTTCGTGGAGAAGTCAATTAAAAAATCGTAATATCTTGGACATATGTTGGAGTTTGGAGCCCGTTTTAATTCTTAAAAAGACTTTTTCGAGCCCAACACATTGTTGGAGCTAGATTGATGGAAATTGTCACCATTTCATAGAGAAGGTAATGGAGTTATTAATGAATGTAGTACGTAAAAGATCCAAGACAAAAACATTAAGATTGATATCTCTTGATGTTTTTCTGACATATTTATTTAAGATATCTACCTATATCCTGACAATTGAAGATTTCATTTAAAGTAACATATCTAACCTAAACAAGTAGTGCAAATAGTAAAATGAACAAATTATAAATTAAAAGTCAAATATTTGAAAATAATAGGACACCCTACCCATGATTGTTGAAGAGTTATAGAAAAACCTCTACGATTAAAAAAATCTTTTAAAAAAAAATCTCAACAATTAAAAACATATCTAACCCAAAAAGGGAACATAATTAGTACAATAAACGCATTAGAAAGTAAAATTCAGGTGTTCAAAACAATAGCAGGATACCCTACCCACAATTGTTAAAGGAATAAATAAACAATGATTAAATAAATATTTGACATAAAAAATAATGTCACAATAATAAAAGATTTTGTTCAAAATAACTATACATAAAAATAACATATCCCAAACTTAATCACAATGTTAAACGACAACACCACCACCCAAAAGACAAATAATAATTAAGAAAATACAAAATAATATATCCTAACAATTAAAGATTTCATTCGAAAGAGTACACAACACCCACCCATGAGTGTTAACTAACACCGCCACTATTCAAAAGAAAAAGTATAAAAAATAATAATTGAACAAATGAATATTAAACATATAAAATAATATATTATAATAATTAATTAATTTATTAACTAGCAATTGTTCTCGAAGGTCCAATGGTCACACCAATGGATTTCATTTTGAGATGACTCGTCATTTGCAAGGATCCTAATGTGTTCATAAAATTAACCAGAGAAAGAATCATAATGCATTCATGAACAAAAATACATATCTTAATGGTTACTGTTTGAAAAATTACAATATGAGTAAGATTTTTCATGATAATCGAGTTGTATTAGAAAAACACTCATGTAATCACTCTAGCGAGAGGAAAGGATCCTTTATCAAGATATTTTAATTATAGAATGAAATCTATTAAACACGAGATCAAAACCCTTATAACAAACAAAATAACCAAAAAAAATGAATATTGGAAAACTATTTTTTTTTTAGAAAACAATTCTACAATTCATGTCAAGCCAAACCCTAGTCTTCACAGGTATGTGTGACAAATCCCATAAAATCTTTTGATTTAATTCTAATCGTATTGATTTTCTCAACGAGTGGGTCAGCACAGCCTATCAAGGCATCAAACTGGTCTTTGTTAGACATGCAGTTAGCATTCTTATTCTGAGACGATTGTCCCAGATGCGGTTTTTTCCTTTCATTGTGATTGGGAAAAGGTTCTTTGAAGATCCCTAAGCTTTCATTTGGAGACTTTGCAGCGACATCAAAGTCTACTTCAATGTCGCCATTTTCGACTAGGCCTTAAATATAGTGTTTTCATCGTAAACACTTGTCCGTTTAATTACCTTTTACGCGGTGAAACCCACATAATTCATTCTCCCTAACCCATGATGGTTTAGGTGTGTCGTCTCGGTAGGGTTGTGTTTCAGGGAATTTAACCATGTTAACGGCCTCTAAATATTTTAATATGGACGATATTGATTTAGATAGAGGTGTGAAAGTACGACATTTATACTCAGTAGGTGGATTTCCCTTTGCAAGTTTCAAGGGTGTGTGGTTCTGAACGACTTGTACTATCCCATCACCAACGACATTTTTATTTTTATTATGAACAAACTTTGGTTTGTCGTTAGACTTGGAATCATTTTGATCACGAGAGAAAGGTTTTAGAATCCCCCTAGCTAGCAATGCTTTTTCAATTTGACTCCCTTTTTTTATTACCTCTTCGAACGTGTTGCCACAATGCATTTGTAAGTGGTACGTAATGTCTGGATGGAGGTTGCGAAAAAATATGCCTATCAACTATTTTTTGGGTGTAGAGCAAGGAAAACGGCTAGATAATATTCTCCATCATTATAAAAATGTACTGAAGTTTTCATTGTTTCTTTGTTTTGCATTTCCCAACATCGTGACGTCATTCTCTATATTAAAAGAGAAGCGTTGTACAAAACTTTCTACTAGTTTTGACCATGTTGATATGGATCCCTTAGGGATGTGAACAAACCATTCTAGCATCATTTCTCCTAAACTTTGTGGAAAGAGGCGCATAAGATAATTGTCGCTGAATGCCACCTCTTGACATGCCATATAAAAATCTTTAATATGGTCACGAGGGTCACATTTTCCCTTATATTTGTCAAATTTTGGAAAATCAAAGTGTCTTGAGAAAGGTATCATCGAACCGATAGTTCTTGTTATTGTTATCGGTTTGGCCCTCTTGTAACGCTTGAAGGTTGTTCTTCACAGTAGACCATTCTTGGTGAAAGATCTGGTCTTGCATGGGTAGCGGCGTGGGTCTATACAAAGGGTTAATCCTAGGTGTATGCCCACCCCATTTTTGGCAAAAAATTCCTCATAATGATCCTTTCGTGTTTCTTGTCGAGGAGTATTTATTGGGAACTCGTGAAACGAAGCCTTAGGTTTTGCCTTTGGTATGGATTGTTTCACAACTTTTGGTTGTTCCTTTTGTATATGCGAAGCCAAACTTTCCAATTGACGAGTGAGGGTTTGGACCTGTTGTTCTAACGTAACCTCTTGAATGGATATTTCATTATGATCTTTGTTAGGGGGAGGTTGTGCATGATGAACATGTTCTTCATGGTCTTCACAACGAATTTTAATAGGAGGTAAATGATAGTCTCCGTCATTTTCGAAAGGTACTTCCTCATTATTTCATCGTACGTAAGTAGAAGCATGACCTGGGTTTAATATGTCATCTATATGGTGATGAGGACTTTCCACTTCCTCTTCCCCTCAAACTATTATGGCAATGAGATAAGGGTCCGCCGTGAGAGGTAACCTAGCTCCTAGTTCCATAACATGCATTAAAAGCTCATGTTTGTTTTGAAAAATGTAATCGTCAAAATTGGTGGGAGGACGCTCTATGTTCATACGAGGAGAATCTTCCTCTCCACCACTATGGTCAACCATGAGGTTATCCTCTCAAAGAGGGTTGTCACCTCCAAATGTATTAGTTCCTAATCTTCGGGATCCCATCCTCGTAGTAGGCATAATCAAGATAGGAAATACAACGTGAAGAATTTCCACTAAGGTTTACTAAAAAGGGACCTTAGTCAAATTTTTGCAACGTAATGACGTTAAATTTCCAAAGCAAGGTGACTATAGAATAGCCACAAAATTGATAGATAAAATCAAACTGTTTCACCTGATTCTTAGACGTTTCTTTGAATATTGACAAAACAGATAGGGTAACGGGTGTAGGAGGAATACCTATTGGAATGTTGGTTGTTGGGTTGTTGTGCGTGTATGACTTCTGAATCCGCAATTGATCGTGAGAACTTCTTTTTGGCTAAGAGGAACTACCTGAAATGGAACATAAGACCACCAGAAAGAGTTAAAAAATAGGTGCAGTGAACTGCCTAGTGTGTGCTAGATCCAGGAAGTGTGATACTTCCTAGACGGTTATTAGTCCACTATTTAAAACAATTTAATGCTGGTAATGAAGTAAATCCTATTGTAATTGAAATGATTTAGGTATATAATAAAAAACACAATAAGAAAGATCTAATTTAACAGGCTAGGTTAAAATAAGATCTGAAGGTCCAATAGTTGGTTCTAGTTCTCTGCAGGTCTAACAGAGGTCTCAGGCAGATCACAGGTGAATAAGGGTGATGTGGGAATAGGTGGATAAGTCACTGTTCTAGGATGTATTGGTGAATACAGAGACCAATGCCGGTTAAGGGTGATTGACACCGGTTGGGAGAACCGGTGCCGGTTACTGTGGAAAATTGGGAATGCCACAGGATGAGCTTTGGATCTCCCTTATGATTGCACAAAGGACTTTGGTTGGTTGGAATGAGGTATTAGGTGGTTTGGGTGGGATTTGGCAAGGTTTTGATGGGTATATGGAGGGGTGAGTATTAAAGGAAGTCAATGGGTGGTTAGGGAAACAAAGGATGACAATATAATGATGAAACCAATTAACCAGAGGAGCACAACGTTCTACTTACTTAGAACCTGGTTTTGGACGTTTGTGAGTGAGGAATGAAGGTGTTGGTAAGAGGTTGAAGGGTGCAGAGGATTACCAATCATGGGAAAGCTTTTGCATGGGCTACATGTGCATTTCTTTTTGCTTGGTTGGATCAAATCCTTGTTGGGGTGAGTGCTGGATGTCTGTGCAAGAGAAAATGCTTGATCTCCTTCCTTGCATGTGTGTTCCCTCTGAAATTCATTATCTAAAGATGTGATATCTCTCTGGAAGGTGTTAATGTTTTTTCAAACCTCCAAAATAAGGTTGTTTTGGGAGTTAAAAGGTGACTGATGGCGGTTCAAGTTTAACCGGTGACGGTTAGGGGAACCAGCATCAGTCAAGGCGGTATTTTCTAGGTTTTACTAAACTAGGAAGATCCTCTTCATTTGCTGGAATCTCATGTTGTTAACTCGCGGATTAGACTGGAAGCTTATTGTAAGCATGCGGGGATGTGGTTATAGGGAATGTAGGCATTGATTTTTAGGGTTTTGGTAAGTCTTAGTTAGTTATGACAACCTACTAAGAATAGGTCTTAGGGTGAGTTGGCTTAATGAGGTGTCTAGGTGAGCTTGTAAATTAACTAATTACCATACAAATTTGCAAAGTAAGGTTTATTCCCAATTAATCCAAGTGTTTCTTAATGAAAGACTAAAATTGTTTTTGGTTCCCAAGATCACACTAGGTGCAAGGGAAGAGCTTACACAAATTTTAGCCTTGGTTCTTTATCAAATGAATAAGCTCTTAAACCAAAAGATCATGCACATGTCAAAACATGAAAGTTTGTTCCCTTAAATAAGAAATGAAGGATGATTATTCCTACTTACTACCAATAAGCAAAAAGTGGTTTAGGGGTGTGTTTGATTCTCAATATCACACTAGCCGCAAGAGAAGAGCATACACAACCCTATTCCAAACTCAAAGAAAAGTATGAAAACATATCATATATCAAACCCTGAGCCAATATTGTTAGGAATATTTCTCTAAAATCAATAAATTGACAAAAACAACATCTAAAAACCCTTAAAAACTGATAGGAATCATAAATTTGAAATCCTTGAATTTGAATTTTTTTTACCTTGATGCATAGGTGACCCTCTTAGTGCACATGTTCTCACAGTGATACATAGGCACTCACAGTCATGCACATGTGCCCCACTGTCATTTTTCACACAGTTAATGATGTATGGGTGCTTCTAGTGAGATAAAAATGCTCTCAGTCATGCACATGGACTTTTTTCACTTAGAACCAAGAAATCAGTGTATGCAAGAGCACTCACAATCATGCACAGGTGCTCCCAGTCATGCACAAGTGCCCCTCTGGAGGTACAGGTGCTCAGAATCATACACAGGCACCTTTTTCTTGTATGTGGTCAAAAATCCAGGGTTTTGAGTAGATTTCTTGAAAAAAGGTCCAATCTTTGGGATTTTGGGTCAATTTTGGCAAGGCTTCGCCTCCTTAAATCCTATAAAAAACATGAAAACACAACTTCTACCACTAATCTAGTTGAAACAAATTTCAAAAATAGAAATTTATTTATAAAACTTTGAAAATTACTCTAGAACTTTAAAATTAATCTAAAAAGTTTGAGAAACTAATCTAGAAAGCTTGAAAGTAAACCAAAAAACTTTAAATTAATCTAGGAAATTTGAAAATTATCTAAAAATTGAAATGAAAAACTTTGAAACTAAGTTAAAAACCTTTAAAAATTGAATGCAATGGGGTATTGTCCCACCGGGTGTGCCAAATGAAAGCACTCTAAACTTTACAAAGAAAATTACATGACTAAATAAGGAAAGCTAACATCAGTTCAATCCATCCAGCCAAGGTTCTAAGTCTAGGAATGTAAAATTAAGATAGAAACTTAAAAGAATGCTTAACTAGTATGAAAACAATACAAAATCTAACTAAACATGCCTACTAATATGCTTGAATTACCTAACATGGGCCTAAATAGACCTAAGAGGGCAATCAAATTGGTATGGTTGCTACTCCAAACAATGGTGAAATGACCTCTCCAAATGACTTGTTAAGTCACTTTAGATTATTCATCTACTAACCTTGTTGAAGGCTTTAGGCAAGGATTGAACTTGGCTATATATCATATTTATTATATGAGATGCAAATCAAAGCATGGTGTAAAGTATAAAGGAATGAGGTGCACCCTTTTTATAGTTTTCCTTTTGGGAGAAACTTGTATTTTGGTGCATGTGGGACTAAAAGCCCCAAATTAGATTAGAATTGTTAATCACAATCAGTGAATTACCAAGTGATTAAGAGGTATGGAGCCTTAATCGACCGCTTAAGGTCAACTAGGAGGCTAGGATAAGCTTTTGAAGCTTGCTGAGACATTGTGGAGGTGAACGAGGTGATTTTGAGTGGTTGGAAGAGGGGTTTGAGTCAATATTAGGGCATATTGACCAAATTAAGGGAAAAATAGGCTTAATTAGCCTATAATCACTAATTGTTTGTTTTGAAGAGGATTTTGACTTACGATTCGTCTTAAAGTGGCATCCTGAATGTGAAAGAGGTTTGGTGATCAACGAAGTGCTTGTTAACAAACCAAAGTGGCAAGAAATGTTAGTTAATTAGTAAAGATCACTAATTATAACATAATTATGAAGAATACGAGTGATTTGTGTGCATTTGGCAATAAGATTGCAAAAACGGAATTTAGGTGTCTACATTTGCCCGTGTTTGAGGTGAAGTTAGTGACTTCACTTCAAATATAGTAGACAAGCATAAACAAGTAATTTTTTGAAGAAAAATTAGTGGAATGAAGGATGCCCCCTCGAGTGTCGATGGGGTGATAGAAGAAGTCAATCGACGATCGAAAATATGATTGAAATGGATAGAAGAAAATAGGTTAGAATGGGCGTGAAACCCTTAGGTATTGAGAAGGAATAAGGACTTGGTTGTTTAGGGATAAATGGTAATAAATTATAATGTTGTTTATTGAATAAACTTTGGTTGTTTATTTCCCGGAAGAAAAATTAGTAATGGTAATAAATGATAATGGAGAAGAAATGATTAATGGTGAAATATAGGACAAGTCCAACCTTTGCATCCAACCTTTCAATAAGCAACCTGTTTATATCATTTTTCCCCTAGGTCTACATCATCGGCCTTTATTGAAATGAACAAAAATGTAAGATAGCATGAAAAGCTAAATTACCAACATTTGTCCATTGCTACGTAACCCCATGCAATATACACAATGCAATGCAATACGAGAAAGTAAAACCATACCTAACTCAAATGCAACATACATAATGTAATGCAATACAAGAAAGTAAACTGATATTTAGTTCCATGCAACATACAAAATGTAATGTAATACAAGAAATTAAACTAGCTAACCTAACAGAGAATCAAGTACAATCACACGCACTCAAACAAACAACGTTTAAGATAGTTGCATCAATATTTTTGTTATCAAGTTACAATTCCTGAATGTTCGTGTTATAATGAAAAGGGTTGAAAATGGTGCCCCAAGCAATGACACATGAAAGGGGAATAACAGAGAACACAAGTAGTCTCATGAAAAATCTTTCGTGTGCTACAACACAGTCTCTGACAACTCACTGTTGCACGGGAGTACCGACATAGCATGCGGCCAAGCTTTTGCTAATGGAGGTAGATCACAATGATCTGCAAGTCATTTGAGACAAGAATAAGCAAGAACATTACAAAGATGATTTTTTGGGACCAATTTTGATGTTTGAGGATGATGCCAATGATACATGCTTTTAGCTGTATGCACGTTGTTTACCAATTTTTGAATTTTTATAAATATTTACATTTTTTGGATTTTTAATGATTTTATTATTTTATTATTTTTTATTTTATTGTTTTAACTTTTTTAATTTTTACGGAAGGAAATATCATAAAAGAAATAACAAAGTTGTGAGACAACATTAAAAGTGACATCAATGCTAAAAGAATTGTTAGAGTAGGTATTTACCTTAGCTCATGTTCACCTAGGTACTTTATTTACCTTTACTGTATTTATCCTCACCCACTTATGTGTGTGGATATTTCTTTTATCTTATTTAGATATTAGGAGATATTATCTAGGAATTGTTAGAAGTAATAGTTCTTTCCTTGAGGCACTATGGGATTGACTAGTTCTTTCACTTGATCTATGGTATTAACTAGATCCTTGATGCATCTAAGTTCTCTCCTAAAAGTCTATGGTCTTGACTAGTTATTTGATGACAAGTTGATTTTCTTGAATTCATGCTCTTGATCTACGGGACCTTGAAATGGTTCTTAGGATTGTTAATTCACTTGCCTATTTAAGCAAGGCCCATTCTCAATGTATTGCATTGAATGGACCATAATAATATATGATATTACTTCTCATTTTATTTGCAATTTAGGTTTTATGTAAAGTTATTCTAGCGAATTAATATGCATTTTATCTTATAGATCATGGTGTTTGATTAAATCTGTGTTCTTGGCTTGGTACGATTTGGCTTATCGTTCCTGGTGTCATGGTATCAGAGCAGGAGATTGCCTACGTTGACATCCGTCTGTAAGTTTTATTTTGCAAATAAATTCATTGTATATTCATATATTTGGGATTTGGTCGTATGTTGTTGCTGCATGCATTTTTATGGAAAACAGAGGCTTCCATTGGATCCGGAAGGCATGAAAACCCTAAGATCGACTGTAAACTCAGTCGTTTCTACAGACAGTCGTTTTTTGTGGTTTTTTTGTTGTTAGAGAGAAGCACACTGGTTTGCCTCGGGATTCGTGCCCACCAGAAAAGAAATCACAGGATTATTTTTTGGTCTGTTGGGGTTTTCGAGATCTACACAGTGTAATTACACCCATTAAAATCCTTAGCCCTTGGTCATATGGTATGGTCATATGAGGGCTTAAAGCTGCCTGTGATTGGCTACTAGTTTAGGTTTTTAACTTCAACCCCCTTTGGCATTTTTGTTGTGTGCTGGTGAAGGCAACAACATTTTATTTTGTTTTAGTGGCACCTAAAATATATAACTAGAGCAAAATGTTTAAAAAGCTTTTTTGTAACTTTTGTGATCGGTAACATCGGTTTTGAGTGCACCTTTTTTTCCAAAAAGTGCTTGTTTTGTTTCGTGCTCTTTCCATTGAAAATATTTATTTTGAGACTTGCACTATAATTATAAAGTGCCAAATATGGAGGAGTGTTGTTTTATCAATTGTTTGATACAATTTCGGCTGAGCCCGACGTCCTAAATTTTTGGGGAGTTGCAGTGCTGGCTACCTATCATGGATTCTGAGAATGATATGCTTTTCCTCTGAAGTATGTGGACTTCAAGAGGATATTGCAAAATTTGTGGAAGAAAATAGATCACCTCAAGAAGCGAAAGTGTCTCTTCTACATATCACTTTTTGATTCACGATAAGGATTACAATAATACACTGCCATGCAGAACAAACTTGCTAGCCTACAACATCACCATCATATTGTGGGACAACCATATCCATGCTCCTAGTCCACTTGCAGTTTTTGCTTTTAGGTAAAAACTTAGTTTTTAGCAAACCCCACGTAGAAGAAAAAGGTGGCGTATAGAGAAATTTAGTAATGGAATAGAAGAATAACATAATAAACTAGATTTTTTAGAATAAATTACATGGTAGAATAGAAGACAAACTATAATAATTGACTTAACTGGCTCTACAGCTGTATCTGGACGCGCTAGGGACGCAGGAGCGACATGCACAACTTCAGACTTTCAAGGCGACGCTTAGACGTCCACATCGGATTTTCCTAGAGATCACCTTGGAGGTGACATGTTTATCCTATATAGCCCATATGCCCCATATCAATTTTGATCACAGTCTACTCACAGCCTTAGCTGAGAGATGGCGCAGTGAGAGCCAGACTTTCTGACTTCCTACTAGTGAGATGAGTGTGACACTAGAGGATGTTTGGTGGATCCTGTAAGTTTCGATCGAGGGCCATTTGATTACCTATGATGGTCACCCAGACTAAGTTGAACGTTATACAACCATGATATTTGGAGTGACTGGATATCCCCCGCCGAGGTATGTCAGTTATGGTTAGGAGATGCATGGTCGATCCATGGCTAGGACAGGTCCTTGTATACTTATTAGCTCTTGTCAATGGCGTGTTGTTTCCTCAGAAGACTGGGTGCATGATTCTCCTTGGGTCTTATTAGAGTGATCCACGTGCTTCAGGGTAGAGTTTACTGTTGGGGTCAGTGTATACTGGCTCACTTATATTCTAATTTGCACTTGATAGCCTATCATGGGCAGAGGACATTGGGCCCTGCCACTTTATTATAGATATGGGCTTGGGATCATATTACTATTGGACATCCTTTAGGAGCACTGAGAGCTCGGGTTTTTGGAGAGCCTTCTCTCATGGGTTGGGTTCCTGACGGGGATGATATCCGCAGCCACATGGGGGATACAGACTACTACCGGTGAGAGTTTGACGAGTTGCAACCCCACATGATCACATGGCGGCCATACATGCTATATTAGTGGCCACATGATGTAGATGAGTTGAGGATAACCATAGTAGATCATTTTATTATTAGGAGCAAGAGCCACGTCTTAGAGTGGTATAGGGTAGACCGAGTCCAATGCCAGTTTCGTCTCATCTAGGGGATTCCTGACAATGAGATGTGGTACACACGCCGGTACAAAGAGATTTTCAATGTGGGACCTTGGATTAGGGTGGACCAAGCCCTCACAAGCTTTTCACAGGTAGCCCCACAGCCTTGGGTACAGTAGGTGCAGATAGTAGATCTGGGGGCTACACCAGACTATGCATCGTGGTATGCGCTAGTGCTGCCACGTAGATTGACTATTCCCTAGGAGGTATTAGATGCAACAGAGAAAGCGAAACATGATCCAAATCCATAGGTAGAGGGACATACAAAGACATAAAAGTACAGGCATAGGTAGGACCATACATGGGGTTACCATTGCAGCAGGTACTAGTACAACAACATATCTTAGTACAATAGTGGGTAGTGGTGCAACCATAAGTGTTTGCACCACGGATGCCAGTGCAAGATCCAGTGTAGGTACCTTTATCACCCCTTCATGCGAGTCCACGACACAGTCCACCAGGAGGTGGAGGAGATGACTGGGATGATGAGGATCTTCCAGATATACAGGATGTGCAGGGCATACAAGATATACTTGATATGCAGGATGTGCAGGATATACAGGTTAGTGGACAGGTGGCTGCTTTACAACAACGATTGCAATAGGTAACAACCTTATAGCTCTAGATGGCAGTTGAGAGGGATCAAGCCAGTGCAAAGAGAGATCAGGCCCTTGTAGATAGATATAAAATTGTGATAGAGAGAGATAGTGTGAGGATAGAGAGATTACATGCCTTATCTGATTGAGACCAGGTGATGGCAGATAGTTTACAACTACATACAGAGCGGGCTCAAGTTATATCAGACAAGTTACAGCTAGAGGCAGAGCGGTATTGGGTTATAGCAGAGAGATTACAGCTATAGGTAGAGCGGGATTAGGCTATAGCATATCAAGGCTCAGGTACAGACAGAGATGGAGTAGGCCATAACAGATTGGTCTCAGCTTATAGTAGAGCGGGTCACAACTATAAACAGAGTGAGATCAAGCTAGAGAAGAGCGGTCATAGCTACAGATAGAGCTCAGGCCATAACATATCGGTCTTAGCTATGGATAGATCTAGCCAGCATGTGGGTGGAGCATGACACACTACAGCAGGCAGAAAAATCTTCAGGGATGCAGTTGATGATTGGGCACAATGTTACTATAGTAGGTGAGGCCACCTATTACAGGATGTAGTATTATGCGGTTGTTCCAGCCGAGCGGAGAGTTCCTGAGTATGGTCAAATAACATGCAACAGATCATGATCTGGATCTCACAAACCATCATGATTAGTAAAATCTATAGAGGGTCCTTCAAGGCATTTGGCTTCAGAGTAGCACATGTCAGTTCAGCCTGATGCAGTTCAGTAGGGGTCATTCTAACATGACACAACACCTTCTACATGTTTAGCACCTCAATAGCCCCTGCTTGACAGCATACTCAGATTAGGTAACCCCAATGTGGGTGAGAGTTGTGATTGACTCTCTTATACCAAATGTACTACTTTATTTTGGCATACCACCTCGCGATGAAGACATACTTTTATACGGATGCATATGTATTGTTTTTTATCATACCTTCATACTTTTTTTTCATAGATGCCCATGATGACTCATTATATCAGATGTACATGGACCTTTATATTTTCAATGATACATGATGATAGATGGATTTCCGATGCATCACATGTTGTTTCTGAGATATCATACATAATTTGTTCCTTTATGTTTGTATCACATGTTAGATTACAAGATAGCCTTAATTGATATCATACTTGTATGTTTGATGAGATACTTTGAGTAAACCATGTTTATATTTTTGATATTGGTGTGGGGGGGATAGATTTGTGATCATGTGCAACCCCTCTTACCCCATTGGTGATACGATACTTTATAATTATCTTTTAGCATACATGCATGATGTAGACTTAGCATTTATTGATATATGATGTATAGATGTGATTGGATATATGTGATATGATGATGAAGTGATAACATAATGTACAAGTAAAAATTGACAAGCACAAGTTAACAATCCTAATCAAAGCAACACATTTATTTACAAGTATGCAAGATAAAATGAACTCAATGTCATGCACCATAGATTAAAATAACATCCAATCTAAGTAAAATAGTGAATTCAATCTAAAACACACAACACGAAAAAGCAATGCAACTAGAAACCATACAAACCAACAACTAAAAGTAAGCAAACTACTACTTTGTTTTTGTGGGACAATTTTGGGACATTTTTCGTTGTTTTTGGTTTTATCTCTAAGACAATTTTCTACTGTTTTGGAGTTTTCTACGAAATGTATCTGAATGCTTTGATTTTTTTAAAGGACATATCTGTATGTTTTGGGATTTTTGAAAGTTATACGAATGTTTTTGATGTTTTCTCAACAATTTTCCGAAGCAAACATGCCAGGAAATGGAGAAACATGGATGCCCCCAACGTTAGATGGGATGTACAAGGGCAAAACGCCACGTGGTATATGCTAAGAGTAACACTGGGAAGTTTCCCCCAACACGAGATGGGTTCATTTAAAGTTAAATTCTTTGCATTCATAAGGTAAGATTAGCCAGATCAAGGGAAAAGAAGGATAGGCTCACAAAGGATTCAGATGAAGGTAAAAAACCAACTTAGGAAAAAGTTGTCATACCCCTAAACCTGAAATGCTTGTGAACAATAGACCCTCCCTTGGCATCGAAAACCAGTTTTCACCAAAGGACTTGTCCAAAGTTCCACCATTGCATGGTTTTCACTATTGGATGCACCTGTTTCTTTTTCTTTTTCTTTTTCTATTTTTATAATTTTTTGCTTTTCTTGATATTTTAGAGACCCCATACTTAAGTATAGAAGCACTTAAGATGTATTGCATTCATGGGTTCTTGAAGCTCTTGGCCATCTGCATGGGATAGCTTATAGGCACCTGAACCGAAATTGGTAACCACAACATATTGTCCCAACCAATTGGGTTCAAATTTCCCTTTCTTTTCACGATCCTTATTGGTGTTCTTTTGATTCTCTTTTAACACCAAATCTCCTACCTCGAAATTGATGAGGTATGACTCTTTTATTGTAGCTTCGCCGCACTTGATCCTGATACACTTTAAGGTGATTAAGAGTGTGAAGTCTTTTCTCATCTAATAGCTCTAAATATTTCACTCGAGCTACTCTATATTCTTTGTCTTCATTTAGGTAGTCCCTTAGCTCAATACGCAAATAAGTGATCTTGATCTCTAAAGGAAGTATGACTTCAATGCCGAATACTAAGGAGTATGGAGTTACACATGTGGGGGTGTGGATAGAAGTTTTGAATGCCCATAGGGTAGGGTGAATTTGTCAATGTCAGTCACGACCTATTTTGTTTATCATTTTCTCCATAATGCAAATTAAGGTTTTATTGGAAGCCTCAGTTTTCCCATTACCTTGAGGGTAATAGGGGATTGAGAACTTAAGGGAGATTTGAAAGCATTTGTAGAGTGCTTTCATGAATTTATTCTTAAATGGTTGACCATTATCAGTGATAATTGCAGAAGGGATACCATATCGACATATAATATGGTTCCTGATAAATTTAGAGATCTGGGCACCTTTAACATAGGTGATAGGAACAACCTCTACCAACTTTTTAAAGTATTCAGTTGCAGTAATGATGAATTTATGACCGTATGAAGAGACAAGGTTAAGTTTCCCTATTAGATCGAGACCCCACTTTGAGAATGGCAGAGGGGTTGTGACAGGATGCAAGGATTACGTCAACGCATGTATCAAGTTGTCATACTTTTGAGAATCCATGCATTTCTTCACATGGTTACAACAGTCATGCTCCATGGTAGGCCAATAATAGCCTACTCTAAGAATTTTATTTGTAACGATGATCCCATTAGTGTGAGCCTTGAAAATGTCTTCGTGTACCTCTTTGATTGCTTGGATATATTCGTTTGAATTTAAACATCGTAATATATTCCCATTATAGCCTCGGCGGAAGAGGGTGCCCCCAAGTAGGGTATAATGGGCTATACACTAGATGAGGGTGTGATTTTTAACATGGGAAATGTTAGTGGGAAATGTTCCATTATGGAGGTAATTAAATATTTCAGCATACCACAGTGAAAGAGGAATAACAACCTCATACACCAAACATGAATATGGTATGTCATATGCTACTATTCTTAGATTTTCAACGAAGAATGGTATGTCATTGTTCCCTAGCAGTATGCTTAACATAGATCCTATCGTAGCCATGACATCTGGTACTCTATTTTGGGATCTTGATATCTGCTCAAATGTTTTCTTCTTGAAGAATTATTTCAAGGAATCGACCATTCTTTTATATGGAAGAAACTTTTCATCCTTGACCTTGTATTCATATGTGACATGTTTGATAATAAGCATTGAATCACCAATGCATTTAACTCATCTTATATTCTACTTGGTGGCTAGCTTCATCCCTATGATGAGAGCTTCAAACTCCACTGTATTATTTTTGCAGGGGAACCCAAGTCGAAATGCTTGGGGAATCAAGTCTCCCATAGGAGTAATTAACACAACTCCAACACCTGAACCATGAAAGGTAAAGGAGCCATCAAATTATAATTTCCAAATGCTAGATTCCTTAAGGTACATGATGGATGCATCTGGTAGCTCCAGACTCAAGCGTTCGGTACCTGGTAGTGGAGCTTCTACTAGTTGATCTGCTAAGACTTGTCCTTTTACTAACTTTTGATGAATGTACTCAATGTCAAACTCACTTAATAAGATGATCCAATTAGCCATCTTTCCAATTAGTGTTGGTTTGGACAATAAGTACTTTAGAGGGCCGACTTTTGAAATAAGTTTGACTCTATGGTTGAGCAAATAATGGCATAGCTTCTGAAAAGTAAATACTATGGCTAGGAAAGCCTTTTCGGTCTGCGGATATTTGAGCTCATATCCTATGCAGTATACAACATTTTCTCTCTGCTCTTGATCAAACTGGGCCAGCAGTGCCCCAATCGCAAAATGTGTAACATAGATGTAAATCAACAAAGGTTCTCAAGCCATGGGTGGCATGAGAATGAGGGGTTTACCCAAGTATTCTTTCAGTAAATAAAATGCTTGTTGTTGTTCTACCCCTATGTGAAATTAACATAATTCTTAAGAATATGTGTGAATGTATGACACTTGTCTGGCAATTGTGAAATAAACCTTCTAATGGTCTGAATTTTCCCTTGTAAGCTACGAAGTTGTCTAATATTCTTACGAGGAGTAGTTTATGTGATAGTCGTAACCTTTGTGGGATCTACCTCTATTCCTCTCCTTGATATAATGAATCCTCGCAATTTCCTAGATAACACACCGAAGACACATTTATTCGGGTTAAGGCGGACTTTGTAGTCTCTTAGGCATTGAAAGATACGTCACAAAATCTCTGGGTGTTCTTCCTGAGTTCTAGATTTAGCTAGTATATCATCTACATAATCTTCCATGATGTCACTTATCATGTTGTGAAAGATTATAATCATTTCCCTCTGATATGTAGCGCTTGCATTTTTAAGGTTGAAGGACGTAACTTGGTAACAGAACATTCCCCATGGGGTGGTAAAAGTTGTCTTGTGTTGATCTTCCTCCGCAATATTTATCTGATTATAACCTGAGAAGCCATCCATGAATGATAGCATCTCATAACTAACAGTAGAATCAACGATCATGTCAATGTTAGGGAGAGGAAAGTCATCCTTGGGACAAGCTTTGTTAATATCTCTAAAATCAATGCACACTCTGATACCACATTAGAAATCCACTCTGAGTAGTCGATAGGCCTGATGAAGCCTACTTTTAATAACTTTTCTATCTCTTCCTTTAATAGTAAGGCAACGCGAGGATACATCTTCCAGAGATTTTGTTTGATGGGCTTGGCATCTGGGTGCACAACAAGTTTGTGTACCACTATTTCCAGATCAAGTCCTAAAATTTTGGCATAAGACTAAGTAAAGATGTCTACATACTCTCTCAAGATTCCTGTGAATGTTTTTTGTTCTTTGATTGAGAGTGAAGCTCCCAACTTAACTATCTGTGGTAGCTCCTTTGTGCCGATGTTAACATCTATTGTATCTTCCACTAGTAGCTTTGACTCATCCCCCATGCGTGTAGGATCGGGAGGGTGTTATCAGCCAATTTTGACTTCGCAAAATTGTTAAAAAAATAATTTAAAAAAATTGAAAATTATAAAATTTTGAAAAGTGTTATTTTGCGTGGTTCATTGGACTCATAGCGATCGTCTTATTTTTGTGATCGTTTCGGTCTTCGTTTCGTGATTTTCGGGCGAGAACTCTTCCTGCCAGGCTTTAAAAAGCGTTAAAATACATTAAAATAATTAATTAATTGCTCCTCGTTTGATTAAATTAATTTTAAAAAAATCACTTAAGGAGTATTTAATTAAATAAATATAAATTAAAGTTCATTCGACAAGTTTTAGTGCTGGGGAAGTAAGCTTTCGTTTCCAACTACCGGGAAGCCAATCTAGCTTCCCGAACCCAGATTTCCACTTTCCTAGCAATTTCCTTCAATTTTCCCGCACGTGGAGTTTTCCTCTACCAATTGCCAAATCATGGATTGGCAAACGGGCATAAAATTTTCAAATTTCCCACATGGGGAAATTAGACGGGGATTGCCAACCCATTTTGCCATTCCCGTTGGCAATTGCCCGTTGCTTTCCCCATTTCCCCTAGCACTTAAGCCACTACCTGGGAAGAGAGGAAGTTAGATTAATTCCCGTAACTTCCTCCATCAAACCCGTTGGAAAAAGTCGTGTGAAGCTTTCAATTGCTTCTTATTTCTTCAGGGAAGACATAATATTTTGTCAGCATCATGCAAGAGAAACTCACGACATTGTGAAGGAAGAAATATCAGTTGTGCATGCAAAGGAGGTTTTTATCAAAATACTAGCCAGAGGAAGGACAACAATGTCCCACGCAGGGATAAGGGAGAGAAGAACAGTTTCAAGAGCAGATTAAAGGCAAGCCGCCCAGCCTATGAGAAATTCCACACATTAAAAGAACCAATTATTAATATAAAAAAAGGAAAGAACAATTGTCCATGCTCCCAGCCTGAGGGAGAAACACACGTGGAAAGGAGGACAACAAGTTTAAAACTCCAAGAGATCATGTACTAGAGGAAAGAACTTCCCACGCATCAGGGAAAAGATTAAACACAGTTCAAAAAAAGGAAGAAAACAGTCTTTAAAGATAACAAAACAGCATTGAAGATACCACGTGGGAGGAAGAGAACAGTCTTCCACGCACCTGTCCACACAGACCACGCATAACCAAGGAAAAGACAAATAAAAGCTTCTATTTTTTGTCTAAAAGACCACGATGGAGGTGAAAACTAGCTCCCACGCCCAGCCAAGAGGGTAAAGACCACGCATTGGTCTGAAAGAAGAAGTTTTTAAGCAAAGAAAATAAAGAAAATAGAACAGTCCACGTGCTGGAGGGTGAAGGATGAAAAGCCATGCCCAGCTGGAGGAAAAGAACAGATTTTCAATATAGAGCAGTTTTTAAAGATAGCCAAACCAAGGATTCCCATTTTCAGTTCCTACGATCAAAGAAAAGTGAGAACACTTTTTAAAACAAGAGAATTAAAATTTCCCATGCCACACATGTGGAAGGTCGCGCCCAGCCAAAAGAGTTAACAAACTGCAACATTGGCAGAGTTTCCATGCAGTAGAATCATCACTCAGTTCAAGCCAAGAAGAATAATCCAACAAGGGATCCCAATCACGCCTGAGCACCAGAGGAGAAGAGACCAGTTCCACGCAGGGGTCAGGAAGACACTTGTAATAAGTTTCAAAGTGCCTTAAATCAAAAGATCATCACGCATGCAGCGAATGAAGCAAGCCAAAGCCAAGACAAGGAGAATTCGACGTATACACATTCCAAGCCTTTGCCAATGCCCGCCAGAAATATTCAAACAAAAATCAGTCAAAGGAATTCCACGCGTTCGCAAGAAAAATGAATTCAATAAAGAAAATGATAGATGCGGAAAGAATGTGTTGCGGATTCTATCCGTCGAAGTAATCAACTTTCGGAGCTCTATATCTCGAAGTCGGATGATTGTCACGAAGAAAGGTTTGGTTTGTCGAATTCTCCTCATCTTCGTATACTCATTTGCTGAAATTTAAAATGCGCAGCACCTCCTTTGATATTTTTCACAAACCCGAGAAAAACCCAGTTTGCTCGATTTTGTCGCTGTGCGCGTAGTTTCAACTTGGCGGAAGACCTACTTTCAGAATTCGTATCTTCAGCCCAGATGATCTTCATAGAGAAATGGTTTAGTTTGTTGAATTCTTCCCACATTCATGTACTTATTTGCTAAAGTTTAAATGTACAGCACTTCGTTTGATATTTTTCACGGAGCCAAATAAAATGTAGTTTGCATGATTTTGCTGCCGCGCGCAGTTTTCAGCCTATCAAGGTGACTCACTTCGACGAGTTGATATTTTGAACCCAGATGATTGCATCAAGAGAAAATAATTGTTTCGTTCATTTTTTCCCACCTTCACATGCTTCCTTGCCAAGTTGTAGATGCTCAGGGTGACGTTTGGTATTTTTTCTCAGGCTAAAACCAAACGAGGATTTTCACAGTTTTGCACTTGCATTTTTCCTAGCAGTTTCAGAAGAGTCAACTTTGACCTTTAATATTTGACTAAAGAATTTTATTAAGGAAAAACCCTTCTAACATGAAAAATTTCGGTACCTTAATATACTTCCTCATGCAGTGAGAAATTTTCAAGACAAGATTTGATATTTTTCCCATGGCAGTTTTACAAGCAATTTGTGCAGTTTTGTAAGATGGAAGTAATACCCTGAAATCACGTTTCTGTCATAGTCATGTCATTCCCAAACAAAATGATGTTGCGGTATAGGTCCCAGGGCACTCTACTTACCTCGACATTCCATTCAAAGTATGCGAACATCGTCGATACCAACTTGAGACACATCAACATAGGTCAATTCTGCAATCGCATATCAATCGAAAGCGAGTCACAATTTTCCTTACGCTTGTTTTGAATTAGTCATCACTTGCATGGATATACCATGAAACCTACATAGTGTGGCGATTCAACTCCAATGGCTCCGAAACGAAAGCATCCCCTAACTTCCTCATTATGCGGTATAAGTCGTAGCTATTGACATTAGTCTCTTCAGAGTCAAAAGTCATTGTTATCGATAGAGATCGATAATGGGAGAATCTTGTCTACATTAATTTTTCACTTGATCATTGTGGCGGATCTATTCATTGACAAACCAAGACCGAAGACAAGTGCAATTGTGCGGATCATCAAGCAAGGCCACATCATTCAAGTCTGTCCATGTCAGCTCTTAGTTAACAGCGTGCATGATACTTCATCGGCCAGTCTTTAAGTTGTTCTGTTCTCGAATTGGACAATTGTGAGTGAATTAGAATGCCAACACTTCGGGATGGTGACAAATACAAAAGACATAACTCCAGGAGGTGAATTGCAATTTTGGCTCTTGGAGATCTTCTCAATGGCGAAAGACCAGAAGCTGGATTCTGATAAACCAAGGTGGCGTAACGACTACGGTCTCACGCCAAATGAATAATTCACCATGGAAAGGTACTCAGAGCATGTGTAGAATTGTGTGTAATTGTGAATGTGAATACGAATGAAGGCGAACTTTCTCACACCAGGATGTTGCTCAAATGGAGGGGTGGATGAATTGCTCAAGTTTCAAGCTCGACACTCTTGTCATTTGGAGGATTGCAGAGCACGGTCAATGAGTTCATTCATGTACAATTGGGATAGGCGGACTCTTGGCCCAATGGATAAGGCACTAATCCTAGGTGTCTTGATCTAGGTGACGAATTGCTGACTAAGATGTCTATGTGTGCGTCCAAGTCATTTAAGTAAGGTCCATGTGTGCCCATTTCTTTTAATGACTTTTTAACTTAAGTGGTTTCTATTTTTAGTCACTTTTTAAAAGTTGGTTGAAAAAAGTCAAAGTCACTTAAGTGCCCTATTTAATGTGCATTTAAACCCCTAACTACTTTGTAACCAACTTTTGGGTTATAAAAGGAAGTGAGGGGCTCATTTGTAAGGGTGACTTTGAGAGAGGAGAAGAAAATACTTTTGAGCAAGCTTTGTTTTAGGAAGAAACTTTGTGTTCTTTGTGAAAGACATTTTGGAGTTAATGAAATACGAACTTTGTCTCATTCATTGTCTATTCTAACATTTGATGTTCTTATGTTCATTAGATGTTAGGTGTTTGAATCTTGCATGCAGATATTATCTTTGATCTTATTGTCAACATTATCAATCAGTTGTTCTAGTTCACAATGATCAAGCTCCGACTATCTACTTGCTTATGTGTGTTCCCTTTTACATGTTCTTGTTTGGCTAACTCAAACTCCGTTTCATTTGTGTTGGTTATTCATCTTTCCTCTTCATGCAATATTAGGCTCTGTTTTTACCTAACTCTTGCATGTTCTTTCAGTTCATTCCATTCCACTCCTTTCCTTCTTTCTATTCCATTTCGCTCATTCACTTTCCTTTCCATTGATGTTCCAAAACACCCCCCACATACAATTTTGAATGTACAAATGTAAATACAATTTTGGTTTTCAATAAAGGCAGCCTCACCTTCATTGAGGAGGGACTTCATTCCCACATTGTTGCATGTCATTTGCATGCGTGAAAATCCATATGCTAACAGAGGGAGATTGAGATCCTCCTCTACAAAAATTGGTTTAGGGAGGTGATCATCATCTTTATATGGGTACATTATCCTTTCCATAGGTTGTTCTGCTTTTTTTTCCACAAGCGCCTCAAAGAGGTTTTCACTATAGGACTTCCCCTTTTTATTTCCTTAAGGCTTTTCTTTGGAACTCTTTCCATTACTTAATTTTTTACTTAAGTGTCCACACAACTTTACTTCCTCTCTAAATTATGCACACACATTAAGCTGAATGTAGAACCCCTTCTTTTGATCATTTCTTAGAATGTTGTCTTTGATGCCTAAGAACTCATTGATAACCTCATCGTTATGAAACACGTCAATAGGTATGTATTGTTGTTGATCCCAATTCACCAGTGATGGGTAGATGAGAGTTAATGTCTTATTTATAGGGGATACGGTGGGTGTAACAGGGGTTATGGTAAGGATAGCCATGCTAAAAAAAGGTTCATAGAGGCGAGGTCTTCGTAAATACTACACTGGAAATATGTTTCACTTTCATTTTCAGACAAACTATTCTCACTCTCAAAAGAGACATACTTGTTATATGAAGGGTGAGATTCATACAAATGGACACCAATACCCAATTTACCCAATATGTGACGAGGTATTAGTAGAGCTTCTAATGAACCTTGTTCTTAGCAGCCACAACCCCATCCTTGGTATCTCATGGTAAGCATGATTCTGTTAGGAATAAAATACCTAGATGACTTGTAACACAAAGCCATTTCATTGTCTTGAGTATGAAATATAATGTCGTTGAGGATTCTTTCATCTTCTAGCAAGCCACCTGAAATGAAATTGTCAAAGGGGAAATTCTCTCTTGAGATCTATGGAATTTATAACATGGTCTAACACGTGCTTGGGCTGATAGAGGAATGTTTTGAATCATAAGGGCTTGTTGAATATTATACTCTACACAACCATTGTTTATGACCTTCATTTACCATGTAGCAAAATGAGATTTTGATGTAGATGCAACACCGTCACTGGGAGTCAGGGTGTTCGGGTCCACTCGTGAAGCGGGGGCTTCTGACTAAACATGAACAATCTCCATAGAGGGACACTTGTAGATGGTGGGAAAGTAGTCTGAAAATGCTCTGTAATGATAAAATGGTTGGGGATCCCCTTGTATAGTAATTGTCTCTCCTTCATAATGTAATTTTAGACATTGATGATACATTAATGCCATAGCCTGACATGAATCCATGGGCGACTAAGTAAGATATTGTAAGGGAGTTCCAGGTCCAACACACAGAACTTCGTATCATGGGTTATGGGACCCACTTCCAATGAGAAAGTCATCATTCCAACTGATTGTCGTTCTTCATTGTCATTCCTTTATGGTGATGACCTTTGCTTCCAAATCAACTTATGTTCGGCCTAGTTAACAGACTATTTTAAGAGTACAAATGTTAACAACTGATCCACCGTCCACAAGCACTCTCTTGACCTTATTACACTTGATAATTACCTCAATATGTAAGGGTAGGTTATGGGATGGATTTTCAATTAAGGCTTATGTTGGAATAAAGGTTATGTGTCTTGCAGGATACGATTTGTGCTACTCATGGCTTGTAAATGTGTAGGGTTAACATCAATAGATATTCTTGATCCCTGTAGGGTTTTGTAAAGTATATATTTATGGATATTAGAAATCTTTAGAAGTTCTAAGATTGAAATCTTAGTTGTAGTCCTCTCTAGTTGATCTAACACATCATAACGACTCTCTTGAGGAGGAGGGGGAGTTAGGTTCATAATTTATAACAAGGCAAACACATTGTCACATTGCCATGGCACACTCTCTTGTTTTAATTCTAATTATATTGATTTGCTCAATGACTTGGTCAAAACAACTTATCAAGGCATAAAAATGGTCTTTTTTGGACACGTAATTAGCATTCTTATTCTGAGACGATTGTCCCTGATCTGGACTTTTTCTTTTCGTTCATGATTGGGTAAAGGATTCTTTGAAGATCCCTAAGCTTTGCATTTGGAGATTTTACAGCGGCAATGGATTCTGACTTCAATATCACCATTGTTGACTAGGTCTTGAATATAGTGTTTTAATCATAAAAACTTATTCAGTTTTATGACCCTTTACGCAGTGAAACCAACAAAATTCATTATCTCTAAACCATGATGGTTTAGGTGCGTTGTTCCCGTAGGGTTGTGTTTTAAGGTACTTAACCATGTTTATGGCTTCTAATTGCTTTAGTATGAATGATATTGATTCAGATAGAGGTGTGAAAGTATGATATGTTTATAATTTTTAGGTGGATTTACCTTTGCAAGCTTTAAAGGGTCTGTGGTTTTGAATGGCTTGTACTCACTTAGAATCTACTATCTCATCACCAACAATGTTTTTTTATTATGAACAAACTTTGGCTTTGTCGTTAGACTTGCAATCATGTTATGTTTGCTAGAGAATGGTTTTAGAGTCCCTTTAACTAACAATGCTTTTTTCAATTCGACTCCCTTTTTCAATTACCTCTTCGAACGTGTTGCCACAATGTATTTGCAAGTGGAACGTAATGTCTGGATGGAGGTTGGGAACAAATATGTTTATCAAATTTTTTTCAAGTATAGAGCAAGGAAAGCAGCTACCTAATCCTTTCCATCGTTGTAAAAATGCATTGAAGTTTTTGTTAATTCATTGTTTGGCATTGTAAAGATCTAACATGGTAATGTCACTTTCTATATTAAAAGAAAAGTGGCATACACAAATTTCTAGCTACTTCCAGCCATGTGGATATAGATCCCTTGGGGATGCGTATAAACTATTCCGATTCTTGCCCTCCTAAACTCAGTGGGAAGAGGTGTATAATATAATTGTCGCTAACCACAACCTCTGGCATGCTATATGAAAATCTTTAATATGGTCATGTGGGTCACCTTTTCCCTTATACTTGTCAAATTTTGGAAGATCAAAGTGTCATGGGAAAGGTACCTGTAGCATGTCCCTATCAAATGAATAAGGGACACAACTCATCAAACTGATATTTCTTGTTATTGTTACCCGGTTTGGCCCTTCTTGTAATGTCATGAAGGGCATGTGTTCATAGTGGACCACTCTTGATTGAAGAACTGGTCTTACGTGGGTGGCGGCGTGGGTCTATACAAAGGGTTATTCCCAGGTGTATGCCCATTCTCATATTTGGCAGAAAATTATTCGTAAGGATCCTTTCGTGTCTCCCATCGAGGAATGTTTACTTGTGAACTCGTGAAATGAAGTTTTTGGTTTTGTCTACGGTATAGTTTTTTTCACAACTTTTGGTTGTTCCTTGTGTTTATGCGAAGCCAAACTTTCCAATTGGTGAGTGAGGGATTGGACCTGTTGTTCTAATGTTTCCTATTGAATAGGATACTTTCATTACGATCTTCGTTAGGGGGAGGTTCAGGTTTTTGTTTAGTGGCAACATATTCGTAATTTAGTGAATATTCACATTTTAGGAAAATTTGAAAAGGCAAATTTTTCAGAGCAAGTCAGTGTCTTGTTCACCTAAAATTTACAATATATATTTTTTTAGGGATCATCTTCAACAACCCCTTTGAAACATCTCCTATATAAACCTACGTGATGTCGTCAGGTAGTATACTACTAACTTACTACTAGCTTACTGACGTACCGGCATATCAAGTATCATGAACTTGCAAGGCAGGTTGTTGATGCATGACAAGAGGTCTGTTGATGCATGACATGAACTTGTTGATGTACAACATGAGGTTGTTGACACACGATAGGGGATTTGTATTTTTCATGTCATGTGACAATGATTTTGCAGTTATGAAACAGTGAGTTTGCTATCATGTGACAACAATTTTACTGTCGTACGATAGCAACCTTGTTGTCAGCGATTGGAGAACACCCTGTGCTGACACGTGACAGCAAGGTTGTTGTTGCACGACAACAACCTTGTTGTCACGCGCCTGTGACCTTATTGTCAGCCAACAACAAGGTTTCTGTCATACGATAGTAAACTTGTATGTCACGCAACATCAACCTTGTTGCCACACAACAGCAAACTTGTTGTCACATGTCTTAAAAATTTGGTGAAAATGTTGCACACAAGCCCCAAAAAATCACATGTTTCACGGAAGTGGTTCTACGGATATTCACCAGGGATGTTCCAGCTTCAATTTCCCAGAGGTCTCTTAAAATGAACCCTGGGGAGGTTGTGCATGATGAACATGTTCCTCATTATCTTCACAACATGATTCTAATAACAAGTACTCAATAATCTCCGTAATTTTCAAACGGTATCTCCTCATTATTGTGTCACGCAGACGTAGAGGCATGACTTGGGTTTAATATTCTGTTATCAGTAGATGAGGTATGTCTACTTCTTTTTCTCCTCGAACCATTGTGGAAATGAGAGAAGGGTCCACTGTGGAAGGTAACTTATCTCCTAGTTCCATAACACACGTTAAGAACCTCATGTTTGTTTTGAAAAATGTAATTGTCAAAATTAGCGTAGGATGACGCTCTATATTCATATGAGGAAAATCTTCCTCTCCACCACTATGGTCAACCATGATATTATCCTCTAAAAGAGGGTTATGACCTCCAAATATATCAGTCTCCTAATATTTGGGATCCCATTCTCGTATTAGGCATACTCGAGATAGGAGATACAACACAAAAAAATTACACTGAGGTTTACTGAAAAGGGACCTTACTCAAATTTTTGCAGTGTAACGACGCTAAATTGTCAAAATAAGGTGACTATAGAATAGCCACAAAATTGAGTAGGTCAATGTGAATGTATGCGAACTAAATAATAACGAACAAGCTACCCTAGCAAGGTAATACATACGACACAAGTTTTCCCTAGAATAAAAAAATGATGTACAATACGCTCAAAATTTAGCTCACACCAAATAGTTTACTCCCAAAGATTTTTCTAGATAGGTTTGATAACCAAATAGTGACAACACAATATCACCAGTTAGGTAAATTTTACAACAAACAAGGCCTAAATGATACGAGAACGTTGACGCGATCTTCTAACAAGAGATACTTAAATCCAGTTTCTAAACACTACCAAAGTCTAAGCTTTGTAAAATGGACGATACAAGTGCGAGCAACGTAACAATGCTATTTGGACACATAATTAAACTTTGCGAGAAAGCAAGATTTTAGCATCAAAATGGCATTATAGCGATGCTAACAAAGTAACCTCAACACTCACAAAACTCAAGACAAATATAGGGTGTAAAAAACTATGTCTAAGTATAAAAATAAATTGTCTATGCGTGCAGAGCAATGTAACTCTACAATATAGAGATTTAGGCCTGATTTCGCAATGGAAATAAGACGTAAATATCTCAATTGTATGGCTACAATGTGGGCAGTGTAACAACTCAAAAGAAGACAAGGATGAAATCACCTAACTAGAATGATAATAAGTCTTAAATATGGGTTTTTTGAGATAAGGGGGCCTACTAGATCGTGAGTACGTACCATGCACACTTTCAACACTTGCGCTCCAAAATTGCAAGCTAGTCGTGCAAGTAGAATACAAAAGTTGTGGACACTTGATATCTAATGCAGCATCTGTATATGTTGTTTCCTTTTGTCCAAAAATGGGCAGACAAGAAAACAAGGGTGTAGACCAAGTGGTGTTGAAATAAACTTGGTGTAATTTTGGCAGAGTTTTGCCTTGTCTTATGGACAAGTGAAAAACTAGGACAAAATGACACTAAGTAGATTTCGTGATGAAATATCATGCGTGTTTTCAAATTTAAGAAATTTTTTCCCTTGTTTGAAAAACAAGAGCTCGAACCTAACAAAGTTGTCACTTTGTGAGAGCTCTCAATTATAACAACCAAGACAAAAACAATGGCTCCAAGCCGGTAAGCTTCCTAAGTGGTCCTCTCTCTATGTGTCACAAGTTATACTTCTGGCAAGCTCGATTTATTGAGGTTTCCCAAGCAGTATCTCGAATCTCTACTTTAGCCCTTTCTAATACAATGAGCAACTAAGTGTGTTCCGTTGTACTTATCATTGGGGTTGCAATGGATGTAACTTTGACTCTAATCTCACCAAGGCTTAGTAGACAAGTCGGTAGTTGTAATGCCCCGTTTGGCGGTTACCTTGGTTCTTGGTGTAGTTCAACCCTTTTCTTTGTTGAGCATCGAATGACTGTTTGTAATTCTGTTGTCTTAAACCATGTCTCAGTGATGTTTTAGCACCTTCCCTCTCCTTCTTGCTTTCTTGGGTTGTTGGTGACACCTCTGTTTGTGGACTGCGTAATGTCCTGTGCGTTATCCCAATTACAGGAGGATCTTGCTGTCGCATTGTTAAGCTCAATCGTCGGTCATTATTAATGTGGGTAGAAATTATATATATAATTATAATATATAATGGTAAACATGTTTTATTTAATTTAATTTTCGATCGGCCCTTATTTTATAAGTATTATTATTTTACCTTATTTTCGATTATCATCGACATTTTATATTAATTGTCTTTATAGCTTTTTTTTCTAGTTGTTTCATCTGATCGTGTTGTAGGATGAACCCCTGTCCCGCGCTGAAGAAGGGGTTGCCCATCTTGGCGCCATGGTAGTCCTTGCTCCGTGTTCGTCTTTGAGCATAACCTCTAATTTGTTCCCCCCCTTTGTGTCATTGCCGATGCTTCCCGTGCTGGCCCCGCGACGACCATTACTTTTTCCCTATTTAATGGAAAATTGCGTGTTCGAACCCTGGTAGACGGCTTGTATGGCAAGTTGGTATTTTACGGCATGTCCCTTTTAAAAAGAGATTCTTCTATTTTTTTATTTTTTATTTTTTAAATATGATTGTTATGAATAGTCGATCATTGTCGTCTATTATTAGTGTCGATCTGGACTGTCGACATTATTAATATTGCAATAGTTATTCCTAAGTTGTTCCTTTAAAAAAAAAACGTGATAATGATAATGAAAATAATATTTAGTTATTGTCGTTCGGTGACTTTTTCGTTTCTTAATTGTCGATTGTTAGCAATAGCTAACTAATGGCATTAAGTTATTCTACTTAATTGTTTGATCCTTCCTATCAGGTGAGCATCGATTTTTGCATAAGAGGAGGTTACCCTTTGTGATGTTTTGGGTTGCGCATGTTTGTCTGTATTCCTAGATTGCTGGTATTCTTTTCGGTTTGCACTTTTAAACCAAGCTAACTGGTTTATTATGCTTTAATATATATATATATAGATATAAATATAAGATGAAATAAAATAAAATATAAATAAATAAAGAAATGCAGTGGTTTGCGTGGGAAAGAAGGGAGGTAGGTGGTGGCACAGGTTGGAGGAGACATTGAATTAAAATCAAAATTTAGTTTCTTGCGCCTACTGTCCTACCGTCCCTCACCCCCCTTTTTGCTGCTATCTGGTCCTGGTGCATGGCCATCTCCCACTGGCTTTACCTTTGCCAACCGCCTTCCCTTCATTTAGTTCTGTTGATTTGCAAATCTTTGGTGTCCTTTACTGCCTACCTTCTATATTCTGTTTGGGCCACATGAGCAGGAAGGAGAGTTGTTGTTTGGATTTGGTGATGAATGGTGTGAAAACCCCCAATCCAATGGAGTCACAGGTTTTGGGAGCTCCTCATTTGTTGTTTTCTCCCCTTGCCATGGCCGCAAAAAACTCACCGCATGTGCTAAACGTGGCCACTGGATGCATATGGTCATCCAACAAGCCAAAGCAAATGGATTTCACCTGTGTGTGTTGTTCCTGAGTTCGGGCTGATGTGGTTACAGATTTGAGGCGTTAAAACAGGCATGTTAAACCTGCCCCTTGCAATATTCTGTTGTCATTTTATTTTGACATGAAATGAATGTTCTATCCTCTTCTGTTATGGCATCTTGAAGGGGTTTTCTGATAGTTGCTTTAAGTTGCCGCCCTGTTTTAAACTAGGTGAATTAATAGTCTATGCCGATGTATTAGTTGGAATGTTAAAGCTTGTTTTTGGGTTCCAATGTTTCCTTTAATTCGATTCTCCCATGTCAATCTGTGATGCCTAAGCATAGTGTGTTACAGAATTTATGGACCATTTTTGAGTTTGAAGTGATTGGTAGGAAAGTATATTGATTTGACAATGTTGTGGCATGCATGTGGATCTCGAAATCAATGGAGGTTGTATTTTGGAATTTAAAACCGAGTACCTATATGTGTTCATAATAAGTTTGAGCTTTGTAATTTGGTTGGTATATTTTAAACCCTTGTGCAAGGTTTGGGTAAATTCTATTATGAGGAAAATACGATAAAATATGAGGTTTAAATCAGACTCTTGAAATATTACTTCTTATGGAAATAACGTTAAAGGGTATGTGCTACAACTTGTATTATGAGTAACCTGCTTGAGCATGGGTGAATGTCTCATGGGCAGGAAATTTAGTATATTCTATCCGGTTATATTTTATCACTCTCCTTATAGGAAATAAGGATATGGAACGTTTTTGTGGGCTGTTGTTGATATACTGATTTTAGTATGAATACAGTCTGAAAATACAAACTGGGTCATCGTTTTCTATTGTTTCTAAATACGGGTTGAAGTTCACTTTTGTTTGGGTCACATAAACTAGTCACTGTAGAGTGTTTTGAATGAGATTTTGGTTTGTAGCCAAGTCTTTTCTTTTGGGCTCTGGAAATGATTATATGTCAGCATGAATTTAGGACAGTGCATACTATTTTTTTTTACCCAATAAATTAATGGGATGAATACTCATTTCCAGTTTCTGTACTGACGAGGATTGGGAACTTGGGTCAATCTTCCTTCCTCTTTTAACCGTTCAAAGGAGGTCATGTGACATGTGTGTGCCAAGGGTTTTGCAATAGATTTTTTGGTAGTTGTATTATTGGCATGATCATGTTTCCCGTGGCTGAGACCGAAATGAATAATTTATTATTTAGGTTTTAAGATAACCCAGTTTAGGTTGAGGTATAATACGTATGGGCATATTTTTTTTATGCGTAGCAAATTTATATAAAAAATAATAATTAATTAAGATAGGGGTGTAAGGATTTCGCTGTGTTTTCTGTTGGAACCCTTGGGGTTTGTAAATTATCAACGCTTGATGATTTTGAGTTAGTCATTAATTTTTTCTCGGTTGTAATCACCTGAATTTTTATAATGGCATGTTCTTATTGGGCTGGGTGGAATAATCTGTTATTTATCCGTCCATCGTGGATAATGATCAGATTGTTAGAAGACAATTTAAGTCTATGATTGGTTTCCTCGTGAGCAGCCATACCAGTTTCAAAGTATTAAAAGTGGCCTATTAAACATGATTATGATTGTATATATATATATATATGAATGTTTCTTAAACAAGTTAAAACGGTTAAAAATAAAACTATAGAAAACTAAATCGCTATGGAACCTCACCCTTGGAAGGATGGAAAAATCTTGTGTTGTTGTGCGTCATGGATTATTACTAGCATGTTTTGGCTTATCAGGTTTTCTTTTGGAGGGATTGGGTATTAAATTTTAATCACGTAATCCATCGGATTACATGATTGAAATCTCAATACTCTCGGCCTTGTGATATTTCACCAATCTGGTCTTACCTTGAATTATTTTGGAATATCTGCCTTACTTGATTAATGGGATTCCTCCTTGTTGGCTGGTATGAGGCTCTCTATCGTGTGAAACATATTGTTTTAGTGGTTTGTGAATTGACTCATTCTTGAATTCAGAATTTTTCCTTTCATGATATTATAAAATGTTAGCTCACTGTTGCAATGGGTAGTCTTAACATGCTCAGTTCGAGCGAACTGACTCTAGCTAATATTTGTGCAGATGGATTAAGCGTGTAGACTAAAGGAAAAGAGTGTAAAATTTGCAATAGTTCAAATTATGAAGTTTCTTGTAAAAATGTTCAATGTGTTGTAAATTTTGTAGCATTGCTTGCAAAGAGTTTATAAGATCTCTTGCCTGGAATTGTTCAGAGAATTACGTGAAGAAGTTGTTTTGTCCTTTTTGTAATTTGGCTGGTAACTCATCTTAGTGAGAAATAATATTCAATCTTACACTTTCATAAGTATTGTAAAACTTTGATCTTGAGAATTAAGTGTTAAGTTAAACCTTTCTAAGACTTTGTATTGATGTGTTATATGTGAGATAAAATGGGGTGGTTAATCCTTACAGAAGTTACCTAAAAGTTTTATTCAAATAAATTTGTTGTAGAGGAGATCCACTTGAGAACAAACAATGCCTTAAGTAATCAAAGGCGAGGCTATCCTTGCAAAGTGAAATTATATAACGTGATATCCCTAGCTAAACTAGTAAACACTACTCTTTTTTTTGTGAACTCTTAGAACAAGCTTAAAGGAAGACAATGGTTAGTCTCTAATAAGATTTAACAAGTAAGAGAAGAAAATTTAGAAACCCCTCAATTTATCTCTCAGCCTATTTGAAAGTAAATAGTTTCCTTTTGTTAAGCTCCTTCGGTGAAACCTAAGTAAAATTGTTAATAATTACGTGTAAAACCTCAAGCTCCAATTAAACCTTGGTAATAACTAATGACGTCTTAAGGAGGAAATTCAACTTGACCTTATTCTCTTAACTCCTTCCCAGGGTGCTTTGTAATTTCCTCTTAATTATGTTGAACACGAACTTTTGTTGTAACAAGGTAATGAGCGAATTTTAGTAATGTAAGTAGGGATGGATGGCCTTGTGGTATTAAATTATCTCCTTTATTAAATAATAAATAATAATAATAATAATTAATTGTCGCAGAGGAGAAGACCTTTAGTGAACGACTCTGCAATGTATAATAAAATGAATTCAGTTTGGTAAGGTGAATTATGCGAATCATATCTTGAACCTCTCTGAAAACATAAGTTAAGAGTAAAAGAGTGTTTTTCTGAAATATAACCTTTAATAATTTCTTACTGTGGCTTGCCCTAGCTGTAAGAGTATCATGTGGTTGGACTGTTATGTTGTCCTGTCCAAAGAAAAGTATATTGTCCTTGTTGGGTGTGAATGTTTCCATGCTACCTTTGTGGTCATCCTCGTATCTAGTGGTTCTCAGAGTTAGAGGTAACTTGGGTGACGACATGTTGTGTCGTGTCATGTTTCCAGTAAGCAAAAATAAAAAAATAAAAAAATGATCCCGTATGTTTTCCTATGTGGTCTTGTGTGCCTGTTACAGGTGTTACAGTAGTGTGGAGCACTTTGCTTTTTCATTCACAAGGCTCTCGCTTGCGTGAACTACTTTAGGGTTCCTAGGACCACCCCCACTATTGTAGATTAAGGCTTATGCCAAAGGGGTCATGTCATAATTTAAAGTGGACGAGCCGTAGCTCTTAATTGAAACTTGTAATACAATGTTTTGAATTTGTGTGTTGGTGTGTTTTTTATCTTTTGGATTAAGCAATTTGGTTTAGACTATCGTTGACAACCTACAAGAATGTTATAATTTGGTTTGAAGAGAGCCCTTCTTTCTTTGACAAGTGTTTTAGGTCCTTCACACAAATGGTTGGTAGTTCAAAAAAGATTCATGATATCATAGAAAAATAACAACGAAAAGACTTGTAAATCAAGTAACTACCATCAAATTTTGTAAAATAAGGTTTATTCCCAATTAATCCAAGTGCTTCTTGATGAAATACTAACATTGCTTTTGGTTCCCAAGATCACACTAGGTGTAAGGGAAGAGCATACATAAATTTTAGCCTTGGTTATTTATCAAGTGAAAAAGCTCTTAAACTAAAAGATCATGTTTATGTCAAAAATGAAAGTTTGTTATTCCCTTAAGCACAAAATAAGTGATGATTGTTCCTACTCACTCCCAAGAAGAAAAAAGTGGTTTAGGGGTGTTTTTGATTCTCAAGATCACACTAGGTGCAAGAGAAGAGCATACACAACTCTACTCAAAATTTAACCAAAGTATGAAAACATAATCACTCATCAAACCCTAAGCCAATTTAATCAAAAATATCTTATCAAACCCTAAGGAAATTTTGTTAGGAATATTGATTTAAAATATGAAAATTAACAAAAATAACTAAAAACCTTTAATAAATGATAGAGATCTTAAAAATAAAAAATTGAAAATTTGAAGTTTAAGAAAGTTTTATCTTAGTGCATGGGCACACTTTGTAGAGGATGGGCACACCTAGTAGTGCATAGGCACAAACGATATTACATAGGCGCACCCTTTTTTAATTTTACATAGTTAGTGTTGCACATGCGCGTCCAGTAAGGCGTAAGTGAACCCAATAGTGCACAAATGAAAGTTACACTTAGAGGCCAAAATCCAATGTTGCATAGGGGCACCCCATAGTGTACAGGCACATCGTATAGTGCATAGGTGCACCCCATAGTGCACAGCGCATTGTATAGTGCATAAGCGCACTCTTTGTTGCACAAGCACGCCTCTATTGTACATGAGCAAATTACACTTAGCGGCCAAAATCCAGTGTTACACAAACACACCCCCATAGTGCATAGGTGCACGTTTTGTTGCACAGGCCCACCCTATAGTGCATAGGTGCACTCTTTGTTGCATGGGTGTGCCTCTGGTTGCACAGGCACACCCTTTCCTGTAGATGCTCAAAATATGAGTTTTGAAAAGAATTTATGGAAAAAGGATCAAAACTTTGGCACTTTGGGGAAATTTTAACAGGGCTCTGTCTAACTTTTATCCTGTAAAGGACATGAAAACACAAATTCTACTACTAATATAGTTGAAACAACTATCTAGTTTGAAAATTGATCTACAAAACTTTGAAAATTACTCTAAAACTTTGAAATTAATCTAGAAAGATTGAGAAATTAATCTAAAAAGCTTGAAATTAATCTATAAAGATTGAGTTTAGACTAGAAAAATTGAAATTTAGGCTAGAAGACTTGAAACTAATATAAAAAATTGAAATGAAAAACTTTGAAACTAATATTAAAAAGATTTAAAAATGAATGCAATGGGGTATTGTCCCATCGGGCGTGCCAAATGAAAGCACCCTAAAATTTACAAAGAAAGTTACGTGACTAAGGAAGGCTAACACCATTGCCACCTCTAGTCAAGGCTCTAAGTCTAGGAATGTAACATTAAGATAGAAAGTTAAAGGAATGCTTAACTAACATGAATACAATTCAAAATCTAACTAATCATGCCTACTAATATGCTCAATTACCTAACATAAACCTAAATAGACCTAAGAGGGCAATCAAATGGGTATGATTGCTTCTCCAAACAAGGTGAAATGACCTCTCCAAATGACTACATGGTCATTTTGGATATCCATCTACTAACTCCATTGAAGACTTTAGGCAAGGATTGAGCTTGGCTATAAATCATATTTCTTATATGAGATGCAAATCAAAGCATGGTGTAAAGTTTAAGTGTAGATACTTAGTCCTTTTTATAGTTTTACCTTTGAGGAAAACTAGCATTTTGGTGCATATGGGACTAAAAGTACAAATTAGATTAAGAATGACTAATCATGATTAAGCTTTGTTAATCACAATTAGTGAGTTAACATGTGATTAGGATGTGAGGAGCCTTACTCAACCACTTAGGGTCAATTAGGAGGCTAGGATAAGCTTTTGAAGCTTGTTGAGATGTTGTAGAGGAAAGTGGGTTGATTTTGAGAGGTTGAAAGACGGGTTTGAGCCAATTATAGGGTATATTGACCAAAACAAGGGTAGAATATACTTAATTAGCTAATAATCGCTAATTGTCTGTTTGGAATAGGATTTTGACTAACAATTCATCGTAAAGTGGCATCATGAATGCGAAAGAGGTTAGACAATCAACAATGTGTTAATAATTGGCCAAAATGGTAAGAAACGTTAGTTAATTAGCAAAAATCACTAATTATAATGAAGTTGGTAAGAATGAGAGTGATTTGTGGGCATTTGGCAATAAGATTGCAAAAGTAGAATTTAGGTGTCTACAAATCCAATCGCACTTATGGACATATTAATTAAAATAGTACATATGTTCCCTCTCCAAAGTGTTGGGTGGCTGAAATTTCTTGATGTGGAGTGGACTTGTGGCATAGCTGAAAGTTATAGCATTATTATTATTGGAGTTTCTTCCTGAATTTTTTGTTCGGACAATGACTTGAAGTGTGCAATTGGGAAATCTCTTACAATCTCTTGAATTTCAATCTTCTTGGTCGACTCAAATTGGTTTTTATTGAATTGTTGATGTTGATTGACCTTTGTGTAGGTTGCTTGGTTAGATCCATTAGTGTGACTGATATTTAGAATCAATAATGCCATAAACTATCACACCTTGATTTTCTCTTTTTTTCCTGGGATTAACATACTTTATTGACTCATTATTAGAGTGCAAAACAAATTGATAAGCAACCACAACATTATTTTTTGTCTTGCCTCACTTTCCAAATCTTCTGTAATTTCTTCTAATGGTAGATTGCAAGCCACTCGTAGTAATTGTTCCCAAGGTGATACATGACATCAATGGTTGAATCAAACCAAAAGGAGATTGAAAAGTGGGTGATTGTTTTGGAAAGTTGAGTTGGGTGGTTAAACAATTTTTGTGACTTTGGTCATTTCTAGCCTTCAATGTGCATTCTAAATTGGAATTAATTTTTTCCCCTTGACTGCCATAACACATGAAAATATATGAGAAATGAAAAGAAATGTTTTAACCATAACATTTCATTGAAACAATGGAAGTAGGATTTTTCTTCTTAAAGATAAGAGGTCATTGTTGTCCATAGTTACTTGTCCCTTAACCATAATTTTGTTAATCTCCCCACTGTTATTACTCATAACGTGCTTAAAACATTTTTACTTCAGGTCTTCATTATTGTCAACCTTGCCATTTTTCTGAAATAATGGAAGTATGATTACGTGGCTTACATGCCATTGTAGGACATTTCTTCTTAAAGATAAGAGATCATTGTTGTCTATATTTACTTGTCCGTTAATTGTATTTTTGTTAATCTCCCCACTTTTTTTACTCATAACATGCTACAAAATGTTGCTTTAGGTCGGAATTGTTGTCAACCTTGCCATTTTTCTAAACAATAGTGAACTTTCACTGATTTCATTAATGCCAAAAAAGTGACAAATAAATTGCATATAAATATTGGATCACATGGTAAAATACACATTCCTCTTCTCCCTCGATGCTAACAAGTCATGACACAAATCTTATTGGAAAAATAAGTTTCCCAATTTTACATACGACTTGTAAGAATACCATATACATATTACATGTAAACTTCTCTTTTTAAATAAATAATTGTAATTCATGTTGTTCTCACAGACAATTGGTAGCATCAACTTGAGGCTAGTTGATTGGTTGAAAAAATTGCTAACCATTTCATCTTGAGGTTAAAAAGTTGTTTCTCAAAGGTTTGGTGGTACTTGTATCAGGGCTCTTTGTATTGCAGGAACTGTACTCATTTATGCCTCTTGTTATTGAGAACCTATTGTTATTGCCATTGTTTTATATATATGGTATGTTATACTATCTGCAACCATCTTAGTAGTGTAGTTTCTTTATAAACATTATGGCTTTGTGCCTTAAAAGAATGCTAGGTCAAGTTAAATTAGTTGTGGGAGTATTTGTTAGTCAAAAATCCTATTGAAGACACACATAATGGAGAAATAATGGGTCAACTAGTTTAGGAAGTAGTTGAAACCAATCAAGAAAGAGAGAATGATCTTGCAAAGGACTTTGGGTACTTGCGGTATCTTTCCATACATGAGTACATCAAAGAAGAATTCAATAGGGCCTACTACCAACATATTTATCTTGGACACTTTCATAATAATTGAAGAAGTGGAGTGATTTCTTGATTAATTACTTAGACTCCTAGCCATAAAATATATTGTTTTTCATGACCTTTGGTTTGAATATGATAAAAAAAAACAATAAACATCACAATGGTAAAAAGAAAGGTGTCGTATGAATAATGATAGGAAGATTGATGCCAAACAAAAAGGCATAAAATGCTAGTGAGCATGAACAAAGACAAGGTGATTTAATAAAAATAGAATTACATCTAATTGCAATTTAACTAATGTAATAAATGATGTACAAGTGCTAATATACATTAAGATCAAAAACAAACAAACATGTATGATTTAAAACCCTAAGCAAGAGAGGGAGATAAGAGGACTTAGCTAATTTATGAGCCAATTGGAAGTGATCTGGGTAGGTAAAATACTAAAACAGAGTGTAAACACCGTCATCGATGCTCACTAGAATTTTTGGAAATCCGAAACATCGCAGGATAGGGGCACCCACATTAGAGCAGGGGCGCCTGGGCACTTGCGATTGAATTTGGGTGTTGGTGGCTGAATCTGGGCGTTGGCAGCTGTGAAAATGCTCAGGAATTGATTTCTTATGCATCACAAGAGTTTCACTTTTAGTTCTTGTCTGCCGCTTGAGATTCAATATTTGATGTCGAAGATACCTGTAACCTACAAGAAATAAGTTCACATGCACATACCCACAAACCACATCAAACCTAAAAAATAAAATGAAAAATGGGGATTCAGAATGACCCCGATGGTCACCCAAAGAGTGAACTTATGACCGAGCACTGCACTACATCTTAGACTTCATGTAGTTCTGGTGTGTGTGTGTGTGTGTGTGTGTGTGTGTGTGTAGAAATGATGTCCTGGGATGCCCTTGTGCAAGTTGCACTTGATAGCGAGATGTAGCTAGAATGTAGTAGAATGTGTGAATGGAATATAATGAAATTCCCCTTCCTATGTTGTGTATGCAAACGTATGCAACCCTTGTCCCTTGAATGGATGCCTTTTGAGTGCTTTAGTGCATTTGGAATTCAAGCTTAGGCGATGATAGTAATGCTTAATGATTGGTCCCTTATTTTGAAAACATAACTATGTATTTATATGATTCCCTTGTTTGAATTTCATAATTGAAAATTGGAAGGCCGACCCATAAGTGAAAAAGATGCCCAAAAGATAAAAGAGACCCAAAAATAGTGTGTGAGGTAAAAAAGAGCAAGGGGAGCTCAGAGGGGACATGGGCGCCTGAGTGCCGCTATCCTGGTTGGGCGCTAGTGTCTAAAGTCATGAAAAATAAATAAGTAAAGTTTTGACTAGGTTGTAGGGTGTGCAAGACCAAAGAGAAAGTGAGAGATAAAGAAAAGATGCCAAAGATAGTTGTCAACCACTAGTTTTCTTGCTTAGGAATAATGTAAATGCTAGCATGCTTTTAGGACTTAGAAATGTACCAAAGTGCATGATTTCGTGTCCACATCACCAAATGCAACAAATGACTGTGCAACCCAATCACTTCAACTTTGCCACTATATCCCCACCCCATGTCAAAACCGGAGCTTTGCAATAGCATATAAACATCCATCTAAACAAGAAAAAAGGGGATTTGTTAGATGTCTTCTTCTTCCTAGCATTAATGATGCCTACAAATGTTCTAACGATGCCATGCATGCATGCAAAAAAAGAGAGCCTACATAATTAGATTATGTTACAATTTTTTGAGGGTAGTGCATTTCATGATGCCCTTACAAACACCTCTTCCATGGGTGTAAACAACTCAACTATGAAAATTTACTCCATTTATCAGGGCAATATTTCCCAACCATAATACTCCTCGCTTGCCCTTGCTTCAAGAAGTACAACCTCATTTGCTCTCCAACCTCATCTCCTCCAAAACACACAACATGACACACATGGCTCAAGAATACGAACTTTGGAACTAAGCACATATAATACTAACATTTTTAATAATTGTACAAAGATAGTACAAGACAATCGTAATTATTTTTATTTTATGCCACGTGTGAAGCACATACCTTTAGGGTCAACTATATGAATGTATAAGATATGATAAAAGGAACCTAGAAAAAGAAATAGTTAGAAAATGAATAGTTAAAAGTGCCAAGAATAAGAAGATCACAACACATTGTGAAATCTAATTATCTTGATGGTCATCATTTCTCTCTGAAGCATTCTACTACGTTGATTGCCCGTTATAGTTACATGACCCACTCAATCTTTTTACTAGTAAACAAACGCCTATCAACATAATTTCCCTTAGATAACCTTATTATTCACAACTAAATCATCGGTTCGAATTAGGGTTGGGCAATCAAAACCTTTCTAAGGGTGGAGTCATGGGTATTGTGACTTTTCACTAAAAAAATTATGGAGGTGACTTTTCTGCAATCCAATATCAGAAGAAAATGATTATTCTCCTATAAAATAGGGGCCTTAATATTTTCGCTTACTAATTTTTAAAGATTTTTCTCCCTTCTATTTAGAATTTTTCCTATCCAAACATGGGACTCCGTTCTAAGTGCTTCTTTGACCCTGCATTTTTGTAAAATTTCATCTAAATTTTCTCAATTATATTATTTTTTCAAAATAGAATCTACATGAAATAGGCTCCTAAATTTTTTCAGTCCCTTTTAGAATTTTTTTGAGATTATCTACATGAAAAAGACTCCTATATTTTCTCTAACCTTTGTTCCAAAAATTTAGAAACCATCCCACCACAAAAAATTCCTAAATTTTCTCCGGAGACCATCTACAAAAAAATTCCTAAATTTTCTCCGGAGACCATCTAAATTTTTAGGTACCTCTTCCGAAAAGAAAATCTAGATAGCACCCCTTCATGGTAACATAACATCCACCTATTCATTCAAAGATACGACCTTGGAAACTCCTGCAACCTGAAAAGCAGGAGGAAGAACTGCAAAAAGGAAAGAGGGAGGAAAAAGAGAGAGAAGACATGGAGTTTGCTTGACGTTCACGCAGCCTCCACACGGCCTTCCCACGGCATTATTGACTTCGTGAAATGCGGGCCACCCATTAATTTTTTTTTCCTGGGTACCCCACACTGTTATTATACTTAACAAGCCTCCCCGTCTCCCCCTGCTTTCCCTGGTTTTCCAAGCGCCTTTGGTTTCTGTGCATGCCGTGGAATGTCAGCGTTGCATCCTTTTATTCTCATTCCCGTTTCTTGCCTTATTCGATAACACCCGCATACAGATATATTAATAAAATGGGCAACTGGGGCCAATTTGATTCGAATTATTAACATTCAAAGATTAAAGGTTGGATTTTAAAAAAAATCTTTGTCAGTTGGGTCCGTATCCTGTTTCTTCACAATCGGGTATAGAGATTTAGGGAAATAGGAGCGCTCAATTGGGGGTAATCTGATTTAGGCTTTAAAAAATCTGGGATCGAAATATTTCAGGAGGGGGATACAGAGACTGATCTGTTTCTGGGCAATGCTTGATTTTGGTGGGTGAAGGAGTAAAAGGAATGATGAGATCTTGTTTGAGGCCGATAGAGAGATTTCTATGTGGGGGCAGAGGTGTGACCGATCGAGGTGATGCGCTGCTATGGCACAGGGATTTGAAGCCCCATTCTTTTGGGGATTTTTCTATTGCGGCGGTGCAGGCGAATTCGTCGCTGGAGGATCAGGGGCAGGTGTTGAATAGCGCATTTGGGACTTATATTGGTGTTTATGATGGTCATGGAGGTCCCGAGGCCTCCAGATTTATCAATAAACATCTGTTCCCTCATGTGGAAAGTAAGCAAATTCAAGCTTTGATCAGATTTTAGCATTGTATGTATGATTGATTTATTCATTGCTTCATGTGTACATGTAGATGATCTGTTCATTGGTTTGATAATAGCAAATGGATTTTGTGGATTTGTAATTTTATTTTTGGGTCAAATTTATGAAGCCCGCATACCCATACATACAAGGGCTTTACCCCTGCCGAGGTTTGAGCCTGGGTCTTTTGCATGGCACATTGAACCTGGGTTTTTGACGGATTGGGTGGCCTTGTACTTGTGCATTTTAGAGATTTTATTTTATGGTTTTCTATTTTCTTTTGATTTCGAGCTGGTGAGGATGAGGGTTCAAACATTAATCCATGTTTATAAGGATGCACTTCCAAATCCCGGCTGCAATGAAATTTTCTAGCTGGGAATATTGGGTATCCACTAGCTCATCTGCCAGAAGATAGCCGATCTCTTTGAGCCGGGGAGTCTCAGAGATCAAATTTGAAGGGCGAACCCAAAGCATATTTGAAGGGCCAAAACCCTAAGCATTTGAGATGGAAATTTACAAATTTATTCAATTGAGAATTTCAAATTTTACAAGTCACTCTTCATTTGAAAGATAATTTTGAATTTATACTTTTTTAGGCTGGCTTAAGACCTCTTTGAAGGGCACTGCAGCTAAAAATTTGACCACTTGTGGGAATAACACCTGATCTTGGTAGTATCATAGACCCTATTGAAGGGCACTGCAGGCTACAAACTTAACCAGTCCGGGGAGTAACACCTGATTTTAGTAGGATCATCCATTATTTTTCTTTCCATCAAGTGGAGTGGGGTCACAATTTTTTTTTGACAGGTGTAGTAAACTCATTCATAGTATGTTATTTTGAGTGAGATATCACATTGTTTTTGACAGGTGTAGTTAACACATTCAACAGCGAAAAAACAAACAATGGGTAATAGAAAGCGTTGGATAGGCTATTATTTCATTTGGTATCTTTTTGGATTTTTGTGAACTTTTGGCTACTTTAGAAATCATTTATAATAGTCACGGGGCTGCAATTTTATTTGCCTGCCGCAACTGTTCTGAACATAATTGGTAATTGTTGCTTTTGTTTCTGTAATTATTTTTATCTGACCCATAGTTTACCATATCGCATTTAGAGAGGTACTTAATATTTATTTGACAAACACTACGATTGTGGACTTTGAAGATCTGAGGGAGCCATTGCGTGCATAGGCAGGCCACATAATCATTGCACCATGAGCTGCTGTTACTAGTCTTAGGAGGAATCGCTCCAAGCTTGCTGATGGTAAAGGCCCAATAGTCTATCAAGTGGTCCATGGCTTAATTGGTGAAAATATTTGGCTCATAAAAAGACCACCAGGGTTCCATTCATGCCAAATCTAAATCCATCTCAGCAGGTTAGCCAAAGGAGACCAGAAATTTTTGCAGCCTAAAAGTTATTAGTTGTTTCAACCTCCAACAAAACAGTCCAAGAGTCTCACATCTACAGTCGCCAACAAAAGTGTTTGTCCTGACTAACTTTACCTTGGATTGGATAATTTGGATGACAATTCAAAGCATTTGGTTATTACCAATAGTTGAGTATTGGGCGATGGGTTGATGTTGGTTGGATTTTGGGTAAAAGCCATTCAGCAATTGGGATATGTTTTGATAATACTGGATATCAACCTATGAATACAGGAAACTGTTTCTGGTAGGCTTGGCTTGCTTTTGATAGCATTTGGCCCACTTTGATTTCGAGAAGAAAAATAGGGGATTTAGTCAAATTTAGTGCTGCGCAGATAATGATTGACCCTTGATTTCTCTTAGTTTTTTATATTTTTTCAGTTTATGCCGGTGCCAAGGATCCCTGGGAATTTATTTAATGGGCTGTTTGTTTTTCTTTTGTTCCATGCTAGCTATAACAGTATATCGATCTTTGCTTCCTTTCAATATATAATTCCCGGGACTTTCAAAATATTTAGATTAGGTTAATATTGAATGTAAGGATACCTGTACCTTTGATGCTTGTTAATTTTTATGCATGTCTATTGCTATACAGTAGTGATTTAGCACTTTTTTTTCAAAAAGGACGTTAATTTTATAGCCAAAAATCACTCATAGATTCACTTATGTTTTACTGGCTGATGCTCTCTGTTCCATGTTAACTCTTTTGCATAACAAGGTTAAAAACTGTGTAATTGAGCTCTTGACAGTTGCAGGATGTTATATTTGGAAGGATGAAATCGGTACTTGTGAGGGCACTTTACAGTTAGGATAGCATGTGTGTTTTTAGTAACAAAGATCAGATTTTTGTGCCCAAAAAGTATTTGTTTGTGTTTTTGATAATTAAGATGTGAGCATTTTCTGTCAAAATATTGCCCGTTGGTGTTTTTGATTACTGATACTATTTGTGCTTAATTTTCAGAATATGCCTTGGAAGAAGGGGGCATGTCTGCTGAAGTTCTCCAGAAAGCATTCAATGCAACAGAACAAGATTTTTTGCAGCTTGTGAAAAGGTCTTGGCCGACACATCCGCAAATTGCTTCAGTTGGATCTTGTTGTCTTGTAGGAGCAATATCCAACAATACATTATATGTTGCAAATTGTGGCGATTCAAGAGTTGTTTTGGGAAGTTTGTGCGAAACGAAAAAATCAATTAAAGCAGAGCGTCTGTCTGCTGAACATAATGTTGCCTTGGAGGAGGTTCGGGAGGAATTAAGAGCTCTACACCCAGATGATTCTCATATAGTTGTTTTCAGACAAGGTGTCTGGCGCGTGAAAGGAATAATACAGGTAATGGAAATTGAACTGGCTATCCTCACCTCAGGGGGGTCCAAGATACATGCTCTGATTTTTTTAGTTGTTGCATACTTGCAGGTTGGTGGTGTACTTCGCTAATCTTGCTTACACTTTAACCAAACAGGTATTGTCATCTGTTTGGTTAAGTTCATTGTCTATATCATGTAAAATCTTTGAGAAATATGTCACATAACATGCAAAATATGGTGTCTTGCGATTTCTTCCCAAGAGCTGACAATAGTGCCAAAATCTTTAAGACATATGTCACATAACATGCAAAATATGGTATCTTGGGATTTCTTCCCTAGAGCTGTCAATAGTGCCAAACAAGACGATAGAATTTTATGTTCTTGATATAACTGATAAGGGTGTTGGTCTAGCTCTTTAGCTTAAGTGGTCCAAATGGATGTGGCATAAGCTAGGGTGAGCGAGATGGAACTGTTGTTGAGGCAAAATTGAGTTAGAACAGCGATCAGACTGACATAGAACTAACCATGTTTGGTTTCTTTGCAGTTAACCATCTACTATGGACCTAGTAACCCTGTTAACAAACCACATTATTATATGTTAGTCCCAGGGCTTGGGCTTCCAATTGCACGGTCCAAGGGTTGGCCTATTAAATAACCCCCAACCACTATATTTGAAGGTTCATGGTTTAATTTTTTTTAATTGGATCCTTCATTGGGATATTTGACATTTTGGAGTCTAAATCTTCTGGAATTTAGCAATCCTTCACACAGAATGAGAAACCATGTTTCATGTTCATTATTCTTCATCAGAAGCTGTGCGACTCTATCATTCTATTATCCTTATCATTTTGTGAATATTATCATGTTGGTTTTAACTTTTTAAGACATTTACTGAATACCAAAAGTTAAGAACATAAATTCGTACCAGCTTTGTGCAATACTGATGTCTTTGGATTTTGATATATATATATATATATATATATATTTTGGTTGACAGAAAAAATGTGGTGTTCCACAGGGATGACCCTCAATCCTTAGTTTTCTAAGGGGGCACATCTACACTATGTTCCTTGTCCCTGTACTGATGGGCATTCCATTGACTTCCCTCTTGCCTAGTATTTTGTCAAGTTTCTGCCTTTCCTTACATTCCCATAAAAGGGGACTAGATGGAACATAGAAAAGAACTTATTAAGTTTTATAGAGAAATATAATTTGTACATCATCTCTCCACTAGAAGAATCTTCAAATCCATCAAGCTTGTCTATAATACACAAAAGCTGTAAGGCTTAAGCAATACATACAGGTCTCCTTTTCAAAATTTTCTGTCATTTAGGGCTTATGTTAAACCTGCTAAATCCTGGTCGTTCTCTTCCAAGGCTACAGAGTTTGGTTTCCATCCCTTACTTTTGGGAGGGGGTTTCTGTATCGGAATTTCCTTTAATTCCAATGTTTCCCTTCCACTTGCCTAGTAAGAGGTAAAAATGGCCTTTACCAAATCCTCTATCTTGCAGTTTATGGCTTTCATGGTCTTTATCAAATCCTTTATGTTGCAGTTTATGGCTTTCATTTAGTGTATGTTTGGATCTTCAAGGGGCTTGTTGTGCAGATGCATTATTTTACTTTACAGGAAATGACGGGCTTATGCTGGCCACAATTTCTTCTAGTCTATCCTTTCGTGAAGTTTTCTGGTTGATCCTACTCCTTGCTGGAGTTTTTGACCTTTAAAGTCTGAAATTGATTGGTAACAAAATGAGACTCGAGAGTAGTGATTTTTTAGCTGGCTTAGCTCTCCCTTGTTTTACTTAGCATTTACCTTCTAACTCATAGATTTAAAGTTAAACTACTGCTTGCCAACAGGGGCTTCCTGTTACCTTCCCTTTTAAAACTTCTTTCAACTTCCCTTTTTGCTTTGACGAGGGAAATTCTCCTCTTTTGGGCTGAACCCTTCCGTTTTGAAATCTTGTCCACCTTCTCTTTCTGCTTTGATGAGAAAGAATCTCCTCTAAGGTTCTTTTGGCACAACCATCCCAAATGTTCATCTGTTGTTCACTGGCCTAATCTAACAAGACAAAACTTGATAAAAGCTGGCAACAACTTCCTCGCATAAATCTACACATAATCTGACATGGTTCAGTTTGACCATTGAACTTGTTTGTTCAAAGGTCAAAAGATAAGAGTCCATGGCATCCCTTATATTTTCAATACTTCACTTTGCCAGAATGCCATAAGAAAGGCCGGGAGCCTTACCTATTCTTCATCATTTATGGGGGTTTAAAAACCTATTTTGTAAGTCATCAATTGCATATACTATTGCAGACTTTCACTAGCCAAATCCCAAAGCATTTTAGATTGGATCCGTCTAGCTCTGGCAGCTGATATTTGAAGTAATGAAAGTGTTTTACCTGTATTAGCTGTCGCCAAGTCTGAGTCATTCCAATTGTTAGTTTTCCATTTAGTGTAAACTGCGTACACAAACTCTAACAAAATACGTGAAAATCCCAAAAGTTATGAACAGTTATTTTCACCTTCTAGGGATCTTCATTCTATACCAGTATTAGTCTATTGGAATTGGATGTAATTTTGAGTTTCATTGACCCACTTTGGTCATTCCTTGGTCATTAATATAGTTGTTTTCTTCATTCTTTGTTGAAAATTTAAAATTGCAGAATACTGATTAAATATTTTTAAAAATTGCTATATTGATGCTCAATATATGATGTTGCTACCAAAAAGCATGAAAGTTTATTTGGTGAGAAATCTTATTATGTCAAAGTTTTCTTTATACAAACTTCAATATTATTTTAGATACCCAATTTATTTAAAGCCTAAATTTGGTCACAATATGATGAAATGAAATGATTGAGAAAAATAATGGCTAAGTAACTAGAATCTGTATAGACAGAGGTTAGGAAACAGGTGGGGCAGGGGTGGGACATACGTATCTAATCCACACTTTGGGAAGGAAACACTAAAGTTCATAGAAACTATGTAGTTTGGCATAGCATTTTTTAAACAAGCTTGCAGCACTTTTGTACTTTGATCTCATATGCAAAAATCCTGATAGAACAAAATGGAACTCTTGCAAGGGGCAGAGATGTTGCGTTGATTTGGTTTTCTGAGATTCTCTTTATAGTTTGACCGAGAAACATTGGTTATGAAAAAGTGTTTGGGGCAAAGTTTAACAGTTGATTAATAATCACTTAGTATTGATTGTTTAACATAGCTATTATTATTTTGAAAGATTTTTATTCTTACTGGGTAATATCTGGTTGAATTGATGTCTGTATATCTCTGGAAGCCTTTTGTTTCAGAAAAGCTAATTTTGTGATTATTCCTTAGGTATCCAGGTCTATAGGAGATATATATTTGAAAAAGCCAGATTTCCACAAGGACCCTCTGTTTGCACAGTTTGGGTTTCCAGTCCCATTACAGAGGGCAGTTATGACAGCAGAGCCGTCCATTCATGTGCATCAGCTCAAACCACAAGACCAGTTCCTAATATTTGCCTCTGATGGCTTATGGGAACAAATAACTGACAAAGAAGCAGTTGCAATTGTGCAAAAAAATCCACGCTCGGTATGGTTGAGTCTTTCACAAACTTCTTTCTATGAACATAAAATATATGAAGAGGCAAGCCATTGCCTTGTTCATTCTCTGAATATGTGCTATGAATCTGCAATTAAAATGTGTTAATAGCTTTCAATATTTAGCACATGCTCATACAATGATTATATTGTTTAAAGTTTAAACATCCACATATTATCCCCAACTTGCAGGGAATAGCAAAAAGGTTAATTAGAGCTGCTCTTCAGGAGGTTGCCAAGAAACGGGAGATGAGGTATTCTGACCTCAAAAACATTGAAAGAGGCGTGCGGCGTCACTTCCATGATGATATTACTGTTATTGTAATTTATTTAGACCATGAATTACTTAATGCAAATTCAAAGTTACATTTGAGATCTAAGAGAGGCTTTGACTGCACATCTCTTCCAGTAGATATATTTTCTTCAACTGAAATGGGAGTGGGTGAATCTTCTTGATTGTTCTGATGTCCCAGGAAAGAAATATAACTGCATCACTTTGACTGCACATCTGTTCCAGTATATATATTTTCTTTGGCTGAAATGGAAGTGGGTGGATCTTCTTGATTGTTCTGATGTCCCAGGAAAGAAATAGAACTACATTACGTCTACCTTCAGGTGGGCTGCAAGCGTTGTTTCATTTGAAGGTCAATTTTTGTAATAGTTTAGGTTAACTTGTGGTGATTGCGGTTATCCACAAGTTATATCATTTGTAAATCACCAACAGATTTTACATAGCTTTCTGTTTGGCGTCTAAATTTCATTTGTCCAAATGTAATAAAAGCATCACGAAACTCATGTAAATATCAAGGTCTCCAGAGATTAACATGACTCTTAGTTCTATTGGAAGTTTGCAATGGTATGGTTTTGTACATTGCGTAATGTTATGACATAGCCCATGTTGTATGAATGCCAGCGTGACATATTAACTGGGCTTTTCTATTGGGAGTTTGTGATGGTATGCATATCTTTTTACACTGCCTAATATTGTGGCAGAAATAATTCCATATGAACCACAACTTGCTGGATTAACGTGGATCTTAGTTTTATTGGAAGTTTGTGATGACATGCTTTATATCTGTATGCTAGTAAATATTATGGCATAACCAATCCTGTATGATTGGCGGCTTTAATTAGTTTGCAGATGGTATTTGACTAAGTTGTTTATCCACAAGTTGTATCATTTGTAAACACCAATAGATTTTATATAGCTTTCTGTTTGGCGTCCAAATTTCATTTGTCCAAATGTAATAAAAAGCATTGCAAAACTCATGTAAATATCAAGGCATCTGGAGATTAACACGATTCCTAGTTCTATCGGAAGTTTGCGATGGTATGCTTTTGTGCATTGTGTAATGTTATGGCATAACCCATGCTGCATGAATGCCAGCTTGCCATCTTAACTGGGCTCTTCTTGTGGGAGTTCATGATGGTATGCATATCTTTTAACATTGCTTAATATTGTGGCATAACTAATTCCATATGAACTGCAGCATGCTGGATTAACATGGCTCTTTAGTTTTTTTGGAAGTTTGCATTGGCATACTTTATATTTGTACGTTAGCGAATATTATGGCATAGCCAATCCTGTATGATTGCCAGCTTTAATTAGTTTTCAGACGGTATTTGACTACGTCATTTATGTTGTATGATCTGAAATCTGAAATTTAGAAACGTCCCAGGCTTACTGAGCTAGTTTTGACCAAGTCTTTTCTCTCTTAGAAGTAGCATCATGTTATAGTTTTGGTGCTTTGTATCATGAAGACGGTAATGGTAAAGTTATCTGTCAAAGAAGTATTCATTCAACTAAGGTGGCCATACCATTATCTGTAAGCTGAAGTGGAAACATGTCATGGGTTACTGTGCCAAGTTTTTTGTGCCTCTTTGAAAATATGTCATGTTATATTTGTGTCATGAAGATTGCAATGTTTAAGTTGTATTTCAGAGATGGTATTCGAATCTTTCAGAGATGGTCATACCATGAAGTTTGAACTATAATCTGAAATGTCATTGGTTTACTAAAGTTACTTTTTACCAGGCCTTTTTGCTCCCTTGAAATTAGTATCATGTTATATTTCTGCTGCTGGGTCTGGATTGAGTTCTTTGGTGTGCCATTCAGGGTATATGGAAATATGGGGATCATATGTGATGGATTACAAGTAGTTTAAAACCAACTCACTAAGTTGACAATTCTGTTCCACTGCAATGCCTGTTGTGTGCATGCTCATTCATTGGTAAGAATATTTGGACGACAGTGAACTTCATTGAATATTGAAGAGACTGTCATATGCCCGAGATAATCTTCCACAGAACCAGTTGAAGCAAATGGAAGAGTCGTCGATATGTCGATATCCAAATCCTGGTTATGGCTGACCTCGTGTTGTTCTTCTCAGTAGTAATATTTGGTTCTTATGACTTTCCACCCAGCTCTACTATCCAACCAGCAGGACCAAATGGGTACCTGTTTTGAGTATGAAGATTGTGATGTATAAGTTGTCTTGCAACTGGCCTTAGTATTCCTAGCTTGGAAACTATTAGTATTCCTAGCATGCAATAGCTTCTGTCATGGTTGAAAGCATAGCGTGAGTTTTTAATGTGATATATCTCATGGTTGAACTGGTGTTCAACAATATTTGTATCCTCATTATTTATTTGGTGTTTGAATTGGTCAGTTTTAAGGGTGGGTTTACGCATATGGTCCTTATCATGTGGCTGGTGTCCCCCAAGCTAGGTTTCTAACAAACAATGGAGGGGTATGTAAACGAGCTCCAAATTCACTAAAAATATTAGTTTAGAAGAATGCAGCATAAAGCTCACGGAATCATTAGAGCTGTTCATATGCCTTTGGAATCTAATGCCATGTTTACTTTAACTACATATTGAAAGTTTTGTCCTCGACCCTTTTGGCTATGATCACTTTAATTATATGATCGAGAGTTTTGTTTTTGATCCATTGTGTTCTGTTTGTTTCTGAAAATTTTGCTCTGTATTTAAGATTTGTCTGCCTTTGTTATATTGGGTATTGCAAAGGATTCCTGTGACTGGGAAGCTTCTATATGCAGCTGTGTAACTGTTGCTTCGATTGCTGTTTGCAACATGTGTCTTTGGCATCATAAGTTTATGGTAAAATTGTTGGCCAATTCAGATTTTGTAGAGGTTCAATGATACCCATGCACGGAAGAGCAAGTCTTTGGTATCATAAACTTAGAGCAAGTTTCATGGCCAAATCTTGTGGAGCTTCAATGATAGCCATGCATCGAAAGAGTTAGTGTACTTCTACTCCCAATCTCATCAATTATTCTAGATGAGCATGAGCTTGGAAAGTGAATCTTCAGTCCGTCTTTCAAGAGTTTTTTAAAGTTGAGTTGGTATGCAAAGTTTCTATATGGCTAGTTGAGAGGCAATGTAAGTAAAGATGCTCAAGCATGGATTGGAAAGTCAAGTCTTTTCTGTTTCAGTCGGCAAGCCCTTCTTTCCTAGCCTATATGATATGATTGGGCTATTTACTAAAATGGGTCAAATTTGTCACGGAAGTGAATAATGTTGCAGCTCCTTCTACTTGATTATTATCATTGTGAAATATAGAAAGAAAAAACGAAGATTAATGCTTTTATATATGGGTTTTACAAACAAATATTGTGTTTTTGAAGGGGTGTTCTTAATTTTGATGGCTTAGTAGAAAACTCTTGCCTTTTCCAATAGGTGGTCTTAAATTTAATGGGTTAACAGAACAAAATTGTGTTAATTTGAACAAGTGTTCTTAGTTTCTTTGCAGAGTTCTACAGTTCCAATTGGCGAAATTTCTCGCTTGCGCCACCACGTCTGTTATTTTATTGCGGGTTTCTTTGGTACAAATCAGAATTGAATTTTGTTGGATGGGTTTTATGCACATATTTTCAGCATTTCTTGGCCATCTAGATTCTCCAACTTAAATTGGGAATTCACAGGAACGACCCCAGGAAAAATGAATGCTTGCTTGTATCAATCACTGGTAATTTATTTGTCAAAATGTGTGGGTAATGTCCACGTTGGCAGCATTAGTGCAGTAAGCAGGGAATGACATAGAAGTATGGACAAACATATACCTGTGCCTATTGCCCTGCAATAACCTGAGCTAGGCTATTGTCATTGTGCTTGCAAATAACCCTATTTGAAGAGATTTAAAATAGCTTGGAGGCATTCCCCTATGATCTTGCATTTTTTATTCAACCCGAAAAAATAAATGTGTGGGGAAAGGGGAGAAATTTCTTTAATTACTTAATTCTAGATTAGGGTTAGAAAAAGATACATGTTTAAATTAGTAATTAATTTAAATTAGAATATACATATATACACAATGTTATTTATTAGGTTCTTCAAATCTTTTAGGTTGAGTCATATAAATTGTTTCTTTGATCTGGGGCGCTTGCCTTGTGTTAGAGTTTCACTTTTCGAAGTTCTAAGTCGTTGAGTATTTGCCAATCCCTTTGGATTATCTTTTTTTCTCTTTAAGATCATCATTGAGGAATGCATTCTTAACATCCACATAATACATTTTCCAACCATATTGAGTTTCAAGAGCTAAGAGAACCATGTGCAACTTATGTTGTCTTGCATTTGTCAAATTCTTATATGTAGTTGTATTTGATCTTGTAAAGCCACCAAGATCATTTTTTTTTTGTTGGATAAGTTCTCAAGTTTGATTTTTTATAAGAGCATCATACTTAGATTTCATGGATTTTCTCCATCTTTTGTCTTGGTTAGCTTCTTCGAAAGATTGACGTTCACATTCATATGAGGTCGTTAAAATATGATAGGTATGATGACTTGTAGTCATTTTTCTAAGATTATAAGGGCAAGAATATTACATTAAAGATTGAGCCCATTTAGGTCTTTTAGAATGGTAATGTCTTGGCGAGGTCTCCCCCTCAAACTTTGTATTGATAGTGTTTGGATTTGGATCATCATCATTTAGGACATTAATTTATTCATTAAGAGAAACAACAGAGGGTTTAATATAGAACCCACAAAATAGTTTAGGTCTTTTAGATTGGTAATGACCTTGTGATATCCCCCCCCTCGAACTCCATATTCATAGTATCCTGATTCGGGTCACCCTCTAGAACAATAGTTTCTTTATTAAGAGAAACATGAGAGGGTTTAGTGGAGGACACACAATAGTTTTTTAAATATTTGAATGTTCATATTTTCAATGACATCACATTTAGATGGATTTAAACCCTTAATCTTTTTGTTCTTCCTTCATAGACAACATAGATACAGGAATATGAGGTAGAATCAAGTTTTTTCTTTTTACTTTTAGGAATGAAAAAAGAAAGAGAGCTACCAACTATTATAAGATGGGAAACACTTGGTTTCTTCTTCGCCCACATTTCTAAAAGTGTAGTTTGATGTAAAGCTTTTGTAGGAGCTTTGTTTAAAATGTGAACAACAATGTTCATAGCTTCTTCCCACATGAATTTAGAAATATTTGCAAAATACAACACTGTCCTAGCCATTTCTAAAATGGTTCGGTTTTTCTTTTTTGCAATGACATTTTATTGTGGAGAATAGGGATTGGTTAACTCTCTTTGGAATCCACAAGAAGTGTAGAATACATCAAACTCTTTACTTGTGTGTTCACCTCCGTAGTTAGTTCTTAATCTCTTGAGTGTTAGGTTAGAAGAGTTTTCAACTAAAGATTTGAATTCTTTGAACTTTGTTAAAACTTAAAAAAAATCTTAATGTAATAATTCCAAGTCAACCTAGTGTGATCATCAATAAAGGTAACAACATATTGAGCACCACTAAGAGAGAGCCACAAGTGGTCCTCTAACATCATTGTGAATTAACTCTATAAGATGAGATGAATTAGGTTCATGATGTTTGTGAAAGGGTTGACTGTACTCACGTTTTATATAGACAACCTTCACAATTTTCATGAGTTTTAATTTTATGTATAGGCCAATCAAAAGGTTTAGACCGGACATATTAACAAAGTTTCTAAAATTAAGATGACCAAATCTTTCATGCCACAAATGATTTTCAATTTTAATATGGGAGGAAAGAAAGGTCTCATTAGCGAAGTTACTAAAGATATAGAGGCCATTCATGTGAATGTTTTCAACAATAACATAGGTCGATCTTTTATAAATCACTTATCCTTAAATAAGGTAACAATGAAGTTATCCTACGTCAATTGAAAACATGATAAAAGATTCTTTTTAAGTTTACGGATAAACACAATATTATTAACGAAACCATTAGAGATTTTGGCTTTACTTCGATTTTTAGCTTCTATCCCAAAGTTATCACCTAGATAGAATATTTCACAACATTCTTTGACATCTATAAGGATATCACACATGTAAGTCATGCGCATCGAGACACCACTATCTAAGATCCATTCACTATCATTAGGTACACACCACTATCTAAGATCCATTCACTATCATTAGGTACAAAAAATGCAATGTAAAGTACAATTGTTTTATTTGAGTTTTGAGAATGATTTGAATTCTAAATTTGGGTCTATTTGACTTTTGATTGTTGAACATTTTCCCGATCTTATTTTTAAATTTTTTGTAATTAAAACTTTACTTGTTTTGGTAATAGTCCTCTTTTGACCAAATTTATTAGATGTATTGGAAGTTCCATCAAATTTTACTTTAATTTTTTTTTGTTAAAGTTTTGCTTATTCCCATTGTCATGGTTATTAGAGGGTTTGAACTTTGATTTGAAATTAGATTTAGTATTTTGATTTCCAATATTTTTAGAAACAAAATTATTTGAACTTGGGAGAAAAAACCCCGAGTAGTATTCTGTTTTGAGTCAAAATTAGTCATAATATGTTTTTCTTGGATATGTAAAACCAATAGGGTATCAAAATTATGAACATCATATTCATTTTGATATTTAGAGTATAGAATAGAAACTAAGTGCCTAAATTTTTCATGGATATTCATTTGAATGATAAAGTACAACTGTTGATCTTGGATTAGGTGCAGTTACAAGTACAACCATTCAAATAAGATTTAATATTTTTTATTTTTGCCAGGAAGTTTATGAATTATTCTTATTTCATAAGAGTGGTCACAAGTTTCAAAACAAATTTTATGATTTTAAAAATTCAAATGCCTTCGTGCATCGACTCTACCTATTTCCACGCATCACATGGAAATTCTTGATTTCTGATGTGAAGCAGGAAGTCATCCTTAACACTTCACAAAATAATAGACACGACTTTTTGGGATATTTGTTAAAAGGGAATTAATCATCAACAATTGCTTGTTTATCATTAGGTTATTTGTTAGTCCCATTTACAAGGCCCCATTATTTTTGGGCCATAAGTTCAACTTTTAACCTAATTTTCCAAATGTTATAGTTTAACCCATTAAGCATATGGGTTTTATCAATGAGAAAATTTTACGATGTCATTGTACCCACACAAAAAAAGTTTAAGGAGAAAGACAAAGTTTTTAATTCCAAAACAAATGTAATTTAAGGAATTTTTTGACAATTATTTTTGAAACATCAGTTTGGGTCTTAACTTTTATTTAACTTCAAAATATTAAAATTTGGTTTAAAAAAATAAACTTGTTTATGATTATTAATTCCGAATCATACCTCTTTGCCATGTGTTTGATTTCAAATTTAAGTTTGAGGTGTCAATTTAGGATTTCTTATGCTTGCGCAGTGACTCTGCATAAATTCTTTTCTTTACCGTTGCTTGCCAAGTTGAACTAGAGTGCGATGGAGGCAGAATCCCTTTGAGCTTTGAAGATTTCAGTACTGCAGTTGATCTCATCATGTTTGTGTATTTGCAACTATTACACAATCCTTAGAAGACAATTAACTCTATATACCATGTTAGAATGATAAGATTCACAAATTTATATGTTTCTTAAGAAATATGACAAGATTCAATGTACAACTATAGGAATTTGAATAATCGATACAATAAATTTAAATTGAAAGTAAAATAACATAAATCACAAAATATATCGTGAAGAAAATCTTACAGTCAAAACTCCCACCAAAATAATGCACTTATCAATTTAGTGAACTAACAAATGTGCTTGACAATTACAAGCCAAGAACCCTGAACATTAATATTCCTTCTCACTTTTTCACATATATCTCAGAATCTCTCAATATCAAATAATATTTCAATGTCACAATTTTCAAATGGAAATCACCTTCATAGTTTTAATTGGTTATAATTTTAATGAGAATCACTCTTCCATTTTACACACACATAATTTATATTTTATATGATTATTTAATAAACTCAAATATGGAGATGTGTTTGTGATGATAGGCCACAATAGGCGTGTCTCCACAAATATTACACGCTCCAACAAATTAGAGACATGATTTAAAGATTAAGTTAATACCCACCTTACAAAAATAAATTGCCAAATTTAAGTGTATACATTTTCTAACTCTATTTTTAGAAGGTTTTTAGTTGATAAATTTATTTGTTTAATTTGTATATTATCTTTTTTTTAGGGCCCTTGTATTTAAGAAGATAATTACTATAAATATGTTACATAATGACAACAGGATAACACAAGTATGAAAGAATAATTTCTTTGTATTTAAAAATAAATAAATATTGCAAATGTTTACAAAAGATATTTAACTTGTGGATCAACAAAAGTTTATATCAATACCGGTCAAAGCTTCTCATAAGGCTAATACACACTTCAAATTAGAACCATACAAAATATTATTTGACTTAATTAAACCCCAACTTTGAAAGTATATCAATGCAATATTAGAGACAGTGCAGGATATTTAGTCTAATGAGGATATGCAGAACTGTATGTATCAGGGAGATCATTTGTCACAATTCAAATTCAAGTGTGTAAACATTCAAGCATTTCAAAGTGTTGTTGGATTTTATAACAAATAACATTGGGGTGTGTGTGTGGAGGAGAGTAGTAATCAAGTCTTGTATTTTTTTATCAACATAATTAGCAAAACTTTGATTCTTATTTAACTATTGTAGATATCTCAAATACATCTTGTTTGAAAAATGTTGAGAAAAATTTGATTACTAATTCCATTATATTATTTGTGAATTTTCAACTGAGTGATGATAAATGGAGTCAATCTTGTTGCACCATTTTGTTGGGTTCAAAAATCTTTCTAGGAAAAAAAAGGCTCCAAACCCCACCATATAGCTAAGATATTATGATTTTTTCATCGACCTCTTCACGTAAAAAGAAAAAAACCCATGGAGTGATGATCAAATGGGTGTCAAATTTAAGGTCAGAAATTAATTGTTATCAACTCACAAACATCATGATCCACCACCACCACCACCCTTGGTTACCATTGGAGAACGCATATTGGTATAATAATCATATTAATTTTAATTGGTGAAAAGTACAACAATTATGTAGTGCATAGATATTGAGCATTGAGTTGGAATAAAATATAATATGGGTGTTTATTTTATTCTTTATTATGGGATCTTTGATGGTAAACAATTATGTAGTGCACAAATGTTGAGCATTGAGTTGGAATAAAATATAATATGGGTGTTTATTTTATTGTTTATCATGGGATCTTTGATGCCTCAAATGTAATTGATGGGTTATTCAAATGATTGTTGATTGTTTTGTATACTAGTTTAGTGATTTTTCAACAACGGTGAATGTTGAGACTTGTAGCGTGTTATTCTATGACACGAAAAGTGTATGTAAACGATCTTTTAATTTTGTACAAATTTATCGAGAGAAATAATGTAAATAACAAAAATAGTGATTATACTTTAACAGAGGGGACTTCTTGTTTGTTTATTTTATAATTGAAGTCCTGGATCTAATCAATTTGGATGGATTAAAACATATAACATGTAAGGAGTAATGCACTATCAATATCACACACATAAGAGCTAAAGATAGAATATCATAACAAATAAAGCAAACCCTAGGACATTCACTTATACAAGCAATGCATGTTTTTATCAAAAAATGAAACCCTAGGTTGGGTATATTTATTGAGCGGAACTTATAAAAATGATAACTGTAAGGGTTGAGTATTTATGTCATACCCTTCATCTATGTGGACAATGTGAATTAGGTGTTTGGCCATTTTCCCACCTGTGCTATACTATGCGACTTGATCATTAGTTGGTTGCTATGTTATGCACATAGTTAAACAAACGTACAAAAAAGGCCGAACAATATGAGGAAAAAAACTTTTGAACTCATTTGACATTGATATGACATGGCTATTTTATCAATTAGAATTAGACTAAATAATAGTGGTCCTTAGGGTTAAGTTTTTTTGTTTTATCTTAATTTTTCTTAGAGAAACCATAATAAACAATCAATTATGTCGCCTTATCACTTCTTGTGTCTTTCCTAGAACAATATTACTTAAAGGTCTTTGACATTTGGCATTTAATTATCATAATAATTATCAAGTGACCTTTTTTATTGCTAAATTGAGGGTTTATATTGGGCCACCACCCTTGAGATAAGCGGAGAATAACATAATTTGAGAAACAAGAGAGAGAAAGAGATATGCGAGAGAAGAGAGGGGAAAGAGAAGATGAAGAGAGAAAAAGTTTGAGTGGAATAATGAGTGGAGAAAGAAGACAATAAATAGTGAATTAGTAAAAAGTGCAATAATAAACTAGATTGAATAATAAATTCTTCATTGCTCTTGCCTTCATTCAGTTGGAAGTACCAACAAGTTCCTTCCTTCACTTCCCATGTGTCCATTCTAGACCTTTAGAAATCTACAAAGGATCCTCTTGAGAGAGGGACCATAAAAAGGACTCAAAGATAGAGGAATTGGTGGCCGAGATAACAATCAAAGGAAAGGAAGAAACTCCATCATCCAATTTTTAGAGATGGTGAGAAGGAACCACATCCTGCAGGGCATGAGACAAATGAGGAGAAGAGAGGGTTTCCTTCTTATTTCCTTTGAGAAGAGATGTTTTGTTTTTAGGAGAAGCTAAATTATTTTGAGATGAAAGAAGAAAAAACAAGTTTTCTTTCTTCCATGGGAGAAAATTCCTTTTCCAATGTGGAAGTAGGGTTTGGCCCCACCAGATGACGATGATCCTTCGCAACATACCATCATGTAGGAATAGGTTTTTTTCTTCCATTTTACTCCTCCCGGACATGATGCTTTTCTAATCACATTCTTTGAGTAGTCAACAATAAGGTGACCACGGGAGAAGCACTAGACGTAACCAATAAACACAAATTGGTGGGGTCCACTCTCCCCACAATAAAAAATCCATAGCAAAAAGTGTTTAAACTAAACAAATTGTTATTAGTGGAGAGAAATGGACCCCACATATTTATGCTTGTTGGACAAGTTGCATCAAAAGTCTCACCCAAATAAGGTCAAAATAAATAATATGCTTGAAGGGATCAAACGAGAGGTTCCAAGGCTTCACACATAGCCCAAAACCCCCCAAAACCAAGGGCCAAATTTGAGGATAAGACCTCTGTCCTCTATAACATCAAAATTCATAATAAAGGAAACCTGCATGCGTGGCTAAATTTAGATTTCATGAGGCAACACAGGTTTCCAGTAGGAGGACACCTAATTTCAAGGTCAACTAGCTTAAGTCAAATCCATTAAATTAACATATATGCCCATGATCTTTGCAAAATTCCTCTTTCTCTAAAGCCTCTTGTGTTAGGGGAGAGGGATAAGTAATTAACAGGGTCCAATAACTATGATAGTTATTGAGACCCATAACTCCAATTATTATTTATATTCTTTACTTCAATAATTTTGTGAAAAGACACTATTATTTTAGTGTAGTCCCTTTCATTGTTAAGGAAACAAACAAACATTGAGACCTTTTCAACACAACTACTAGTCCTTTGAAACAATTATTGCACACCACATATTCTCCAAATGTGTGTAACATAATACATTAACTACTTGTCTAAAAGTTTAATTGAGATTTCTAATATGCTTAAAAAAACACTTTTCATCCACCAACTTCCAAAATAAGTTACAAAAGTTAACTTTCAATATCCCTCTAATCACAACTACCCCATGACATCATTTCAAAATATAAATTCATTCTCCATAATTGGAGTGCATCATTAATCACTTAAGTGCATTTGCTCCATATGCTTTGAATTGCGGTCCAAACTTCATGGATTTTGTACCTGAAATTTCAAAATTCAAAAATTTGTAAGCCCCACCATCATATCAATAAACATAATAAATGACAATTTTTAATTTAAATTTTCCCCATGACTAGACTATATGAACAATTCAATCCATGTCAACACACGAGAACCAATAGAATGCATGTGCACACACCATAAATCAGTTATCTATAAAAACATCCTAGCGACAACAATTTTGCATTTCATAATACATTGTTAGGATTTAGAGTTGAAGTTCATCAAAGAGAGTCAAAATCAACTATTGCATGTAAGCACCAATACTATTGTTTGGTTTCTACTCATTTTTAAACACTGTAAACACCATAAAACACTAGAAGATCTGTAATGCTATTAATATTGTAAATATAGCTTAAGGTTTATTGTAGCTACTGTAAATGCCATAATGTAGTTGAGGCTATGTAATGATTCAATATTGCAACCACGGTTTAAGTTTACTTTAAATACCATAAATGCCATAATACATTCGACGCTCTTTATTTAATACTATTCATTTTGCACCCACTTACTTTTCATTCTTATCTACTATTGGTACATTATGGAGGTTTAGTTAGAAAATTTAAGGAAAACTTTTTTTTTGAAAAGCGTGCCCACAAAAGTTTTCGAAAACGACAGTTGCCACATTAATGTCTCTAAGGCGATGACTTAATAATTAATTTCCCATGATAACACAATATTTAAAATCTACAGTATGCTTTAGTAGATTGTTTTGACTAAGCAAGTTTAATATCGCTAAGGATTATTTAAATAATAAAGTAATTCCTTAAAGGAGAATATCATACTAGAGATGGAACTTAGTTTTACTTCATGGTCTATTGAAATACTATTTGGGATATTAATTTCTTTCCATTTATTTGAATAAAGTTTATCCTTCTTTCAACTACTATAAGAGATTAAACAAATGTAACTTTCCACAACTTAATAAATTTCATGGAATACAAAGAGAGTATTATTTCTCAATACAAAATTTCCAACACACTTTTATTATCCAAGGAATAAGCAAGAGGCTTACTAACTATCAAATGCAATTGTATAATGAAAATGAATATTTCTTTTTACACGAACAAGTTTACAACATTATCACAAGAAGCATTCAACAACATTTCCAATGATTTTTATACAACAAGAGCAACACCCTAAATGGAGGTTAAATCAACTACAATGGAAGGATTTATTTTTTCCTTTTTTTAAAAGCTTCCTTTCTACTTCAACAAACTAACTTTTCAAACACAATTCTTCCCTTCCCTTTTAATATACAAGAGAACTTCGAAATTCAATAATCAATACAACTTTAATGTCCAAGAATCAACACAATTTTTCATTACAATTACTAATACAATGTCCTCCACTTTAAGTGGGAAAAATTATACAAGAATGTAGCTAAAATAATACCAGGTTGCAAGTTCCTCCACCCTAGGTGTGAACAACAAAAGGGCTTTTCACAAGAATGAGTTACTTAAGGAGTCCAACAAAAACCTCCAAGCCTCACAACACCAACAAGAGAGCTCCTTCGTGATTTACTTGTTTCACAACAAAATGGGGGGGGAGACAACACTCTCCACCCAACCAAAATATCCAATGAGGAGAAGCCATCCTCCTCATTGGCCCCCAAACCCCAACCACATTGCAATGAGAGGTGAATCCAACCAATGGTAACAACAAGCTTCCACAACACAACACCATAACTTTTATAACCATTCCAAGCACATTCAACATAACTACAACACAAGAAGGAAAATAACCAAAATAAACAAGGCTTAAAAATGAAAGTCAAAGAAGCAAGAACCTATGGGGAGGCCACTTATGCCTCCCAATGGGAAATGGGTGCCCACCTTAAAAGCCTCCAATATATGTCTCAAATCCCCTACATACTCTTATGCCTCCCTCAAGTACCTCTTATGCCTCCCTCATACAAGAATAAGTAAGAAATGTAAACATTCCTTGTCCAAGGTGGGGCACCCAACCCAAAGTCCATCCAAAACATGAAATAACTCTTATGCCTCCCTACATAAATTCTCCCCATAGTTCCCTCCTACACCATACTTAGGCAATCTACCCAAGCACCCAACAAGCATTCCAAACACTCAACAAATACAATCATACAAACACAAAACAAAGGAATAACATAAGAAAAAGTAAAGCTCCTACCTTTCCATAGTAGAGTTTGTCCCAAGAGTCCAAATCCAAGCTCCTTCACACCAAAGCAATAATCAACAAACTCCCACAAGATCACAAGCTCTCCAAAATCCTTTAACTCCAAGAAAATGAAAGAGCACAAAGAATGAAGTAACCCCCAAACAAGCAAAAAAACTTGAATAAAAAGAAAATGGTGAGAGGAGGGTGAGGTGGCTCCATGTAGGATGCCACATCACTCATTTTCAAACTCCACCTCACAAGTCAAACTTCAAACTCCAAAGCACAATTAATAAGTGGTTGAAGAAATGAAATTTTACTTACACACACAATCCATGCCCACACCCCTTAAGGGCTAAAAGTAATTACATTCAAGAAGGTGCAATAAGGACTTACAATTTGTCTTCCCAAAATGCATAATGAGGCCTAATTTTGACCCCCTAACCCATAGGTAGGGTTGGTATAGCAATTTAAGAGGTGTGAGACAAGTTAAAAAGCCTCCAAAATTTTCCCTTAAGGACAAATCCGAATTTCTAAGGGAAGGTGGAGTGTTTCACACTCAAAGTTACTTACACATCACTTAAAACACATAAACCAAGAACCATCAAGTCTAATAAATACATTTTTTTGACCCTTTTATAATTTAGTTTAGTAAAATAATTAATGTACTAATCTAGACATAAATTAAGTAATTAATAAAAGGAGAATACGTCACTAAAAACCACATACTAAAATTAAATAAAAAATTTAAACAAAATACAACACATAACCCCTTGGTCACAATTTCCCCTAACAATAATTCAAACACACACACACACAAACACATGTTGCCATGGTGACCCTCGTTGAATTCACCTAGAATTCCAATGTGGTTGGTCTCCAATCCCCCCGATGTTTGTTGTGACATGTACACCTGCAAAACACATAACACCTCCTTCGGCCTCATGGCTGCATCAAAAACATCTCTGATAAAATATACAGTATAAATCCACAATCATCTATATATGAATCAAATATCATCTAGGCAAATACAATATCATTTACAATTTCTAGCAACATTTCTATTCTACATCTCATCCATGTCAAAATGATTACAACATTAGTTCAATTATCAAATATCTACTCAATATGATGAAATATCACATGTCTGAAAAAAAAAAAAAACACACACACACACATATAACCATGTCAACAACATATCAACATTAATATAAAATGTCTCTAATAATCCACATGCATCATATATGAATCGAAATCAACAATAGTCAATGATTTCTAACATCTAACATCATGCCAACTCAAAAGCTATAATAATATTAATAAGTATAGTCGACAATATCATAATCAATAACAAAAAGGTGTCGAAGGGAAGTGAGCACTACAGTAAGCCTCACCATCATATTAACAAACATAATAAATGAAAATTTTGAATTTAAATTTTCCCCATGACTAGACTATATGAACAATTCAATCCATGTCAACACATGAGAACCAATAGAATGCATGTGCACACACCATAAATCAATTATCTATAAAAACATCCAAGCGATAACAATTTTGCATTTCATAATACATTGTTAGGATTTAGGGTTGAAGTTCATCAAAGAGAGTCAAAATCAACTATTGCATGTAAGCACCAATACTATTGTTTGGTTTCTACTCATTTTTAAATACTATAAACACCATAAAACACTGGAAGATCTGTAATGCTATTAATTTTGTAAATATAGTTTAAGGTTTATTGTAGCTACTGTAAATGCCATAATGTAGTTGAGGCTATGTAATGATTCAATATTGCAACCACAGTTTAAGTTTACTTTAAATACAATAAATGCCATAATACATTCCAAGCTCTTTATTTAATACTATTCATTTTGCACCCACTTACTTTTCATTTTTATCTACTACTGGTACATTATGGAGGTTTTGTTGGTTCTTTTCAGTTGCATGATTGAAAATTTTACAAGTCTTTCCACTCTAGTATTTCCAACTTAAACTATAGGATCTATAAGTTGAAACTACTAAAGTTGAAGGAGATCATATAATACCTATGTATAGGCTGAAACCAATAAAGTGGAAAGAGAATCATAAAATAGAAACATTTTGACCTAAATGTAAAAGTAGAAACTGGGAAACTTGCAAGACATCATTTAATTTTAATCATGAATGAAATTTTTTTTATGTTGCAAGATAAAATTTGAATTTAATAGACCTCACTTGCACCTCTTTCCATTTTAATTTGCAGATTTGTGAGATTTTTATAAAATCTATAGCTTCTTTGATTGAAGAGCAAGTTATTAGATTATTATTGCATTGCATCTCTTTACACTTTACTATTTTTTGCTTATAGATCCGAGTGCAAGGATGTTTATGTTAAATGAAAACATACCTCACTCCTGACATTTTAATTCAATCATACATCTCTTTCCATTTTCAGCGCACACATTTATGAAATTTATATAAAATATGTAGCTTCTCTAATTGAGGAACAAGTTATTAGCTTTATATTATTTTGCAACTCTTTACACTTTATATCCATATACTACCTTAATTGTTTAATTAAAATATCCAAATAAAAATTGACATCTAAGAATGTAAAAAACAACGCATCGAAAATATTTAAGGGCCTTAAATGTTGATCACATTTAATGCAGTTACCACCACCAACCACACACATTCCATGACCATCACTGATAATTGTGAAGAAAATGCTGTAACACACCATTTCATTATTTATTTACCTACTCCTTTACACCTAATTTCTTTTCATTCTTATCCAATGCTTGTTCTTTCTAGATGTCTTGTTGGTTATTTTGAGTTGCCTAATTGGAATAAAATGTTAGAAATAAGGTCTGTTTTCACACCAACAAAACCCTTAACTATGAAGCAACACTTTAGTCATGCCATCTCCATTTTCACACCATCACAACATTTAGATGTTTTCTTTGCACCCGATAGTTCTTTGTTTGTGCGAACTATTTTTCTGGCATAGAATTTAAGTGAACAATCTTGAATAAATTTCTTGTAAGCTTATACATTTCATAAAATTTGAAGTGTGCACATTCTGCTAAGAACTAACTAATTAGAAACCCCATATATCATATTTCATTATTGGGTTACAATGCAGTCTTTCAGTTTTATGGAATATTAGCATATTTGACTTGTATAATTAAAATAATTTTTTTAAAATGAGGTATGTTATCTTTTGGATAAAACCCATTCTAGAGGTTTTGTTGGTTGTTTTGAATTGCGTGATTGAAATACCGAGTTAGAAATGAGTCTTGTTATCTCAGGGATAAAACTCGCAACTATGACATGAATGCATTGTCCTTCCATTTTAGTATTGTTTCCCTTTCTTCTTTGCATCCACTTTGTTTTCAATCTAGAGTTGGTTCACATAGATTACAATATTTGAATATGTTATATTAACTTGAATCTTACAACTCTTTCCACTTTGTTAGTTTCTTATTATAGATCTCAGTGCAAGGATGTTTCTATATCAGTTCTAAATAAGGAATAATGGCTATTTTGCAAAGATGTTTTAAGCCCTATTCTAGATGCTTGACTGCATACTCGTACATTGTATGAAATTTTAAGTAAACATTCTAATATAGCTTACCTGGGAGCTTATACATTGAACAAACTTCGAAGTGTGCACATTTTGCTAAACATGAAATAATTGAACACCCATATATAATTTTTCCAATTGCAATATGAGGAGCAGGGAGAGGAAGACTCAATTTATTAGGAGAAAGCCTCTAGTAACAATGAAGAATATAGGTGTCAAGTAGCATTGCATCGATGATGAAGTGGTGTTTAAGGAGGAAACAAGTGTTATTAAAACAAAAAGTCGACCAAGTGTTGAAGTAAGATGAAATGTTACGAAAAATAAGATTTCTCCACACTCTAAGGGATTATCTAAACATTTGAATTGCTTAAGCATTGTAGAGGCAAATTCATGGGATTGACCCATCAAACTATCCTTGTTTAAAACACTTGAAAAATTCATTCAATTGATATCAACATGCTTACACAAATGTTGAATCAATGTAGTCAATCTCTTGTGGTAGTCTTCTGGAAAATATATTTCATTTTGAACACTATTCCAATAGGTGGTATTTATTAAAGCCATTATTTCAAGTAAAAAATCCCTACTAAAATGTCCCCTTATTTTTTATAGTAGGGAAGATGCAATTTCTCTTAACCTTACCCTTGTTGATGATACAATGTTATCAAAGAGCGTCCCTGTGACATTTAACTTCTCAACCTTACCGATTACTATTTAAAAGAAGTGCATTGGTATCTCATATCCATGTACAAAAGAACATACTTCTCCAAACAAGTTGAACCTTAGAAAGCTACTTGAATTTTTATTATTTATCGAATTATTCCAACTCTCCAACTTTGAACCCGAAAAAAACATTGCCCCTCAGGAAAAATTGATCAAACACGACCTTGCACAGGAGAAAATTGAAGAGTCGGTTCAGTCATGTGAGCCCACATTTCAAATCTAACAATCAGGTTATAGGCATGCTCGACAATGGTAATAGAAGGTGGGGAAATGAATGGCCAACGGAAATGTTGAAGAAGACCAAAGCTCAAGTGAAAAAATGGAGAAAGGCTCGAAGTTTTCGGACTTCACATTTTTGGGAACCTCGGGGAACTGACCGTTGAAAAGTCTAAGCATGGAAAGAGCCAGCCGAAGCCTCTACCTGCCTCATCGACGCAACTTCAAAGGTAAAATCCAAAGGCAGGCCCCCAAACGAGCACATGCCCTCCACGTGTCTAGGGTCCAAAAGGTAGAACTGATCGTTGAAAATTCTAAGCATGGGGAGAGCCAGCGGAAGCCTCCACGTGCCTCATTGGTGCAACTTCAAAGGTAAGATCCAAAGGCAGTCTCCAAACGAGTACATGCCCTCCACGTGGTCAGAGCTTGAAAAGGTTGAACCGACCGTTGAAAATTCCAAGCATGGGAAGAGCCAGCGGAAGCCTCCACATGCCTCATCGGCGCAACTTCAAAGGTAAGATCCAAAGGTAGTCCCCAAACCAGTGCATGCCCTCCATGTGGTAAGAGCTCGAAAAGGTTGAACCAACCATTGAAAAGTCCAAGCATGAGAAGAGCTAGAGGAAGCCTCCACGTGCCTCATCGACGCAACTTCAAAGGTAAAATCCAAAGGCAGTCCCCAAACGAGCGCAGGCCCTCCACGTGGCTAGGGTCCAACATAGTTGCTCCTAAATAGAAGGGACTTAGCCAAAACAAAAAGAAAGCAGAGCAGGCTCGCGGACAATGCCAAGTGTCCAACCATCGCAAATTCAAGAGTGAAAGGAGGGGATAAGTCTTGGAAGCCCACAGGTTTTCCATGTGGAGCTAACTACAAAGGTCCCACTCGAAAAGGGGTTTTGACATTATATATAGTGTCAAGTGTCAGCACGTTGTATTCCTAGGGAAATGAAGCAACATGTTCGCAGACGGTGCCAAGTGTCGACACGTCGCATTCCCAGGACCCTAAAAGGCAGCAAAATCTTAAGAATGTGCGGGGACTTTTTGGAAAACTTACACAGACAAAATCCTCTAAAGTACTAAAGATTGGCAGAAGGTCAATTTAATGAAAGATGAATCATGAAGCCCACCAAGAATTTTAAATATTGTCCGCCATTTTTGAGGCTGTCAGGCTTCTCACCTACCACCATAATGAAGTATGGGCTTCCTTTCTTGCCCAACAAGGAACATTAATGGAGGCATGGGTTTTGCAGTAAAACCCATCATTGTTGTAGGTGAATTCAATGCTCTTTTGGGGTGGTTGAGGCAGGTTTTGAAATTCTTCTCTCCTTTCTCTCTCATTCTTCCTATATATTGTAAGGAGGGGAATTTTTCTAAAGGTTGGACATTTTTGTTTTGCACCCTCCCTTCTTCTCTTTCTGAAAGTGGATTTGTGGAGCTCAAACCTCCCATTCAAACTGTAAATGCAATCTTGCCTCTTGGCCATTGTAATGGACTATATCAAATCTTTGGAGCAATAGTATAAGTCTGTGGATGATTTCAACCCTCTCTTATGTTCATTGTATCTTCCTGATCTCTCATTGCAATCTTGGTTATTTGTGCATGATGGTTGTATTACATTTTTGATGGTTTGTGTTTAATGGCAAAGCAGGTGTTCAACATTCCTTTGGTGCATCACCCTTGTTAGTTTAGGTTTTATTTCTTGCATCTCCTTAACCCTGTCTCCTTGGCAAGTTAGAGTAGGTTTTAGAGTAGATCCTCTACAATATGAATGTGTGCACTTGAACAGAGGAATAGGAACCAACCTTCATCTGGAGAGCTCTCCTGATTCGCAAAGTCCCACACTTTGGGAGAAGCTCCATGTTATGCAATCACACTGAGAGTCTCAACCCATCGAGTTGCAGACATTCAGGGGTGCTGTGATTATGCATCAACAATTTTGGCATGCCCGGTGGGACCAAGAGGTCATTCCACAAGCTTTGAAGGCATTTTCAAGAAGTTCAGACTTAGAAATTGCAAGTTCTCCAATTTCAGACTTTTCACCTCTCAGGATGAACTCCAGAATCAATTTTTAGGGGCTTAACTTGCTCAAAATAAGTCCAAATTTCACTAGTTGATAGATCTAGGGCTAATCTTCAAAAGGGTATGTTTAGTTTTTTGAAATTTTAATTTTTTGAAATTTTGGAGTTTTTTGAAATTTTAGAGTTTTCAGGATTTCAGGATTTTGGGTTTCAGTTTCAGGATTTCAGAAATTTCGGAAGTCTTGCATTTTCAGGTTTTCAGTACTGTCATTCCAAATCATTTTTCAAACTCCAGAATATCAAATACACAGGTCCTTCAAAGTTTTTCATTTTTATTCTGTCAAGTTTGGTGTGTAACTTGTCAAAATCTAGCCTTTAGAGGCTCATTTCCCAACACATCTGGCGACTCCGAAGGGATAGAATTCAACGGTGTAGCAACACAGGTTTCCCAAGTACATGAGAAGAATTCGAACTAGGTCTGATACTCGAGAAGAGGGATTATTTTTCTACTTGCAATTATCACTAGGTAGAGGAAGAAGAGGAAGAAGACCGCAAAGATCACCATCTCCACCTAACAGGACTTTGTCTACACCTCCACCTGGTAGACCTTTTCTTCAATCAACGAGAGTTCTCCGACCAATCAGGATGGCACAACCCAATCCCTATGTCAACTTCACAGGCAGTAGCCCACTTTCCCTAAATGCTCAAAATCCAGTTCCAATTGCGGCATTGAAGAACGTCCCATATTTCACTGGAGAGAACCAAACAACTCCGATTGACCACATCCAGGACATTGCAAATGTCTGTGCAATTCATGAAATCAATGAAATGGATATTGCAGTCAAGTTGTTGGCTTCATCTTTTAAAGGAAAATATTTGCAATGGTTTAGGAGCCTAACAACAGGGTCTATCCAGAATTGGGACCATTTGTGCACAACCCTCCACAATCAATTTGGGGAAAAGGGAGATAATATGTCTTTATTGGAACAATTGACAACAATTAAGAGGGCTCCTAATGAATAGTTGACTGATTTCAACTTTAGATTCCAACGGACATGGGATAGGATTCCGATAGCTGTTAGACCAACTGCCGAAGGAGCATTCCTTTACTTCTTGAAGGCTATAAACTCAGATATTGCAATGATGATCCAATCAATGGGAGGTATAACTTTACCCGCAGCCTATAATATTGCTATTAGAGCTGAAAACTACTTGATTCAAGCTGGTAAGCTAGCACCAAGGCCACCAATGCCTCTCTATCCAGACATGGGAGCTCCTACAACTAGTCAAATGCCAGAATTGAATCCCATTCCAGCCCCTAGAAATCAAAGCAATAGTGAGGCTTCTACTTCTTCAAGCACTTCAAAAGAATTGCAAGAGGTTATGAAACAACTACAGAACCTAGGAAATGAGCTAGTGACTATCAAGAGACAACAAGCTCAGAGTTCTAGACCATATCAACCTCCAAATCAATATCAAGCTAGGCCCCCATATCAGCAAAATAGACCACCAAATCAGGCCAGAAATCAAAACCAGAACCAGGGACAACCTCAAGCTGCCAGGCCATTCCGACCATATGATCCAAATGCAGCTTCAACATCAAGAGCCTTGGTTCCAACACAAAACAACATGGCACAGGAGTACGACTGGTGTTACCCTTGCAATCTACCTCACAATCAATCAATGTGTTTCAATGGTGCACTAAACTAGGCCTTGATGGTACAGACCATTGGTGTGTCCCAAGAACCAAGTCAAGAAGGAAATCAACAGCACGAAACTCCGCAAGAGGCACCTCCAATGGAAACCACATTGGTCAATTGGCACACAGAAGACTTCTGTGGAGTTAATCAACCTCCTTTTCAGGGTGTAGCTGCTAACACATGGTCAAAGAAGAGGAACATAGAGGAGGGACAACCATCTAATCCAGTTGTTTCTCATCCCACTCCTACACAACAAGGAGTTAGTAGACCAAATGCAGCCCCAAATGTGCAAAATCAGCCTAAGGCACCCATTGCAGCAACACATGTGCCTGTTCAAGCACCAGAAAAGGTCACACCAAGTAAGGGGAAACAAAAGGATAATTCATCCCCCTTTAACATTATTGATCAGATGAAGAAAACACATGTGAACATTTCCATGTGGGAGTCACTTGAAATCCCAGGACAACGAGATTTGTTGCAAGCTGCAATGGCCAATTGGTCTACCTCAAATGGATCAAACCAAGGTCAGGAGAAAGTTTCTCACTAATGCAGTGCAACAAGGGTGGTGGTCAACCAAGAAAAATTTTGAAGCCTCCACCATTCTATGTGTCATTGATTGTTGGGAACCACTTGGTACATAACTGCATGATCGATTCAGGTGCAAGTAGCTCAGTGATGCCGAAAAAAATAGCAGATCAATTGGGTCTAAAGTATGAGCCAATGCTGAAAGGAGTAGTGCAACTAGATGGGACAACAGTAGGAATGGTTGGGGTCATCAAGGGTTTAAGCCTAACACTACATGCTTGTCCAAATGTCACAGTCTTGCAAGATGTGTCTGTAATTGACCTCCCACCACTCTTTGCACTGTGTTTGTCAAGAGACTTCACTGCCAAAATTGGTGGATATCTATCAGTAGATTGGTCACACATGCTATTCAGAACAAGGTATGGAGCCAAGGAAACCATCAGGTCAGAACCAATTGCAAACTTCACATTGAGCCTCATTTTTCAGGTCCTATCAATGCAAATTGCTCAACCTTCGATCAGAAGGAGTGTTCAACTGATCTAGAAACAGGTACTAAGGTTGAGGGTATTCCAGATTTAACTCTGGATGAATGGGAAAACAAAAGGCATGCATTCGACCCATTTAAGGAAATGGAAGAATCTGAATTGGGTGTATATTGTGTACACGAAGAAAACTCACCCATTCCTAACATCACCAAGCTAGAAAATGAAGATGAAAATGAAGTATGGAAACTATATTTTGATGGTTCAAGAAGCAAACAAGGTGCTGGAGGAGGTGCAATGTTAGTTTCACCACAGAACATCAAGTATTATTCAGCTTTTAGATTTCAGTTTACTTGTTCAAACAACACAGTTGAATATGAGGCCTTGATTCATGGACTTCATTGGGCCAGAAAAAGAGGCATAAAGAACTTGCAAGTATTTGTCAATAGTGAGCTAATCATCAATCAAGTCAAGGGACAACATGCTGCAAAGAATGACCTACTCAAGAGCTACAAAAATAGGGTATGGGACCTAATTGAATACTTTGAAGCTTTCAACATTGTGTCCATACCCAAGAAGAAGAATGAAGCTGCAGATAGGCTTGCAGCAGTTGGAGCAACATTTGATGTGGTTGATAGTATCAAAAGAGACAAAACACAACCACATATCCATGTGATTGTAAGGCCAACAGTTCTAGACAATAACACAAGCTGGAAGGTGTTTGAGAATGATCAACAGATCATTAATTTCTTACAAGAAGAGGCTGAATTCTCAGCTAGGAACCAAGACAAATTAGAGCAGCAGTACGGGGACCAAGTAGTGCAGCTGTGGACAAACAAGCTTCCAAAGGGTTTGGTAACATTGGAATCTATCTTCAATCCTAATGACTAGTTTCGTAAAGAGAAAGCCAACATACGGTCAAGGGAGAGGATTCAGAACCGATTTCGGTTGGGGAAGGAAAAACACTCCAAATTGGTAAGGTGGCCACTGAGCAAGAAAGATATGAGTTCATATAACTTTGCCAAGAGTTTCCAGATGTCTTCGCTTGGAGTTATGAGGACCTGCGAGGATTCAATCCGAAGCTGGCACAACATACCATAGAACTGGATCCAGATGCTAAGCCCATCAGGCAGAAGCAAAGACCAGTCAACCCACACATTGAGCCTCTTATGAAGAAAGAGCTAAACAAGCTAATAGAGGCAAGCATTATATTTCCAATCAAGCACTCAAGTTGGGTTGCAAACTTGGTACCAGTCAGGAAGAAGAATGGAGAAATAAGGTTGTGCGTGGACTTCCGAGACTTGAATAGGGCATCTCTCAAAGACCACTATCCACTCTCTTCAATGGAACAAATCTTGCGAGTGGTATCTGGCTCAGAAAGATTTTCCCTCTTTGATGGCTACTCGGGGTATAATCAGATAATGGTGAAAGAAGATGATCAGTTCAAAACAATTTCACCACTAAGTGGGGCACCTATGCCTACAGGAAGATGCCATTTGGATTGTCTAATGCCGGAGCCACTTTTCAAAGGGCGATGGACATGGCATTCAAGGGGTTGATCAACAAAATAGTACTAATATATCTTGATGATATCACTGTGTTCTCCAAAAATGCAATGGATCACCTTTTTCATCTGAGACAGGTATTTCAAAGATGTAGGAAATTTGGGGTATCATTAAATCCCAAAAAATGCATATTCCTGGCTCACGAAGGCAAGCTCCTAGGCCATATTGTGTCAAAGGAAGGATTGACGATCGACCCAGAAAGAGTTGAAGCAATTCGAGCATTTCCCTTGCCAAGCCATAAGAAGGCTCTTCAGAGCTTTCTAGGAAGGATCAATTTTGTTCACAGGTTTGTGCCAAATTTTTCCGCTCTTGTGAAGCCAATAACATTGATGTTGAAGAAGAGCATGGCATTTAGGTGGAAAAATGAAAGAAAAGCAAGTTTTGAAGCAATAAAAGAGGCTATATCCCAAGCTCCAACTCTCATCAATCTAGACTTCTCCAAGGACTTCATGCTCTATGCCTTTGGTAGTGGGGACACAATTTCTGCAATCCTAGTGCAACAAAACAAAGAGGGATCTGAACAACCAGTTTCCTTCTTTAGTCAAAGTTTGGAGGACTATGAAGTGAGATACTCCTTCATTGAAAAGCATGTCCTTGCAGTGATCAGGAGTTTGAAGAAGTTCAAACACCTAGTTTCAAATAACAAGATCTAGTTGCTAGTCTCTCATGCAGGAGTCAAGGACTTCCTTTTGAACAAGGATCTAAATGAGAAACGTGTAGGATGGATCACTCATGTCATGGAATATGACATTGAAATTAAGGTCACTAAGCTGGTCCGTGGAAAGGGACTATGTGAACAGCTAGCCTCGAGTCAACATGTTGATGCAAGTAATGAAAATGGGGTTGTTTTGGTACTACAAGATGGTCAAGAACAAAAAAATGATAATGTGCCTATCCCTGTTGGACTCAAAACATGATACACTTCCTACAAATAGGCCTATGCCCTCTAGAAATGAGAAAATAAAAGAGGAGATACTTCAGATTACAAGCCATTCCATATGTTCTTGTTGATGGTGTTTTGTTCAAAAAGACATCAATGGTGTTCTACTGAGATGCATTGGAACAGGTCAAATTGAGAAGGTGTTACAGGAGTTTCACGATGGAGAAGCCGGAGGTCATTTTTCCCCATGGGTAACAACTCTCAAGATAATGAAGGTGGGTTATTATTGGCCCACAGTGTTCAGTGACTGCTACACATGGATCAAGAAGTGTAAAAAATGTGTATTCTTCACAGGAAAAGAAAGATTAGCAGCACTTCCATTGCACCCAATTTTAGTTGACCAACCATTCATGCAATGGGGATTGGACTTCATTGGGGTCATCAATCCAAACTCAAGCCAAGGTCACAAGTGGATTCTCACAGCAACAGACTATTTCACCAAGTGGACCGAGGCGGTAGCACTCAAAGAAGCAAACAAGTCTAGCATACTAGACTTTTATGAAGGGATAGTGACTAGGTTTGGAGTACCGACCACTATCATATCAGACAATGCATTGGCATTCCTAGGTTCCAAGATCACAGAATGGGCTGTCAAGAATGGAATCTACTTGAGCACCTCTTCAAACTATTACCCACAGGGTAATGGGCAGGAAGAGTCCACAAATAAGAATTTTCTAAGAATCATCAGAAGGACTCTAGATGAAAATCAAAGGACATGGCATACCAAGCTAAAATCAGCATTATGGGCTGACAGGATCACACCAAAGAGGTCAACAGGTAATTCTCCCTACAAATTATCCTATGGGAAAGGGGTAGTGTTTTCTATATCATTAGAGCTACCTACATTGGAGCTCATGAAGCAGTTGGAGTTATCTGAGTTTGAACCAATGGAGGCTAGGTATGCAGAAATGATGGAATTGGAAGAAATTAGAGAACATGCAGTTCAAATGATAGAGAAAGATCAAGCCTTAGTCAAAAGATGGTTTGATAAGAAAGCAAGAGCAAGGACCTTTCAGGAAGGGGACCTAGTTCTGAAAGTGGGATGCAGATCGGGAAAACCAGGAAGGCATTCCAAGTTTGATGCCATTTGGAGTGGCCCCTACATGGTCACAGGATGTAAAAGTAGCAATGCCTTCCAATTGTCTACATTGGATGGAGAGGAGCTTCCGATTCCAGTTAACGGGATCTATCTTAAACATTGTTACTGAAAGGAAAGGTTTCACCCTTGTAAATATTAGCCTAGGATTTTAATTCCTCTAAGTGCGTATGCACATTGTCTTGTTGTAGTTTAGGTTTCAATTTACCTAAGTGATTTGACATAGGTTTTGTTGCTCCAAGGTTGTATCATTTTGCATTTAGTGTGCCTCCAAAGGTGAATGTGTGTAACAGTCCATTTCAGGAAGCAGGTGAATGCTCCAGGTCAAGACAATTTTCTACTCTTAGAAACCTCATTTTCCAGATTTTCTTATGAGAATTGAGAGTGCAAGCAGTGGAGCAGGTTAAGGGCCAACATGTTGCAAGCAGTCAGGCTCAAGGTTTCAAGAACAGGATCAGTATCAGGCTATCATTCATGACTCCGTGCCCAATGGATACTTCAAGGAAACTGATCTTTTCACCTAGCAGGCAGGTGATCCCGCGAGTCACCAAATTGTTATCCAATTTTTCCCCTTAGGAAAAATTGATCAAACATGACCTTGCATAGGAGAAAATTGAAGGGTCGGTTCAGTCATGTGAGCCCACATTTCAAATCTAACAATCAGGTTACATGCAGGGCTCGACAATGGAGAATGCAAGGTCGGTAAATGAGTGGCCAAAAATGTTAAAGGAGACAAAGCTCAAGTGAAAAAAATGGAGAAAGGCTCGAAGTTTTCGGACTTCACAAGTAAAGGTTTTGGGGACCTCGGGGAATCGAATTCAAGTTGAAAAAAAGAAGCAATGCTTCCAGACTCCATGGAAGCCTCCACATGTCATCTTCAACGCAACTTTCAAAGGTCTGAAATCCAAAGCAAAGCCCCCAAATGAACTTTCACATGCCCTCCATGTGTCTAGAGTCCAAAAAAGGCAGAATGATCCCATTGTAAAGTCTGAAACAAAGGAAAGAGCCAGCGGAAGCCTCCACGTGCCTTCGGTGCAACTTCAAAGGTAAAATCCAAAGGCAGTCCCAAAATGAGTACAGGCCCTCCACGTGGTCAGGGATCAAAAAGTTGAACCACCACTTTGAAAAGTCTAAGCATGGGAAGAGCCAGCGGAAGCCTCCACGTGTCTCATCGGTGCAACTTCAAAGGTAAAATCCAAAGGTAGTTCCCAAATGAGCATAGGCCCTCCACGTGGTTAGAGCCCAGAAAGGTAGAACCAGTCATTGAAAAGTCTAAGCAAAGCAAGAGCCAGCGGAAGCCTCCATGTGTCTCATCGGTGTAACTTCAAAGGTGCAAAAAAAGGAAGGTCCCCAAATGAGCGCATGTTCTCCACGTGTCTAGGGTCCAACAAGTTGTTCCTAAATAGGCCTGGGCTTAGCACAAAACACAAAGGAAGAAGAGCAGGCTCTGGAAGCATGCCAATGTCTCATCAGCATTCTTCAAGGTGAAAAGGAAAGGAAAGTCTTAAGAATGCAGGGTTTCCATGTGGATCTAACACAATAGACTCCAACCCAAAGCCGAGTTTGGAAATTTTCATATATAGGGCCTTAGTGTCAATTCAATCCCAGGATATTACTCCGAAACATTGGTAAGCAGCATGTTCGGATGACAGTGCCAAGTTTTAAATGCAGATGGAATGCCTAACCCTGACCTTCATAAATTTTGACTGGAAGCTCGGATTTGAGCAAGAGAGGACTTTTTGGAAAGCTTACAGTATCCTCTAGTGTAACTACTGGATATCTTTAAATTAGTGAGACTAAGTTGGTCAAAATGAAGAAATACAATCCACCATTTTTGAGGTTGTCAGGCTTCTCACCTACCACCATAATGAAGTATGGGCTTCCTTTCTTGCCAACAAGGAACAACACATGGAGGCATGGGTTTTGCAGTGGAACCCATCATTGTTGCAGGTGAATTCAATGCTCTTTTGGGGTGGTTGAGGCAGGTTTCGATTTCTTCTCTCCCCCTCTCTCTCATTCTTCCTATATATTGTAAGGAGGGGCATTTTTCTAAAGGTTGGACATTTTTGTTTTGCACCCTCCCTTCTTCTCTTTCTGAAAGTGGATTTGTGGAGCTCAAACCTCCCATTCAAACTGTAAATGCAATCTTGCCTCTTGGCCATTGTAATGGACTGTATCAAATCTTTGGAGCAATAGTATAAGTTTGTGGATGATTTCAACCCTCTCTTATGTTCATTGTATCTTCCTGATCTCTCATTGCAATCTTGGTTATTTGTGCATGATGGTTGTATTACATTTTTGATGGTTTGTGTTTAATGGAAAAGTAGGTGTTCAACATTCCTTTGGTGCATCACCCTTGTTAGTTTAGGTTTTATTTCTTGCATCTCCTTAACCCTGTCTCCTTGGCAAGTTAGAGTAGGTTTTAGAGTAGATCCTCTACAATATGAATGTGTGCACCTGAACAGAGGAATAGGAACTGACCTTCATCCAGAGAGCTCTCCCGATTCACAAAGTCCCACACTTTGGGAGAAGCTCCAATTAAATTATGTATTTCATCCAACATGGGAAGGAGACCACACACCATAAAAAATATATCTATATCAATCAAACGATTAATAAAATCTCGAGCCTTGTCCACTTCCATGTGATTTTGCCACATTACTCCCAATAAGGATTGATACTCGTCGTACACCCTACAAATTGGTTGATGTAATGAGATCTAGCTAGTGTCGACATCTTTTAATAGTTTATTCCCATTTTTTAGTCCTTCTGAAAATATTTGGAATTTCACGAACCTTTTAGGACTACGACATAAATATGCATGCACCTCTTGAACAAATTCATAAACTTTTACTATAGGTTTTAATTTGTTGACTATTTTGTATGCTAGATTCATTTTATGAGCCATATAATGTGACAATCATATACATACAATGGGATGTTTAGAGTCTTACACACATACCATTACAATGACCTTGTATTATAGATGCCCCATCTGCCCCAACACATACATGCTTTGTTGCAATTATAGAATCATCCATGCCACCAATCTCTTTCAAACTTCTTATTAGTAGTTCACAAACGTTTTTAGCATTGGATTTCTCTCTCATCTTGTAAATATCAAGTAAATGAGGCCATCTCACATGACTCTCAACAATATAACCATGCATACAGACTTAAGTAGTATTATCTAATGTTGTAACCTCATCTATAGAAAAATACACGTATCGTGAAAACTTAAGTTTATATTTCAAGTCTTTTTTCTCAACCATAGCTACACATTTTACTCAATCCCAAACACTACTTTTAGACTAGTGAGAATGAGGAAAGTGTGAGACACCAAGAAAATACATCTTCTTATGTTCAAGAAAATTTGTTAAAGGATGACCTATTTTCAAAACGTGAAACATAATAGCTAGCTGAACTGTTTTACCTAAAAGACTATTTTGAATGACCTTGTTGAATTGAGATGTAATTGTCCCTCCATTATGTACAACTATTATTTTATTTCTCTTGTGCTCCTAAAATTATTTTTCATACCTAATATGTAAAAAATCATATGCAATTTTCCATCTGACAACATTCTTCACAACTCCATCTATAGTTTTCTTTTCATATATTTTTCCTACATATTTCTCAATAGTATCCAATTTAAGTTGCATTGTTTTGTCTCTACCCAATTTCCAACTACAAGTTATACATTTGCATTATTTGGTAGATTCATCTTTATTTTCATTTTCAACAAGTTCAATAAATGGAAACTTAGAAACCCACTCTAACTTGAAACTCATTCCCAAGTCCCATTTTGTTACCTTTCTCTTTCTTCCAGAAATAGGTGTCCCCTGAATATTTGACATGACAAAATTTAAATTTTGTTGACTACTAGAAGCTTCACCTCCAACATTCAATTGGGTAGGTGATGATGTCCTAACACTAGAGTAGAAATGTAAATCATCTAGTGATGAAAATTTTAACTTCATTCAATGGGATGTCTTCAAGGGGAGGCATTTCATTTTTTCCGTCATTGACATCGTCAGTCATCAACTCATCAATGAAATCATTCTAAGTTTCATTTCAAATGCAATCATTATCCCTTGATAGTGTTGGAAAAGGATTGTATTTTGTAAGTGGTTTCTCAAAATAAGATGCGATTTTTCATATGCTATTACGAGGAGGTGTTACACTTATTTTTTTCCCAAGGTTCCCTTTTTAGTTGCCATTTTCTTGTAAGGACAAGTTTTGAGTTGACTACGATTGGATAAAAATTGACTAAGACATTGAAGTGTCGCGTGACATGGAAAGAAAAATGACACTAGCAATGATGCACACATACTAGCGGTACCGTAAAATAAAAAAATGACACATTTTAATAGATTGTAACATTGCTAATAACCTAACTTACAAAACAAGATAAAACAATGCGACATAATAGAAAACATTTTAAATTGGATCAATACTGAATAGACTCACCTTCACTAAGTACTTGTAGGATATAAGTTGGAATGCTGCATTCGACAAGACCTTGATTTATATGATTTTTGTAAGAATTATGTTGAATCCTTTTCTACTACTTAGAACAATTCCTAAATCGCAAATTCGCAAGTAAGAAAAGATAAGAAAATCATTTTCTTTAGAGTAAATACTAAATAGATCTATGAATATATATAACTGGCGAATTTAATCAAATTAAAAAAATTCTCCCTAAAATGTTGGCAATTGCGATCAAAGGGTTCATAGAATTCTTGGTGATCAAAGAAGGTTATGAAATCCGGACCCTTCAATTACACAACGATCCATTAAAAAATACATGTTGAGATTAGAGATTTGTTGGCTATTCACATGGGACAAATTACTGTTCACAGTGGATTTTTTGGGCGAAACATGGGTAGTGACATAAGTTGTAATGCTGCATCCGATAAGACCTTGATTTATATGATTTTTGTAAGAAATATGTTGAATCATTTTCTACTACTTAGAACAATTCCTAAATTGCAAATTCGCAAATAAGAAAAGATAAGAAAATCATTTTCTTTAGAGTAAATACTAAACAAATCTATGAATATATATAACTGGCGAATTTAATCAAATTTCAAAAATTCTCCCTAAAATGTTGGTGATTGCGATCAAAGGGTTCATAGAATTCTTAGCAATCAAAGAAGGTTATGAAATCCGGACCCTTCAATTACACGACGATCCATTAAAAAATACATGTTGAGATTAGAGATTTGTTGGTTATTCGCATGGGACAAATTACTGTTCACAGTGGATTTTTTGGGCGAAACATGGGTAGTGACATAATTAGCCAAATAGCCAAATGCATATTCCATAATTCCTACTATTTGTCTAATTACGAATATTTGCCACTAAAATTTTCCCGAAGAGGGTGCCTCCCCCGATGAGGATTTATAATAATAATATAAGATGTGATAATTGAATCAATTAAAATTAACTTAATAACAAAACCAAATATTATTCTAATAAATAGTAAAAAATCCCACAAAAATACATAATCCAAAAAATTATAGTTGTAATAGAAATATTCAACAAAAAGAAATAATTTTTTAACAAAAAATTAAACTATTGATTTACCCCTTCAAGCCAACAACTCCCTAACAAAAATGAAGGTCGTCTAGTCATTCTAACTTTCTCATCCTCTCGTTGGTGTAATGGGAAGTAGACATGTAATGTACAAGTTGTATTCTAATTATTCAATAAAATTAAATAAAAATTAAACAATAAATTTATACCTCCATGCTGACGACTCCCTAACAGTAGACAAAGGATATCTACTCATCCCAACTTCTTTATCCTCTAGCTAGTGTAAATATGAAGTAGACCTATAATGTAAACCTCAATAAATGAAATGTTTTTAATTAAAAATTAAACTTTAAATATATACCTCAGTGTTGGAGACTCCCTAGTAGTAGACAAATGACGTCTCCTCATCTCATCTCCCTCATTCTCCCGTTGGCATAAATAGGAAGTATACATGTAATGCATAAGTTGTATTATAATTATTCTATAAAATGAAATAATTTTTATTAAAGAAATAAACTAGAAATAAATACTTTAGTGGTGGGTGTGTAGAGGTTGACAGGCGTGTAGCCAAAGAGTGTTGAGGCAGCTCATCCAACTCCTCCATGTTGCATTGCGTTGAAAGCACAGATTCTAGAATAGCCACAAACGATCATATCAACAATCCTACCGATCACTCCACATCATCTCTAATATAAAAAAAAAAGACATGTGAAGGCTTTAGTATATCATCATATCAAAAAATAAGAATTATTTGCAATTTCTCAACACATGAATCAATTGAGCAAGTGGAAAAAAATCATAACAGATAATGTTTCAAGAAATGTATTTGTTGGGATCACGATTGCCGTTAGACCAAAACCCATGGATGCTAGTCTCCGATACAATCGCCCGAGTTAATGAATACACGGGAGGCGGTTAGTCCATGTCACGAATCCCACGGGGAGTGCTGACAACTAGCCAACAAACCCCCCCTCAGCGTTATCCGAGGGGATTTGAACCCGTGATCCCTCACTCTGATACCATTTGTTGGGATCACGATTCCCGTTAGACCAAAACCCATAGGTGTTAGTCTCCGATACAATCGCCAGAGTTAATGAATACACGGGAGGCGGTTAGTCCATGTCACAAATCCCATGGGGAGCGCTGACAACTAGCCAACAATATTATCAGGTGGGAGGATTGAACTTGCTACTCAAGGATTTATACAATAGGCTTCCTTAGATTAGCTAAGTAGTTGTAAATAAAAATACAATATAACATTATATTCTTAGTCATTCGATGTCACATGCCATATATATATATATATATATATATATATATGCTTCTTTATAATGATGAAATCATTTTGTTTGAGAAATTATATATAAATTTATTGTGGATCTATTTCAAATTCAAACCAATATTTATTTTTTATAATATTTTTTATTTTGCACGTTTCAAGTGCTTATGCATTACAAGGTAATTAGAGTGATTATGGATTTATTTATTCCATGAAGCACAATAGGCTAGGTAATATAAAGGCTGAGGACCTTATATATGTACATTTCAGTCTCTGTCTTTCATCTTGTGCTTCTATTGATTATAAATCAAGGCCTCATAGGATGTGAGACAATGGAGGCTCTGTGGATGGTGAAAACGATGAATTACCAATCAAGGTGCGTGAAGAAGATGCAAAGACGTGTAAATGCGGTTAGAGTGGAGGAAGGGTAAGGAAGTAGAAACAATTCTTCAAGTATAACAAATTTTACTGAGGCATACTTTAGATTTGATGATGATATGCGATAGTTTGGAATTTAATTTAATTTAGATATATTAATGTTACAACTTACAAGTATACTCAATTTGCATACATAAATTTTATTTTACCTCAAAGCTCAAAATAATATTTTTTTAAAATTTGTAACATTTTCTTAGTGTTCTTTTACTTCCACAAAATTTAACTTTCATGCATTTCGTTATTATACTATCAACATTCTCATATTTTTGGGCTTAGTATACTTTTACCACTAAAAACTTAATTTTTATGCATCTTCTTATAGATAGTATTATATTTTTTAGTGTCATTAGAAAATAGCTAGAATTATTGAAAATAATATCAACGCCCACCCACCCACACACGCAATGTTTATTTATGTAGATATCCAAAAATGGTACATGCACTTTTATAACAACTTTAAAATGATTTTGGGCATATGGTTTTCACTCACTTGAACAAACAAATTAGTTGGCGCATTAACTCTTCTCTTGGTCCCTATTTCTTCTACAACCTTTCCTAAACACTTCCTCAATATTCATTGTTTTGTTTTGATGTATTTTTTTGGGCTGCATGAATTATTCTCTTGGTCCCTATTTCTTATGCAACCTTTCCTAAGCACTTCGTCAATATTCATTCTTTTGTTTTGATGTATTTTTTGGGGATACTCATCTTCTCTATTTCGTCAATTTTCATTTTATTATGTTCTAGATAGAAATGTCCATCCCGGGCATAAACGTCCAACATTTCTACCCTGGGCCAACGTTTCTGACCTCCCTTCATTTTCACTCAAGCTTGTGAAAAGAAAAACTCTTTTAGCCAATCTTTTTCTGGTGCTATCTCCTTGATTATGAAATTAAGTTGGTTCCTTTCTATTAGGTCCTTCAAATTCCCTGAGGTCCCTTGAACATTATTAGCTTAGATTTCACCTAAAACCATTACTTAGAGTAGGCAATCCTTGCAGTAGATTAGTTTCAATAGAGGAACCAACCTTCTCCGGAGATTCATCTACAAGTGTGTAAGGTCCCACAACTCTGGATTACGGTTCCATTTTTATCTCAAATCTTAATTGATCCTTATTCTAGATCTTTTGAGATGACAGGTGAAAGTTTGACGATTTAACAGTAGTTGATACACATATTATATCTAGCTACATTTCTATAGGCATACAGACTCTTGTACTTCTAAATGCCAAGCTATCCATTTCATTATGTCTCTATAGGTTACGGGTTGGAGCATTGATTCCATTTTTAAGTGAATCGAACACCATATTCTCCCCCTGAGATGATTAACATTTTTGACCTACTAACATGGACTCTTTATTTTCTTCACACAGTTATACAAATCTTCAAGTATCATATTTTCCATTAGGCGATGCTTCATACACAGATTATCAGACCGGAAACTCTTCCTATTAGTTTACTATTCACCCAAACATGCACCTCAAGATCACATTTCATCATGACTAAATTACATCTTAGGGATCTTTCTCTTTTCTGAATCTTACAACATCACTAAATCATCAACCTCCTCTTTAAATATTAAATAACATACACATATATGTATAGGGTCTAGGTCTTCAACCACATGCCACAAGTACAGTACATACCAGATAAGATCTACATCTAACTCAGAACTCATAGCACTTTATTTTACCTTAGTCCACCATGAAAATGATGATGACATCTTGCAACTATGTTGATCCTCAAGGGACACCTCTATCTTATTCTTAATACAAAAGGAAAACTCATAAAATTTGCCCATATGTAATAGATCCAGGTTTTGGACTTCTTAAAGCATCTTATTCTGTAGAGTAGCATAGACCTTGTCTTGTACTGATTCTTCTTTCATGAGCCATTTGTATCCATGATCATATACTCATGTCTTAAATTCCTATTATGGGTACATGAATATAATAGCATTTCTAAAATTCTCAGGTCTTTAGTCAATCCATCCAACAAGTTCATTGTACCAACTTACAATGTTGCTACAATACACATTCAATCACAAAATGATGCCTTTTTGGGCATACATGAATCTCTTTTCAAGATTTAGGATCTTCCCTATGCTTTGACTCTGAGCATCCTTGTCCTGATTTACTTTCCTACTGACCTTATAACCATATAGCATGAGAAACCTATTGGTCTGGAATACCTTACTTACTTTAAAATTCTTCAAATGATACTAATACCTGAATTAGTTGTAATTAGAGTAATACAGAAATCTATATAGCTTCATCCATAGTTAGCACTTCAGGACATGCCTTAAAACATTTATTGCCATGAGGAAAATAACACAAGTCTTGATAACTTGCATGAAAAGGATTTTCATCATGTATTGCATCCTATGTTGATACCTTGTAATCCTCATTTGAACCTCATGGAGCTATACCATGATGATCAACACACTTCTAGAAGAACTAGAAACCTCTTATTTTTAGAACAGTCATCATACCAAGTCACTAAACATACCTGCTAGGTCTTCATACCTATGGGATTGTATCACTTCCTTTCTTTCAATATGACTAAGGAAGATCTTATCCTACAAATTAGTTCCAAGAATTTCAAGCTTGGATTTACACCGTGTCATTATGCACCCACGTTTGGGACATCACAATATTTGTAGATCTTTTATACAGTATGCACACCATCAAGATTCCATTGCAAAGAAACCTATCATACTTAGTTGGATCAATACACAACTCTGTCAAGCATCTTAAGTCTTTCAAAGATGAGACCAACATGATTCCAAGATTCTAAGCTAGCATACGATCAAACCTTGTAGAAAAGGAAAGTACATGAACAATCGTAATTCTTGCAAGATTCTGATAAAGGTTTAGAGTTACAGTAGTAACAAGCCTTTAGCAATTATGAAACACCTTTGTCTAGAAAAATGCATTTGAATATTCTTTTCACTTTTGATGATTCAAAATCACCAACACACTACCCTGCTTAGGCTATACAATATACCTTCATCTGGTGAGCACATCATGCATAGATAAGTACATGACTTATCAAGATCTTCATAGCTCATCATGATAGTACCAGCAATAGATTCTTCTTGAGGAAGTTGAACTACTACAATCAGACCCAGATCCTATTAATTTAGCACTGTTGAGTCACTACATCCTTACGCTTACAGACCAAGAGGATTTGATCAAGGACTACTTCACATGACAATTCTGATGGAATGCACATTGTTCAGGCTTTCTTGTAGTCTTGACATACCTTCTTGAAGTACTCTTACCCCCTTCTCGATTTGAGCTTGTCATACCTATTAAAATTGCTAAGTTGTCTGTTATTCATAAGACAACTTCAATGGGAAACTTTTTGGGAGTCCCTTTTCAAATTGACTCACCTGACATATATATCTTAAGACACAATTCCAAAGCTATCAAGTATGCTTGTTTCATTGACCTAAGATAATATCAATCCATAATTGAGATCTTGTGAGCTTCAGTAGTGGTATACATAAGTAAGCTTTCATTCAACAGTGTGCATTTTGAGGATTCATGATTGTGTCAAAGCCTTAAAGCATCGTCATGACTTTAGGGATAGGTCTCAGGATTTACTCTGACAGACCTTGGAAGCTGAGATCCTAGTCACTTATAACACCTTAGAGGGTTGTAATGCCCATGATTTGTACCATATCACCTATCACAATGTAATTCATCATAATGCATATCCGATTTGTCTCTTTTCAAGCTTAGATGACAGTCCTTAACAATACTAGCATTGATCACAATACACATCATGTAGCTTTATCACATTACTGTTCACACCTATATCAAAACTCAACACATACTCTGCAAAACACTTATGATACACATAGCATTTGTTTACTCAAGCATTATCCAATTTTGTGGTAGCACTCCTTAATAACATTATGACATGTCACAACCTCTCTTATCTTCTTGGAAATCTACATTTTCTCTTCTCCCCCATATGTAACTGAACTTCAATTGTTAACATAAAACGGTGAGGTCTCGTGAGAAGACTAGTTTTTGTACGAGATCATTGCAAACAACACTTAACCTATTGACTGGATTAGAAATGAGGAATGCATTGATATTGGCTCATTCTTCACAACCCAAAGAATGTTTTTTCCTAGCCAACATTATTCTACAAAGTCTAGCTCACAAGCATGTTCTTCTTTTCTTATCTTTGAAGCATATAAACTCAAACATTCATTGACCTTGAGCTCCATACATCCTTCTTTCACAAAGTTGTTTAGGAGAAACATAAGGTATGGTCAACACAATATGATCCTTCCCTTAATTATGAAAACGATAAAAAAATGCATTGTTCATAGCGCACTTGAGCGTGAAAATGTACCGTTTTCTTCCAAGTTTCTCCATGGACTAAGACCTCCCACAATCCCTTTCTCTATGACCATATTCGCTGTGCATGCAAAACAATAACCATCTCCAAGAAACCGTACTTACCTTATTGCATTAGGACCTGACTTCATGGGACTGAGACCTCACGATAGACCTGTTATTAGCATGGACACTTTCATTCTTACCTTTTTTGGAACTAGGTTCAGCTTCTTGAATTGGTAGATTAGGATCCTCGGTAGACACTTCTAATGCTTATTTCATATGGTCTTTCACGTATGAACTATAAGACCTCTATTTTTCATCAACAATGACCTCTAACTACTCAAAATGTCATTTAGGGACATATGATACTTGGTCTCCAAATTGCTTGATAGGTACAAATACAACCATGCTAAATGTTTGTTCTAGGGAATTTATTCCTTAAAGGTCTAATCAAAAGGGAGTTTCACTACCTTTTGCAATCATCATGAAAGTACTTTCCTTTAGAGTTTCTACCTCTTCCTTGAGCTTGACACTCTTCTTCATTATTCTTAAGAAGAAATTGCATAAATTCAAAATGAATCTCATGTTTTTTTTATGCTTTCTTCATATCCCTTAATTATTGACTTTATAGGACTTGATGTTCTCTTTTCTATGGAACACTAACTCGTGCTTGATAATAAGTCATAATTATCAATTCCTTCTACATCAGTACAACTTGGGGTCATGAATACCTAGATCCAAGATAAATGGTCCTTGTTCAAAATGGCAGAAGGGTTCCATCACTACATCTTACTTGTGTCCTAGACCAATCCATGACAATGTGCATCCTCCAGCTATATTACTTGAGAAGTCTTCCCCATGAAAATCATTCATCTTCCTTGGCCATAGCTTTACCGACTCCTTGGTTCTCTTTCCTCATTGGGAACTTTAGCCCATTTTGTATCTCATCTAGGATCGCCTTAATCTTGTTAAGCTTTCTCCAAAGGCCCATACTCTGATACCTAACAATGTATGAGAAGCACAAAAATTGGTTTGGTGAATCAATGTTTCATTAAATACTGATTCGTTCCATTAACATTTACATCCATTAATTATTCAATGCATTCATTGAACCATAAATTAACATGGGTAGATTATAAAACAACAAACCAAATACATGAGAAGCACAACCATTGAGAGGGGGGGGTCAATCAATGAACACATGAACACAAGATTTAAGTGGTTACTTAACCCTCAAGGGGAATAATACTCACTAAAACAAAACTTTATTATACAACCATGTTAACATAATTTAGTTGAGAACCAACCCATTACAAGGAGCATCCATACCCCTGCATTTAGTGAGGTTCCAACCCCATAAGGAGACACATGAACACCATATTTTAGTAAAGCACCAACCCTACAAGGGGAAGCACCAACCCATTGAAACAAAGCTTTATTATGAGGCAATGAACCCCACATTTAGTTGAGCACCAACCCCTATTTGGAGTAGATCACACACCCTACCCCCTAGATGAACTCAACACTAAATAAATCGCCATCTAAAATTAATTGTCATCTCTGAATTTGTTTTGCACCAACAACTGATGATGACTCTAATGCATCTCATCCTCTTCTCTCTATCTTCTCTCAAAACTACCTCTCTATCCTAACATCGCCCAAGAACCTCTTCACTTCAAGTTAACTTAGGTACATCTGCCCTAGTCTCACCATACATCTAGATCTCTCTCTATAAAATTATCACCACAATCATCTTCCCTCTCAACAAGGTCACACAAGGACCTACATCACCTTCCTACAAACAGCCCTCTTAGGTCACACTTTTTCATCCTCTCTTAACTACAAAAATATGTCTCAAGATGATGCTTTCTAATTCTACTTTATACATGTTTCTTACTTTAAAAATCACCCAGGTCAGCTATAATAGAGTAAAAACACTCCCTAAAACATAATAACATGATAAAAACATCACACACATGACCACTGTAGGTCGGACCACCATAGCATCTAGAAGCATTTTAGATCCTCCATTGGGACTCAACAAGCCCTAAAACACTCAAATAAGCCCTAACTTGCCAAAACTAAGGGACATGTTAGGCTACACCAAAACCAACTTCACCAATAAATTGAAACACACTTATACATTTTTTCTAAGCCTTTACTCCATGCCTCCTACGAAACATGAATCATAACTGCATCATCATCTCATCCTCAAGAAGCCACTCATTAGAGCAACTGCAATAACAAGGTCTGTGACCTACAAAAACTAGTCTTCAAAGAACGAAGCTGATAACTTGCTTAGAAAACTCATCAAAAACTCAAAGTTTTATATACCATTGAACAAACATATAATGATCATCAAGGATCATCATAAAACTCATAAGACAAGCCATAAAACTTAGAATGTAAGTACCTCCAAGAACTTTTTTGCGACCTAGACTGCTCCAAAAATTGTCTAAAACTACCCAAAAACCAAGTCTTACAAAATAGACTTGGCACACTTGACCTCTTAAAGACTCGACCATTGATCTGCAACCACTTCATGGAAATGAATAAAAAAGGTACAATAATTTAATCAAACATTCAATATAGTCCACATTAGGTACAATGGAATTTTTTCCACAAGATTAAACAAAACTTAAGAAACTTACAATTTATTAGGTGGGGCCCACATCACAACCAAGACACCTATAAATCACTACCTGGAGAAATATGGAGGAGTCCTATAGAACCTCCAATCATCATACTTGGTCAACCAATCTATTCTAGGCTACTTAGAAGAATATCTTATCCATCACTGCTTAACTAGGGTTTAAGGAGGGTTTTAGACCACCTAGCTTCTTAATGATTGTTCATAAAGCTCTTCCCCTTAATCTCTGAACTAATGCCTGGAATATCATCTTAGGTCCATTCACCAACAACCATGAAGAGATTAGAACACCATGTAGAGTTCACACGTGCCAACGAGCACAATAAAGTCCTTCTCGAGTTGGGTTTCTCAACGTCTAAAAACTTGGTAGAGGTAGAAACCACATATCTTGCTTTGTCCTGCAAACCAACACATAAAAATTCACTCACACCATTAGGACAACCTGATACACCTTTCCCAAAGATCACATTTTCATATCCAAGCTGAAATCATACCAACCTCTCTCATTAGACCACCTAGGACTTAAGATAAGGTCTAGTGCAGAACTAGAAAACATGTACAAACCCTGAAACCACACTTTGAGACACTTGTGAGTGTCTTGACACATCATCTTCATGATCTCAATGCTCTTACCATGCTCAAACAACTGGTACATACTTGAGAACCGTCATGACATACCATCATCCTGCTGACTAGGCTTCTTAACCATGCTTGCACCATCCATGATGACCATCTCATGAATTTGCCACTCTTTCACACCTACAAGATCCTTCAACAAGCTTCATGGAAACATCACAACACTATAATATCACTGCATCAATCCTACAAGCCACCATACCTACTCAAGACACCATGCCACCTCATCAATGGAAACTAGACCAAGAAACTCACATGTCATGACAACAATGATGGACACTACCAATCAACCTTCATGTTCCTTTCTTCTTTTGACATCAATGACACCTATTGACATCAATGAAAATACCAATTGCCAACAATCTTCTCCTAGATTCTACTTCACAAGGAAGTTCCATTTACACATCATTTATAAGAACCATCCTCCATATGTGGGGTATGAGCTATTTCGTTACATTGGTGTACAACTCTAATTTGAAAGACCATATATCACAATGTTCATAAAATATACAAGGTTTAGTTTTTCAATTGAAAAAGGATTCATCTACACACTATAAATTACATATAACCCTTATATGTACATGTTAATACATGACTTAATAATGGTCAAGGAAAACTTAGTTTCAAGCTAACAATTTCCTTCTCTTCTTTGGGATATCATCTTTACACATACCATTAAATCATATAACATTATTCCCATAAAGCATTATGACATTATATATTTTTCCATTATTCAAAATTATCATGATTTTCCCTCATAATCATATTGACACCCTTTTCTACAACTGTCAAGTATTAACTACCAAGTGCTTGGGTTGGAAAATAATGACAATCTAAAATTACCATCCAAGAGTTCCTAAAGATATGATATGTAAGAAGATTCTTGTAATAATGAGGCCACTAAAGATCAAACATATGTAGAGATACCCACCAACTTTACCCTGTATTGCAAACAACATAATTTACCCCGTGAAGATGAAGATTTGTCCATAAGTATTATATCAAGGAATAATGATTTAAGTGCAATACGTGGCAATCATGATCAACTATATTTTGAGTAGCATTACAACACCTATCAATTTAATATTTACATTCCCATTTATAGATTACTATTACAAATGCTACACAAGATGATAATGAAATAACTGTAATATCTTGAAATCACATGATTTATTTAACAAGATAACGAAGGTGTAAAAAGGTTTCAAGGGTTAGAACAAGTTATAATATCAACAACCCCATTTATTTACATACTTATGACACAAATACTTTTCAAGTTTTTAGTTCATTACCATACAAATATAAAAAATTAAGAGACTTTACCATAATTAACTAAATACACTTTTCTACAACGTAGTTGAATTGTAAGGATACAAAGTGAAATTTCACCATCTCTTTAATTATCACACGTACATAATAATTTTTATTCTTTATTTAATAATACAAGTATTATTATTAAAATAAGATACTTTCCTATTTCCATACTTCCGTCCTCCATTGCATTTACAATTACCTAAATTTATTTCACTTTACCAACATGCAAGAGTACATCTAAATAGGAAAATGTTACATTTTGCTCACTTGTAAAGTAATATGTTAGAAAACCATTAACATTGGTAACACTCAACTTATTTATCAAACATTTAATACCACCACGCTACCTGCTATCTCTAAAAATGTGTTCATGGGTCAGCGACACACGCTGACATGGACACACCCCTTCCATCTTACCCACTAACAAAACTACCTAGTCAATTTAGAGTTAGTGAAAGAGAAAAATATGTATTTTCCATCCTTATTTCAAATCAAAATAACCTTTTCAAGATTTGGAGAGAGGTTAGAGAAAGAAATACACATTTTCATTTACAAAAATAACCCAAACCATTTCCAAAGTTAAATAGGGTGAGAGACAACACAATTTTTTTTTGACTCAACTTATTCAATTTTCAAAATCTTTTCAACACCAAGTTCTATGACCTCTAAAAGGTTTTTTGGTCTCCATTGTCACTATAGAGGACTAGATAAAAGTGTCAAATTTATTGATTTCTTCTTTCCATTTACAATATTGTTTAAGCAAACCAAACTTCATATTTTTATTCAACATACATGTTTCTAAATATAACATCAATTTTAAACATAATATGAACATTAGAGAGCCAACATGATTCCATTGGCCCTTGTTGCGCTACTAAGAAAACTAGCCTAAGTGGCCAAAGAATGGGCCTATAAAAATGGCGTGAGACTCACAAATGGAATTTATAAAGGCTCTACCCCATTAAATGTTATACACAGAATCACCAGAAACTTATAGAACAAAAAATCGATCACCTAGGCTCAAATTACAATGAATTTTAGAGATAGCTGAAATCAATTGTTTTCTCACCAACAAACTATGCTAAATGGCCTCCGAGATGAGTATGAAAAATGTGTTTTTGAATATAATGGCTAAAACAAATTATTCCATGATATTATCCATATAACAATAAAGATGTATACATGGTTAAAATTTCCTTCTGGGATCCATGGCACAAAATACGATGTGGTTTTTGGAGGTGTTATTCATAGGAAAACGGTTTCTCCCAACAAGTCATTTTCTCAAGAAGATAAAAAAATACTTCCTGAATATGACTATCCAATATTTTGGAAATGTTTCTAATTTGTATTTTGGGTCACCATACATCAAATATAAGGTTAAGATAGTTTACAAGCAAAAACTAGTGTTATAGGCTCTTTTGGCGTGTCAATTTTAAGAGTATTTTGTCACAATTTGAGGCTATTTCAACATCCCAAGTTTGTAATTTAACAACCCTTTTCTCTTCTAATTTGAATAGGTATAAATCATTAGCAAAGGAAAATGTGAATAAGGTTTGTTCTTTTCTAGTCTAGGACCTAATATTGCGGTATGCCACCAAAGGCATTGATTTTCAAGATATGTTGACATGGTGTGGAAGTTTATTTAGGGGGTTTATAATATGATTCAAAAAATAAAGCATCCATCACTAACAAGATAAATTCAAGATTTAATATTCCATCAACTATGAAAAGAAATGAAAGTTTCATAATCAAGTAGGAGAGGAGGTATAGAGTCCATGCATTTAAATGGAAAAAACAATGTTGAGAGGTACACTGAGCAGTTTAATATGCTCTCCAAGAGACCACATTAATTTTTTGATGGATATCCATAGACCATTATAAATATCTCATTTTGTATACCTCATGCAACCATTTAATTTGATGATACCATGTTTCTTTGAAGCATATTGTGGCATTTGACTTTACATATACCACTATAATTTTTTGAATAAACGTTTCCAAGGCCTTCCCAACAAGCCCATTGTGTGCATAATCTGAAATCATTGCTTTCGATAATACCCCATTTCTTTGAGGAAATCTATCAAACAATTCTCATTTTCTCCCACACAAACAAATCCACACAACCACCGTAGGTTTCATTGACATGTTGACGCTAAAATTTAGAGTATCTTCAAAATAGCAGTGCTTCCAAATAAGTCAGCCCAGTAAATAAATCCACGCATTCACCACAGGTTTAATTGGCACAGTGATGATAAAGTTTAGAGCTTCCTCAAGATAGTAATTGTCACCAGAATAGTCAACCAAGCGCACATCATAAATAAATCATTATTATTTTCCCTGATAACAGAGGTACATAATCCATTTGGAGTATTCAAAACCCTCATCAATCAAACCTGCAACCTGCTACAATAAAAAACAAAAACAAAGCTTTATATGGTCAGGACGTGCTCCATGATACCACATTTCTCTTAGGCATTTTGTCAAATAGTTCAAAGGCCAGGGGAAAGCGTCAATATTTTACACACCTATCTAATAGAGAACTTGCAACTACTACTCTGATAACGTTCCTTGTCCTCCTCCGTAGGCCTGCACAAACATAGGCGTCCAACAAAAGAATATTGGGTGCAACATTTAGAATTAGATAATGGGGTTTTCTAAAAATTTCAGGCACAGCCAGGCTTGCAACTCGCTCCATGGAAGATTTATGTCCCTCCTCCTTTGAACTAACAATGTTGAATGATAATAAAACAAAAACGAAGCTTCCATTTTTCTGCGGGATAAGAGAACGGAGGATAGCAACATGTTGGTAAAGGTTGTGGAATTTGGCGCCGCGTCTTCAACCAAAAAGATTAAAACCTAAAATAACAAAATTATCTACCCTAATTTCCCCTCATAGACCCTATATACCTTTGTTATATTTTACTTTATTCTCTTTATTTATACACACACACACACACACACACACACTCATTTTATTTGTATTATATATAATCATTTTATTTGTATTCAACCCTCCCATTTAGGGACCTTATCTCCCGACTGGTTACATAAGGGACTTGCTTTCTCCAGAACATGTGAATACAAAGCCATGAAGATCGTAACAATAGGATGTAACAACAACATCACGAGACATCAATATGACTAAACAGAAGAAAGCACAACAAACTTGGGAGGGCTATTACAAGGGTCTACTACATGATGGAGTATGTAAGACAGTTTTGGAAGCATAAAAAGAGGAAACCTTCCCAACACTAAAGCACAAAGGTCTTTCTAGACAAACAATTTGCACTTAAGGTTTCAGAAACCTCAAGCAGAGTTGGGAACCTAAAAAAGGGCTAATTTGAATCAAATTGAACCCCCCTTCATGATCCAAGTGATAATTCGGTTCATACTTGTTTAAAGCTCCTTCAATAGTTCAGCTCATTGGTGTGCCTTCCTAGGAAAAAGTAGTGATTTGAGAAAAAATTCATGAAGAATTCATTTTAAAGTTTTATAAATTCTCTCATTGGATTCATTGGTATGCTTCCATTCAAAATCATAAATTATATGGCCCATAATGGTTAATTTTGGACCCCAAGGCAAAAAGCGCACCCCATCTAATATTTTTGTGTTGACATGATGATGTTAGCAAGTACACCTGGCCCACTTAAGGAGCTTTGTGACCTTTTGGAGGTGAAATGAAATTTACATTCTCAACTTTGAAACTCCACCTTCAAAATTGCACCTCACTCTCATTGGTTGACAAAAAACAAGCAAAATATAATGAGGAAATAAGCATATAAAGAGAGGTTTTTGCATGTGTATCCCACTTTTTTCAACGTAGGTGCATTTTTGGAGCTCATGTGCACCAAGGTGCACTTTGGAGGTGTAACTATACCAAAAAATTCCACCAAAGGCTAATGGAGGTGCATTTTGGGAGTGAAGTTTGCAAACTTGGTGGAAAACTCACTTTGCATTTGCAAAGTCTAAACTCCAACACCATGTACAAAGACCTTCAAATATCCACTTCCCTCCAAAACACAAAAACATGAAATTTGAAAAAGTCCACAGAAAAAGCCATAAAACTTCATTTTTTCCTCCATGGAAGCCATTAAAACCAACTTGGATGCCCTAGCTTTCTCAAACAACTTTTACTCATTGTCAGTGATCTCATAGTAAAAAAATCTCGAAACATTGCCAAAGTGGTATATTTGAAAATGAATTCTAGATGATCTATCACTTCGGGATATAATATTATGATTTATTTTTTTATTCAAGAAGGAATTTTTCAGCCAACAAATTGCATTTATGCCCAAAACACCTGAAAATTGTTTTACATTTTTCCAATGACTCGGTTAGCCAAGTTGCCTAAATTTGGAAAAAGTGTTCTTCATAAAATAATATTTCATTTGAGCTATATCTTGAATGATTATTTGGAGTATTTTTGGAGATATGGAGGATTGAGTTTTCTATCATTATTTTTCCCTCTTCAAATGTATTTTATTTTTCTTGGTGACTCGATGAGCCAAATTACTTGAAATTTGGAGCAAGCATTCCTCTAAAAATCAAATTTCATTTGATCCATTTCTTGCATGAAGTGGAGTATTTTTTGAGATATGGAGGACTTAGTTTTCTCTTAGTATTCTTCCCACTTCGTTGAAGTTTGCATTTTCCCGTTGATTCAGATGAGAGAATTGTCTAAAAATTGGAGCATCTCTTCCTTTTTACATCATCTTTTAAATGAATCCATTCTCAAGTGATTCAAATGAGTTCTTCATCCATAATGACTACATAAATTTTGTAACTGAAAGCACATTAAAGTCCATTGAAGACACATGGATAAGAAGGAAAATTGCTTTGGTAACTTGAGTTAGCGTACACAGGAGGATTATTGAGTATTAAACATCTATTTGAGTCAATTGAAGGCTTCCATGTTGGGAACCATGGTTTCGGTGTATTCTCAATCTCCCCAACATTCTCCTTTCAAGATGCATTACAGAGAGTACTCCTATTCTTCATGAAGACATTTTCCATCTAGTCATCATTTGGTTCCATTTCACAAAGAGGAAGTGATTCTATTTAAGAGGATTGTTATGTTGTCGCTAAGGATTATCATGAATATGTAATACCATCAAATCCAAGAGATCTCATGGTTACCGAGTTTGGGGCATGCGTGGTGTGAGTTCATTCTTAATGATTATTAAAATACGATTTTTTGTTCATGTAAGAGACAAGAGATTGTGTTCATGAAAAAGAGTTGCTTTGTGTAACCTACCATTGCTCAAAAAGATGGAGAGTTGAAACAGATTTTTTCAAGCATGACCAAAGGTGATCATTTGAATAAGAGGTGGACCATCATTTCTCAGTCCCAAATGAGACATGCCTTGATTAGAGAAGAAATCGAGGAAGATTTTACTCAGTTAAAACATTCATCTCCACAATGAAGGAAAAGAAAAACTTCATCCTGGATCGTCTTCAATTGATCACACATTCTCTCTCTTCTTTTATCTCTCTAGAATTCTATTTCTCCGTTGAGGAGAAACTTTTGGAAAAGTGACTTAAGTCACTTAAATTTTATATTTCTTCATTTAGATTGAACTTTAAGTTGAAAGGTTACATGGGAATGCGAAGAGTCACTAGCTTTGGATATAAATAGTAAGGCTCTCTTATTCCTATATACACTAAATCACACACTTTGGGTACATTTCTAGGTCCTAGTCACATACCACTATTCATATGATTCCTAAGCGAGAAAAGCACTAATTTACCACTGTATTTGACATCTTTGCTTTCTTTTTGGTTTCCTTTTTGGTCTTACACACCCTACTGCCCAATATGAATTTCGATAATTCAAATTTTTCTGAGTCTGGACACCAACTTCCAACCAGTGACACCTCGTCCCCCTAGGGGCCAGCCCTGACCTCTTTATATCTTACTCACATCTTTTGGGTCCTTTATATCCGTTGGGCATCTTATTTTCTTATGGGTCGGCCTTTTAGTGGTTAACTATGAAATTCAAACAAGGTAATCATATAAATACAAAGCCATGTGTGACTACAATATGAAGTACCAAGCTCTAAGCACTTATTATCACCACCTAAGGTTGCATTCAAAGAGCATTCAAGCATCCATCTAGCTTCGACACAAACAAAAAGGTACTGCATTATTTCTGCATACACTTCATAGGATGTGAAGTTCATTTTTCCATGACATATGTCTATTTACATATTTCTACATCTAGTTATTACTCATTATTCAAGTGTGTCTGACAACAAGAGCCACCTAGGGCATGATTCTACATGCACACACACATATATGCATAACTACATGGAGTTTGAAATGTAGTGTAATTCCTAGATCATAAGTTAACTCAGCTGGGTGACTAACGTCAGGGTCAGTATAACTCCCCATTTGCATCTTTTTTCTTTTTAGGATTTGATGTGTTTTAGGGTTTTGTAGGTGATCTTTCTTCTTGTAGGTTTCATAGGTGAATCTCTCAAAGTGAAGTATAACAACATACACAGGCAATTAAAGACGATACTCTAGTGAAGCATATCAGAAATGACCTTCTGTAAAATTGAGTTTTCTGAGGTTTTCGTAGCAAGTCACAAGCGCCTAGAGAAGGTCTATAGCTGCCCAAGTGCCCCTAACCCTGTTCTAGGCACCCCAGTCTAGGAAGATCCTACAATCTCATGTAATTTTTTTGAGCTTGGGTGTGACACTTCCATTCCTTGTGTTCATTAGTTCCTCAACTCGAGCATACACTCCAATATTATTTGTGAACCAACTAAGTAGTCTTTTAATTTCATTTGCAACTAGGGTTTCATATTTTCTATATCTTATTTGCTTAGGTTAAATATGTACTTTAATTGTCTATATTTATAAGTTGTTACATAATTAGATTTTAGCATCTAATATTCTTTCATATTTTCTTAATCATTTGGTGAACCCATTGCTTCGAACCCAACCTTCTTGGTCTTCATAGTTGTTTTCGTTATTCTTCTCATTATGGCTCATTTCCATGGGTGAATTTTACCAGCCAATCTTGAGCTGTCCGCCAAAATTATTACTCTCATAGGGTTAATACTCGCATCAATGCTTAAATACTGATCCATACATAACTCTCAAAAATTTGTGGATGCATCTTGAAAACATATTGCTTTCCCATATAATGTGTTGAATAATATCCATTTATGAGGAGGATCACCAATATTGTATCATAGATTCAAAAATATGGTAAGCTCAGTGAATCTTAGTTGACCAATGATTCTTCTCGTTCAATCCTTCCCATTTGTTATCATATTATTCATGCTCTAATTTCCTTCCAAACTCTTACGATACTTCTTCCAACCTCTTTCTCTTCCTCAACATACCATTGCACTACCACATCCATGCCTTGACACTTCACTGTTTCCTGTCACTTCCATGGTCCTACCACTATCACTCCAATCATTCTCTTGTCATTCCTTTTCTACATGCACAATAATTAGTCTCTTCTACTGACATGACTCATTATAATTTAAGTTCTACCTTCTATCAGTTCATCTTCAGTGTCAAATTCTTCAAGGGCTTTCAAATATATAGCTACCTCTCGTGCATATCCATTTTTGGATTCCACTTCACTTCTTCACACTCCTTTTACACCCGTTTTTTCCACCTATCCGCTTCCTCTCAATTTCTTCAGCCCCAAGATGCCCACTTTCAAATGCCATGGTGGCCCTCAAGAGCATCTTCAAGAATTTCATGTGGTATGTCTAGACTATGTGGATGATCACACTTTACTCGCAAAGCTCTTTCCTAGAAGTCTTCAAGATTATGCAATTTTTTGGTTCTATGACCCACCTGTCCACTTGGTAACATATTTTATACATTTGGACGATGCTTTTCTTGTGCATTTTTCGATCAATATCGACTCTAAGATATCCTATGCTCAACTCACACAAATTAAGCAAAGATCTAATGAACATCTAGCGGACTATGTTTTATGATACAAGAACAACTTAGATAAGATGTCTAATGTACTTGTGGACTCTGAGCTTCAATATTTATTTGTCCAAAGTCTTTTGTCTCCATTGCAAGATAATGTCATCTTTAAGACATCTCCATCATTTGATCATCTATGTCATACTCTTAAACAATGCAAAAGTAAACCATTATCCACGGGTAAGATTAATTATCATGAGCATGCTTCATCTTCAATGCACTTTCAAAGTAAATCAACTCTCAAGCCCTCCACTAAGCCTACTAGAGCTAAAACAACTGTTAATGGTATTACTACTCCTGAGAAGCTTCAATGACAACCTCCAAAGCGTGCATTTACTAAACTACCTATTGCTCCACATATTCTATTGCCACAACTAGTTGACAGTAATCTTATTACGCTCCCTCCTCCACTCAATTTGGACCCATCTCACCCAAAAGGTCGCAGTTACAATGAAAATTTTAGATGCAATTATCATCAATGCATTGGGCATTCTATAGATCGATGCGTCAAACTTTAGAATATTATTCAAGATCTTATCGATAATAATGCAATTGAGATTCTTGAGCATATAGCTTCTGCGTAAGCCAATGAAAATCACAATCTTAATATCTTCAACAATCCTCTTCCTAAGCATGCAAAACAAGCGGCTGATTCTCCAGCTAATTATATATATCGTGTAGTTCCTCCTCCATCATGGGGGGCTCTTGATTTTCTCGTTTCTCATGCTAATGAATCACCACCAATCATTGCTTTCTCTGATCATGACTATCATGCTACATTCTCTTTTGATCACTTGCACATTAGTGATTCTATTAGATCCATTTCTATCAATGACACCATGGTTGATCCATCATTTCACATAAGCACACGTTCCATTACACTTCTCGTTGCTATCAGTTATCCATTCTCAACAATTTCATAGCTAGTTCCTAAATCATATGGTTATGTCGAAATTCCAGGCACAATAGGTCCTCTTACCATGCTTGTGCCTTTTCTTGTGGCACCTTCAGTCAAAGGGTGCAACATGCTATTAGGTCTTCCCTGGCTTCGTGCTACTCACGCTATCATTTCCAAACATCATTAGTGTCTAAATTTTATTCACAACAGGAAAGGCCTTACTATCCCTGGTGTTCTGCCATGCACAACATGGCCGCATCTTCTTCTTGATGTTATCATTGCACTCACTAGAGCATATAGGTCCTCACGAACTCTCAATTCTAAAGCACAATATACTCCTAGCTCACTTGTTCGTACATGACCTTTTCGGTCTCATTGGTTTGCTATTCCATCGCATCAGTTTAGGTCCACCACTCAGACAACTCCTTTACATAGGTGCTCATCACCTCCTCGTTGTCCTTCACATAGGTGTGCATCACCTCCATGCTATCCTTCACATAGGTGTTCATCACCTCTGTGGTATCCTTCATATAGGTGTTCATCACTCTAGGCTCTCCTTCACATAGGTATTTCATATCCCCATATAGCTACACCTCATAGGTCTCATGCACATCATTCATCTGTACATAAATTGTCTCATTTCCATCTTAGAGCATGGTCACATGCCTTTATCACCGCAAACGTCGGGTGGAGGATCCTAGTATTTCACTTTAATCAGATAACATACTCACCATCACACATTTGGGGGGGCATCATGTTTATTCTCCCCCCTAGCATTGTCAGGTGTCTCACAATTCTACCATTTCACTTCTTACTTCACATCTAGTCTTTCACACACATCTTACACATCTTGATACATTTGTATCGTCATTACCCTATGACACACTCTCGTGCTAAGGTTCACACTTGATTGTTGAGGGCATACTACATACATGAACCTCACACACTACACCTTTCACACATCGTGCATTCATGGCATCTCTTTCTCATAACTTCTATCACACATCATATGCATTGCACACTATACACATTCAATAGACATCTTTCTCACATCTACTTTTACACATTCCGCTCATTAGCCAATGACGCACTCTAGTTCCATGGTTCATACTCGATTGCTGAGGGTCCCAATCTGAAATGAACCTCACCATACTCTCACTCACACTCTACACTCTACACTTTATCGATCACATCTTTCTAGCAAACACATTCAAACCATTTCCTGATGACACACTCTTGTTCTACGGTTCATTCTTGACTGCTGAGGGGTATTTTATAAATGAAACTCATCTCATGCATACTCATTCACATTCACTCGGGGGACATGCCATTCCTATCATACTCACACTACATTCCATTCCATCCCATCCAAAACATACTACATATCTTGGTTGCATTTAATCTTTCTTTCTTATGCTTACATGTACTCTTTGTTACACATGTTAGTCAAATATTTTGTATGTCATTATATTTTCTATATACACATGCACATTCACTTGACTTCTAGTTATGAATGCAAACTTTTACACAAATCGTTACACGCAACATGGATGCCCGGCACAATACCTCTTACCAGTCACACACCGGATCCTGGGGGCATCTACTTTTGTACTCATCATAGGCGCTATTGTTTCGATTTATACTATTTCCTACTCATACTAGTACACTACTATATCAGATCATACACACTTTGACATACATTTTATCTTTCTAACATGCTAACGGGTGCTTCATGTGCAATATTTGATTTGTAGATCTATTTGCCACCATGGTTGTCTGTTACTTTTTTTGCCATTGCTTGTCATTATTTTCCATTGTTTGCGGGATTTTCTCTATGTCTTGCTTGTTCACTGCTTGTGTGCTTTTGGTTGCTTCGACCCTGATTGTCTTGCGATATTGTGAACAATGCCCCATGTTTGTAACCCGTTTTTCTCGGTCTACATTGTTTTCTTGCTTATTAGCTTACATCTTGTTTTCTACATGCGTGTTTATTTTGCTTGTACTAACACTTGTTTCTAACCACTTTTCTTGTGTGGCCTTGGTTTCTACCAAGCACATTCCCTTCCCCATGCAGGGTATCAGTCATAGTTCAACGGTCGGTCCTCCTTTGGGATGCATTCTCGTAAGTGACGTTACATGCACCCCAAATGAGGGGGGAATCATTGGGTGAATCAGTCACCCCATACAACAATCTACATTCACAATACAAGACAGTTCAGTACTAATACAACATAGTCTTCAGTCATAACAACAACCCATAATATGACTTGGGTCTTTAGCACAGCACGAATGCCAACACCTAGCACTAGACATGAGCACCTGGGCACCCCTGACCCTTCCTGGGCACCTATGACCAGGGGGAAGTTACACAATTTTTCTAAAATTGGCACAATTTTCAGCAGTGTACACAACTTTTATAGAACAGACACAATCCTTCAGCACTCGACATGCATGCATTTTACCTTATTTTCTATTTTTGCGTTGGATCGAACTGGATCGGATTTGAACACACCATCTGTAGTGGTGTTTACATTTCGGGAAGTAGTCAAAGGTTGGAGAATAACACTAGACCTTTCTCCCTACACTTCTTCTGCACTTGGCATGAGATCACCCAAAAAACTCGCACTTGGCATGAGATCGCCCAAAAAAATCATTTTGCTACAATATTTTCAGGATCCTCTCTACTCTTTTCACTCATCACAGATCAGGTGCACATGTTTCTTTTTGTATTTTTTTAGATACTTTATACACACTTTTTACAATTTTGGATCAATTTTTTCATATACACATATTTGAATACTTGTTTTCTCTTCTCTTTTGTAGGTCTGTCCTTATGTGAAGCATCAATCATATCATCAAGCATAGAGAGACATCGATAATAGGTACAACATGACATCACACATACTCTTTCACCCCTAGGGTATTTTTCACCTCCTCTTCTCTAGGTTCCACGCTTCACTTTTTATCACTCCACGCTTTTTCTTGTCTCCTCGACACACTTTTCACCATCGATCTACATGGTTATCAGGTACGCATCTCTTATCTACTTTATGTTATCAAGTATTCACTCAACAACATAAAGTGGGGGAAAATGTAGACACTAAATCACACACTTTGGGTACATTTCTAGGTCCTAGTCACATACCACTATTCATATGATTCCTAAGTGAGAAAATTACTAATTGACCACTGTCTTTGGCCTCTTTGCTTTCTTTCTGGTTTCCTTCTTGGTCTTACACACCCTACTACCCAGTTTGACTTTTGATACTTCAGTTTTTCTGAGTTGGGACACCAACGCCCAACTGGGACGCAAGTGCCCAAGCACCCTCGTCCCCTCTGGCGCCCCCAATCTCTTTGTATCTTGCTCACATCTTTTGGGTCCTTTCTAGCCATTGAGAATCTTATTTTCTTATGGGTCGGCCTTTTAGTGGTTAATTACAAAATTCAAACAAGGGAATCATATAAATACAAAGCTATGTGACCATTATGAAGGACCAAGCACTAAGAATTTACTATCACCACCTAAGGTTGCATTCAAAGCTCATTCTAAGAGCATTCAAACATCCATCTAGCTTCACACAAAGGACAAGGGATTGCTAATTCTGCATACACTTCATAGGAGGGGAAGTTCATTTTTCCATGCACACATCTATCTACATTTTCTACATCTAACTATTACTCGTTATTTAAGTGCATCTATCATAAGAGCCACCTAGGGCATGATTCTACACACACACAAAACTACATGGATTCTGAAATGTAGTGCAACACCCGAATTGTAAGTTCACTCAGTTAGGGTTGGTTTGAATCCCCATTTGCATCTTTTTATTTTTAGGATTTGATGTGTTTTGGGGTTTTGCAGGTGCTCTTTCTCTTTAAAAGTTTCAAGCAAGCTCGACAATCAAACAACGGCACACATATGACCAAAGGTGAACATTAGCGAACATCTTGCGACTCTGCGAAGATCATTTTCTGAGTTTCTGAGTAGTCACCGTCGCCCAGAGGAGGTCTACAACGCTTAGGTAACCTTGACCCAATCCATCTTATTTCGACGCTTCTACATTTTTCTAGGCTTCGTTACGACAGTCTGTACTTCTATTTTACTAGTTCTTTAACTCTACACACCTATGAGATTATTGCGAATCATCTAAGTCTTGTTTCCTCCCTCTTGCACTTAGGTTTTCAAATTTATTAGATTACTGGCTTGTGTCAAATCTGTACTTTAATACACATCTATATATGTGCTATAACTTAACTAGAATTTAACATTAAATTCTATTTTGGTTAAATCAATTCCAAGGGATCAGTTTTTGTTCCTCCTATAACAAGATGTATTTCTTCTATTTCATGCTTACTGTATTCCTCTCTTTCTCAACTCCTACTCCAATAGAGCATTGTAATCCTACACAACTAGGGAAAGATTGGACCTTTTGATGAATATAATGTAGTTAAAATTTGTGTTGATTGAGTTTTTCATCTTACTTTGCGTATTGGAGTCTTCTTATTGAATCTAGAAATAATTTTGGTTTTGTGGTTAGTAATCTTTTCATCCCATTTATTACCCGAAACCCCCTCTCCATTTTTCTTCTCCTACTCATACCTCACACTCCTTTCCCTCCATACATTGTTGCCACAAGTTCAGTGGAGTGTTCTTGTGTGATCCACGAACTTTAACCACCCTAAAAATAACATTAGTGTACAATATTTCTGGCTTTCAATAAATGGGAGCCTCCCCATTCCCAAGAGGAGGGAATTACTCCCAAAGCGTTGGCGGAAAGCCCCATATTTTTTCCTTGACAAAATCTTTCACCAATAGTTATAGATATCTAAGATTAAATAAAATATTTACAAATAGACTGCACTCTAAGACTCTAAAGCAGGAGAGAAAACTAAAAGACTTGATGATTTTGCACTTAGATCTCAAGATATTTATAGAATTAGAAGAAGAGAGAAGAGAGGGAAATTTGAATGTCGCCCATACATTTCTATAATTGCAAGATCGAGCAATCTCTTTGACGACTATTTGTCTCATTATTTTCTTATTGTTTTTTCTATCATGTTTGTATGAAAAGCTAGCTCATCAAGTAATATATACTAGATATCTACATTTATGCCTTGAGATATTCCTTATACTGAATTGCATTTGATTTGGTTCAAATCCATTGTTCTTTGAGTAACACGTCATTGAGTAATCTTAAAGATTTTTATTTACAAAACTTTTCTATTCTATTGACTAAGCTTCTGTCCATGTGCGTAACTTCCAACAGGGTCCACCTATCGCTTAACATTCTTTGGTTGAATCAAAAGCTTCCAATTGGCTCCACTTATAGCTTAATGTTCTTAGGTTGACTCCCCAACATTAGATTATAAACAAATCCAATGGTAGTTAAACCTTTTAAAATGACATTGATAATCTTTAAAGTACTTGGTGTTTGTTGTTAGAACAAAAACATGTCTATGACATGCATGTTATTTAACTTATAAACATCAAGATAGTTAAAGTTTTTTTAAGATTACAAAACAAAGCTTGAAGCAACTTGTTTACTCTATTGCATGGCTATTATGCGATTTTTATTTGACATGTTTGCTATATGTTTATTGGTTGTCATGAATGTTCTATGCTTACTATTTGGTGTACCTACTCAATATTGTTTGACACATTTGAAATATGTTATATTATGCATGCGATGATTATTAGCAACATGTTACATCATTCTATGCTTACTAAATGATTTTTTACTAACATTAGTGTTGGTCGATTTGTAATATTATCAATGTCATATCGACTGTGTTGTGAAATATCTTTTGGCGAGTCGGTTGTGTCATGTCATGTCATGAGTCCCGAAGGATCCTTTGGTGTTGAGTTGAATGTATGTTAACATACTTATCTAATTTTCACTGTTACACTTTAGCTACTAATTTGTACAAATTCCTAACAATGTTCAAAATATGCTTACTCTTGAAATGAAACATAGTATAATTATTCTTTCATAATCATGTCTTATGCATGTTCATTTATGCAATCGAGTTTAGTAAATGTTCTTTATATGGTTTATCTCTATACATTTTTCTACACATGATAGAATTAATTGCTTTTCTATTTTGACTTAAGTTGCCATAATAATATCCCTCACCTCAAAATGGGAGCATATTGTGAGCCTTATCACAAGTTCACACATATTACAACTAAGATTATACATATTCAAGTAGATTGATGACATTTCACATTGCTTAGATTAGAGGTATTCACTTTTCACACATTTCATATTAGAGTTAGTTACTTTTCACATAGTTCATATCATAGTTATTTATATTTCAAATAGTTTAGATCAAAATTATTCACATTTCACATTGTTTAAAGAAGAGTTGTTCGATTTTCACATGATTTCGATCATAGTTATTCTCTTTTCACGAAGTTCACATAAGAGTAAATCAATTATTACACAATTCAAATAATATTTATTCACTTATTACAAAGTTCAACAATTTTGTCACGCTTACAGAGTTAACAAAATTCCCCTCAACAACCCACAAAGTTGAATGACATGCCATCCTACCAGCAATGATAGATTATGCTACAAGAAAGGCAATATAGTTATGCTACTAGCAAGACTATTAGGTTAACAAAATATTTCACATTATAGACAATGTTGTTAAGTTAACAAAGTATTTCATGGTACAAACAAGACTATTAAGTTAGCAAATGTTACACTCTACTGACAAGGAGAGATTAATAAAAAAGATCATAACACTGATTTTATATAGGAGCAAACCCCATGGCACCATTCACATTCAACAAAATAGGGGTGTGGTTTAGCATGACCAATCAAGTGCAACCATTTTTCTACACATTTCACTTTATTTCAAGCATTTTAAATACATATATTTTCGAAATTCAATTTACAATCTATATACATCATTATTGAGCATTCATTTATGTGTCTTTGCTATAAGATTTGAAAGTTTCAAGTGGATTGCCACAAACACTCAAAATATTAAAACCTATAATAGGGTTGTGTGATTTGCATTTTTTTAAATCAAACATTTGTCAATACTAGACTATAAAAGGGGCAATTATAGTACCTAAACTCTTGTCCAAGCACTTGAAAATGTGGCATCTAGCAATTATTTTGGAATTTATTCCATTTACACACAAAATGAACAATTTAAGGCACCCTCTTGGTTTATCCCACATCCTATTCCCACTAGATGAAAATTATTCTCCACCTCAAGAATCATTACACATGCTACAAAACATCTACACAAACTTCCACTTGTCTGAAACTTGATTCCTTTTACACTCTGGATAGTTTCATTAGTATAGGACAAGTTCAACCAATAACCTATCAAACCTCTACCACCATGTCCCTTGCAATTCTAACAGTCACATTTTCAAATGGATAACTGAACTTAGTTGACCTAGGTGGTACTTTTGGATTGGTTGAGCCAAAAATCATTTGAATGGTCACATATAAATACACACCCACCATAAACTATTATGGGCATCTAGGGATCCTTTACTCTCACTCTTAGAAGCTCAAGAGAAAACACCAAATTATTTAATTCCTTAGAGATCCCCTCACAACAAGTTACTTAAATTTGAAGTCATCTATATTGCTTCTCGAGATCAATCATGAGAAAAATTTGAAATATCAAGTGTATGTTATATAAAGTATGGGTCGGATCAAGAGCTTCATATTTATTATTTATTCTATACCACATGCATCTCATTATAGGGTTATGAGAACTACATATGGCTTGATATCTCTTTGGAGTAGTAGTATATAGTGTGACTCTCATAACATCAATGAGGATGTGGTGAGGTAGTCCAACCCAATCGTAGCTAACCTTGTTTTAGGTCTCAAGAACAAAGGGTCAGGGTTTCAAGCAAGATGTCATATCTCATCACAACAGATGCATACGATAGACATACCCAAAAAACGGGAAAATAAAGTCCCAACATTCAAACTAAGTGTGTAGATACACAATACATGTTTATAGCTCTTAGAAACATGTTCGGCCACAAAGGTGTCCAAATGCCTATGAACTTATCCTGCATCGAGTTCTAGGTCGAGATATTTTATGAACATCTTAACAACACCTTTATTTGCTACTATGCACATTCTAAGCATTGTCTCACACATTTTTTCTACATAATTATGGTTCTTTTCTCTAACCCTAAATTGTGCCTTAGTGATTTATCATATGCAAATCAATTGGGAAATACAAGAGTAACATAATTTATGACTATTTGTCTTAGTGCTCAATTATCATTACTGCACAATATATTAAATAAAGAACACACATTAGTTTTTTTTATCACAAGATGATGTCTAGAAACTTGTGATGATGAGTCAAATTTCCCCTCATTTCACACACAAATCTTACATGTTTAACATAAAATGAAAATTTTAATGGATATTTTAAACCTCCCAACATATATTTTCTAGCCTAGATAATAAAATAATTATTTGCAAGGAGAGCAATCGACAAATTTGGGGTAAAAAGCTTAATGTTGTTATTTATGTTACCACTTTCTTATTACTAAGATCTTGAAGGGGCGAGGCTTATCATTTATGTGACCGCTTTTTGATCACCAAAATCCACAAAGAGAGAGATGAGAACATATGGTGGAAAATCACAAAATATTCTAAACCACTCAAATAACCGAAGAACACAACCTTGGAAAGAGCTTTAATACAAAATATTACGAACCTTCCCAAAAATAGATTAATCAATCAGTAGAAATATAGTAAATATGTAATTTAATTGAAATAAAACAACAAGATTGTAATGAAATGAAATAATTGTACTACAAAGTATTGTGGGCGCCTTCGAGGGAACAACCTGCTTTGAGCAATGTTCAATATAAATATTTAATGTATACATTTTCTTCTTATAAATGCTCTCTATTTATACTGCTCTATTAAGGACAACTACTACTTTCTAATACATGTGAGGTGAGTATAATTTAACAATGGATCTACATACAAAACATATGCATCTAAGCCTTTATTAATAACTCCAAATATAAAGAAAAGAGTAAGAACAAAGGAGTCCTAAAAAATTATCCATATGTTCATGCAGTTCCTTGATTGCAAATGGAAACTCTTCAAGGTTTCTGTTGACAAATACAATAGAAGAATTTTGCACATGGTGTCACATATATAAGTTTAATCATGAAATATTTAAATTGAAACATCTTGCCCCTGAACCTGAATTTTTCCTTGGAAATGCGACTAGCGTTTGGATGGAAAATTCATGCGAAAAATACCCAACAAGATCTGAACCTTCTCTAAACTGACCAAAATATTTTTAGTAGCCAAAATAAGAATGGGACCAAATTTTTAAGAGACCAAAGGACTGTGAAAAAATATAAGAATTTATCCCTTATAAAAAGTGACTGGATTTATAATAAAAACTCAGCAAACTTCAATGCTTTCTTCTCATAAATTGATCTCAAGTTATACTAGTCACAAAAGAATAAAATATTGAATTTTCAACAACAAATAATGGTTGGAAAAGCACACAGAAATCTGCCAAATGTATGTAATAGAAAAAAGTACTAAAACCCTTCCAAAATTAATTAAAACCCACTTGATTTGCTTGATAATAGCAACTAGACATATGGCAATAGAAATCAGACTGGAAGTACCTCTGAAATAGCGTAGGGTACCCAAAAAGTGGGTCACCCAACACTAGACAAGCTGGCAGTCCATTGCTGCAAATTGATTTCTTCTACAAACACTGCTGGAATAATAAAAACCTGTGAATACCAATGGAATTTCCTGAGTAGAAATTCCTCTCACTTCTCCCGGGGTTTTCGTCCACAAGAGGGGAAATCCAGAGGGTTTTCTTCGTTGGATTTTTTTCTGCAAAAGCTCTGAGCTCCAATACCAAAAAGAGAATATCAAAATAACTTGGAATGATCCTTAGGCAAGTTGCCTTTCTCTTTTAAAGAGAAAAAGGCCCCAGAAATTCAAGTCACATTTCCCTAGGCAAGTTAGATGTATTTTTTTTTTTTAAAAAAAATTCTAGAGCTAGTCGCATTTTTCCCTTAGGAAGTACATTAAGTGCTTTTTATTATTTTATTTTTTTGCACTTTCCTTAGTCTATTTTAATATTAAGTTTATTAATTTATTATATGTGCTTTAATAATGTTTTATTTTAATTTTAGCACAATATAATAAAATTAATAAAACTTAAGTCACCCTTGAGCTCACCCTTTGGCTGTCGGGTAGAAAAAATGGGCCAAAGGTCTTCGATAAAATTATCTGAGAAAGAGGGACATTACAATCCTCCCTTCCCAAGATTGCTTGCCCCCAAACAATATCAAATCTGCATTCCAATCGATCCCTGGATCCCAAATCAACCTAAGCTTTTTGAATGATCTCATTCACACTATACCAATCTGGTCAAAGTCTGTAAAAGGAAGTTTATGCAACTTACTCATGAAAAGTGCCACGATCCTCCTCAAGTATGCCCCCAATTTGCCATACTCTTCATCATGTCCTTGTTGTCCCATACTAGTATGTCATAAAAAAGCCTCATAGATGTCTTTACGAGATGATTTCTGGTCCATAACTATCATAGATTTGGCTTTCATTTGATGGAGCAACGTGTTTTTGAGTGCTCTTATGGTGACTTGTTTCCCTTCATGTTGGAAACTCAACTCCATAGCTTGCAAATCTTGGGTGACTATTCCTAGTGAATGTATCCATTGCATACCAAACACAGCATTGTTATCCTTCAAGTCAATAACATAGAACTCATCACAAAGTGTATACTCACCAAATAGAATGCTAGCTTTGTTTACTTTCTTCTTACAAGGAATAATGAGACCACATGTTGTAGTTACATCAAAGCCTTCAAAATTATCACAATGCAAATCTCTTTTGTTTACCAAACCTTCATCCAGGAAGTTATGTGTAGAACCATTATCAAGAAGTGCCATGACCTTACGCTCGAACATTGTACCTTCAAACATGAATGGATTATACCTTGGTGCTCCTGAAAGATAAGTGCGGCTATCATCATTTACAATGTTTGGCGTTGGTTGTCCATGTTCATTTTCTGAATTAGTATCATCATCCACATCTGAAACAACCTCAATGAGATGTATCTTACCCTTTCAAAGACACCTATGACCCGATCCCCAAGGATCTTTGTAATGAAAACATAAGTTTTTTCTGCGAAGGTCATTCTTCGTATCAAGGTCCATCTTTGGTGTAGATTTCAACCTTTGAAGAAGTGGGTTGTTCAATTTCATGTTGTTCTAATTTTTCATTCTTAAAATTTTTCTTTTAGGGCTGAAATAGAGGAGTAGTGTCTAAGTCCAATGTTGTCTGAATGGCCTCATGCAAAGTTCTAGGCTTAAGAGCCTTGAAAAACCCCTCAATCTATCATGTAGTCCCTTTATAAAGAGCATCGCCATATGCTTTTCCAACATCTCTGGAACCATCACTGCAATGCATTGAAATTCGTTGATATAGGAATCAACATGTACCATCTGGAGGAGTTGAGCCAAGTCCCTGTAGTACAACTCCACATCCTTCCTGTCAAACCTAGCAATCAAATGCTCGCTGAATTCTCTGTAAGATCGCAGAAGGTCATGGTTCTATGTGACCAGTCCATGATGCCACCAATCATATGCTACTCCCTCAAGGTGTAGAGTGGAAAACTGAATAACCTCCTGCTCCTGCATAGGCTTAAGGGTAAGATATGTGTCGATGTTATGAATCCAAGCTCTAGCATTGATCTTCCCACTCCCATCAAAAGTGGAAAGAGTCACCTTGTTGGTAGCTTGCTTCAGCTCCCTATTATGTTGTTCTCTGGGCCTCCTATCCTGTCTAGCCCTCAAGATATCCCTCCTCTGTGCACAATACCGTAGAAGGGGAAAACACCCCTCACATGCTGTGGTAAATTACTCGACTCATCACTAGCTACCATAACATTGTCCTGGAAGGATATGTCCTCAAGTGGTTCTTTAACCTCTGGTGGTTCATCTCTAGGCAAGAAACTGGGCTGCATATGCCTATCTACTGTCTAGGTAGGCCTCATCTCATATGTATGAGTGTGCCTCCTCTCATGGTGAAGAGACCCCTCACACTACCAATCTCCGAAGGTGATCTACTGTGCCTCCTATGATTACTGGCAACTGATATGGATCTATCTATCATGTCATATCTATCCCTTGGCCTATCCAAGGACAACATGTGCAGAGCAGTCCCCATACGTTCCATGGACTGAATCAACCGTTGTTGAGTGGCTACCATAGTCCTAAAAATTTCTTTGTCAGGATCCATTGGTTCATCCTGGGGAGGGCTTTCCTATCTATCACTCATTACTTCAGCTCTGACACCTATTTCAAGTCGTGCTTGTCTCCGTGTGTAATATCTATGTGGACCAATCTCTCGTGGTTGCAGTCAAATCTGATTTTTTAAAAAAATTTCCCACACAAGCTGGGAGAATACACTGCTTGGATACCACTAAAATATCCTTGCCCCTGAACCTGAATTTTTCTTTGGAAATGATACTAGGGTTTTGATGGAAAATTTATGCTATAAACACCCAACAAGATCTGAACCTTCTCTAAATTGACCACAATATTTTTGATAGCCAAAATAAGAACGGAACTGGATTTTTAAGAGGCCAAAGAACTGTGAGAAAAGACCAGAATTTATACCTTATAAAAAGTGACTAGATTTATAATAAAAACTCAACAAACTTACCATATATATAGACCAAGTGTAAAGGGACTAAAACTAATATGCATGTGTCTTTAGATACTCAAATGACACTAGAGGTTGAGGGCATTTATGCTCTCGATGAATGAGAGAGGAGGTCGATGGTCACTATCTATATATTAAGAAGCCATAAATTAAAAACATGGATAACAATCCTTAGGCGATGAATGTAATGTGATGGAAGCTCTATGTATTTAAGACATCTATTGGAAATTGGGAGGTTTGCTTTGGTGTGGGGGTTGTATACAAATGAACAAAGGTCATTTGGAGCCTCATCATAATGATTCAATATTTCCCATTTTTTTATATAGACAAATGTGCATAAAATATATAAAATAATGCCGATTAAATACCAAAGGTTTTTTTAGTGTCAAATCTAGTTTTTTTGGGAAAATTTGACACATTTATTTTGAATGTTTACACTAACTTTTTTTGCGCAAAATTGACACACATTTGTATTTAGTGTATGTCCCATTAGACTAAGCGTGAATAAACCATAATTTATATTGCATAAATATTCATGTGGCCTTGGGCACAACATTTATTGGTTTTTGAATAGCGCATTAGCTTAACAATTGGGTACATCTATTAAATCAAATTAATTTTTTTTTTTGGTTCTTGGAAGTGTCTAACTTTGTTAGGTTGAGGATATTATTTTCAATTGCTACATTTTTTTAAGTTCTCAATTTGCTTAATCTTTTAGTAATCCTAATCCATATATAATTTTCTATAAACAAAAAAAATAAAGTGTATGCTGATAATCCCTTTGGAGACAGTTTGTTTTATGTGAAAGTCAAACAACTCAAATTGGCTTACATGAAGCTACAAAAGATGTAAATACTGGAAAATTTGATTTACTGAAGCACTATATGATAGTGAAGTGTGAACAAGTTGTTTACTTTCAAGCCCCCTTGGTTGTCACAGTAGGTTACAAGGAGAATTAAATACAAATATTAGATAGGTTGAGACATTGCATCACCACAAAATGATATGTGTTTAAGCTAAGGTATGCTAAAACCACTTAATTATCAAAGTAAAAGTTTAATCTCATTAATTACTAAAAAAGAAAAGGATATGTCCCTAATTTGTATTATTTACAAAGAGATCAATTTTTTCATTTTTTGCCATATTTGTAAAAAAACTTAAAAATTTATACATAGTTTCATCTATACAATCAAACATCCAAACATATAATTGCCTTTGATGCAACAAAATAATTTAATCACATGGACTAAACATTACATGCGCCTTTTTTCCATTAAGAATAATTAGTTTGATAAAAAAAATCCAACATACTTGGCATTACATAGAAGAAAACCTTCCACGATGAAAAAAGAAAAAGCAAATGAAAGATCCAAAAAGAGATCTACGAATTTGAATGACCTGGTATACAACCTAATTAGAAATATCTACAATGATGACTAAAATATGTCAACAACCTATCATAATTAAGTGGTCACAATAAACCATGATTATTTCCAAGCCTTTTGCTAGTGTGTTTAGGGGGTAGTACATCCATAATTACCAAGTCATTATTGTCGTTATGGGTATGAACCACTGGAGTGCAACCCCATTGCACCTCCTATTCCAAAAAGTGGGTCAAGGGACGATTGAAAAGCCCAATTTGACCTAAACGTCAAACACATAAATGACCTTTGTTGGGAGAGTTCCTAAAGGCCCTCAATACCTCTCCATCCTCATTGTATCATCCACATCTACAACACAAGTGTCAAGTGGTGGTCACAACTCAGTGATTTGCCTTCAATTTTCCTCAATAATTGAGTTTCAATATTGTTGATGTTACTCTTGCTTGGGGAGGGTGACGAATTGCATTTATATATTAGTGAATTGGCCCTCTATTTAAGGAATATCATCTTGGATGTTTTTGAGAGCATGATTAATCCCATCATAGCATAACATTAGAGGGAATAAGTGTTCATAACCTCATTCAATCTTTCAAAACCATAGCAAAATCTTTGTGTAGGCACATATTTAGATGACATAACAAAATCTTTGTGTAGGTGCATATTTAGATGATCATAGCAAAATATATGGTAATGTGGTCCTTCAATACTATGTCCAATCCTCAACTCACCCATTCATCTGACCCATTGATTTACATTCATTTAAATATGGAACTCATAGGTAGTGGGTAGAAGTTGAGGGAGCTTGTTATGGTGGCATGAAAAAGTAAAATTGAGATGAATGTTTGTATTTTCTATTTTGAGTGTTTACATAAAAATCTAATTGTTGCATAAGAAACATTATGCAACAATTATATTTTTATGTAAACACTTAAAATAGAAAATACCCAAATATGGAAATATGCGATTAAAATATCCCTTTTAGGGCAAATTTAATAAAAATTGGGTTTTCTAACAAACCATAGGGTAGAATTGTTAAAATTGATTTTTTTAGTAATTCCCTTCAAGGTAAAATATTACAAATCTAGAAATAACTAGAAAAATAGATTTATGGAGTTTATTTTTATTTATTTTCACCCCTTAAAACAAGAAAAATACCTACATAAGATTACAACAATTTTTTTTTACGAATGACGCCTCCAATAACAAGAAAAGACCAAATGATACACATGTAAAATGGAATGGATGAAATCTACCCACAAATGATGTCATAACATTGGTATGTAATCCCCTAAAGGTGATGTCAGCCCTAGAAGTGGCTGTAAATCATGCCCTAGTTGTCTATGATTGAAGTCTTGGTAGATGTCTCTCTAATGGCTGAAATTCTTCGCTTGAAATGTAAATATGAAATGGGAAATATAGAAAATGTTCTCTAGATGAATTGAAAATTGTCACGAACGGAAAATAAATGTGCCCCAGCTGAGCTGACAACAGTCACAAATTGAAAATCACTATCTGAAGCACAAATGCGATTGTTGAAGCACAAATGTAGTCCCTGATTGGAATCACCTTATAAGATTAGAAGGTTTTCATCCTCAAATCTGAATACACTAGAGGGTTTTTGTCCTCATATGTCAAACCTTCAATGTCAAAATAGATGAGAGTAAAAAGATCCATCCAAATGACCCCTTACTGCTCTTTTATAACTTTACTTTCACTTTTCCCAAGGAAATGCATCCAAAAGCGAGTTATCCTTTTCTATTTGCATATTGACATTACTTTATCAAAAAGTAACATTTTATAATAATAAAACTTTATGAAAAGGTTACATTTTTATAATAATAGAACATAAGCGCGTTTTATAAAGTTACTTTTTTGACACCTAAGTTGTATTATTAATTTATTTTACTTTATTCAAAAAGGGGACATGACATTATGTAACATCCCCTTCTCCATGCTAGTCATTTCAAAGACCTTGCGCCCATTCCACTTCTTGTGGGATAAAAGGGATTGAGAAAGGGAAGTTAATGTCATGTTTTTCAGTTGTTTTTGTGAGCTTTGCATTCTTTTTTAGTAATTTTCTAAGTGTTTAGGTCGACTGGATAAAGGAGAAAAGCCAAATGAAAAATAAAAGAAAAAGGAACTATTATGTCCCCAAGAAGGCCAATCTTCTTTAGAAGGTTCTACTTGGTTTTTGGCGCCGCCTCTAGCCATTTAAAGAGATCATTTGGCTTGGAAGAGGTTATGTATACTTTTGGAAATTATTTCTCTTGGAGTTGGAGCATGTTCCTTTCTCTCTCTTCCATTGAGGAAAAAAATCTTCTTGGAAAACCTATTGAGAACGAAACCTCTCAATGGTGGGTTGCTCTGATGAAACCCCTCAAGCTTGCAACAAGGTGATCTCATAAAGAGTTGTATCCAGTTTTGAAGGAATTTTCATTCTTCTCCTAGGGTGGCAACTTTCCCTAAGGTGGTGTTTGGGGTCTTCTAGGGAGCGATAACTTCAAATTTCGTCATCATTTTGTTTCTCATATTTTTAGCAGTTGGACTCTACATTTGTATTTCAATTTAGGGCTTCGTATCCTTCATTTACAACCATATTTGTAAGGATGTTCACTATTTTTATTAAATTTAATTAAATAAATTTTGGCTAGGGTTTGATGGTTCAATTTCTGGTTTATATTTGTTCTAAAATATTTATAAAGTTCCCTATATGCTTTGGATCGTGTAAAAGAAGCATTTTTTGAGAGATATTGCATTTTCCTTGCTATAAAAAATCAAATTGTTGTACCTTGTTGTCATAGATTTCAATTGGTTGTCATAATTTTTAGTTTACTATCTATTGGGGTTTTTGCAATTTCCCTTTGTTTCAGTTAGAGCCCACAAAGGGGCATTAGAGTGGTATCAGAGAAAAGATCTTCCCAACCTGAGGGTATTCATGTAAGACAGTGACAAATAATACATCTACTATCAAAGCAAAGAAAAGAAGAAATCATATCAACTATTTGAAGAGCCTAATTGTTGCACTAATTTTCTCGCTCTTGTTTCAGATTAGTGAAATGGTAACAAAGAAATTAAGTAACTCTAATAATGAGAGGGTTTAAAGCTACATCTAGATGAGATGATGATGGATACGGGCACAAAATATCCTCCTCAGTGGCGAACTTGATTACTCTGCACAAAAAAGAGAAACTCAACACGAAAAAGGTATTAGTAGATAGGACTGTGGGTTTCTTCGACAATGTCGGTCCTGAGAAGTGAAAACTTCCTAGGATGGATGTCAACCCACTTTTTGATAAAAGATAGATAAGATGATGATAAATGATAATGATGCAGTGGAATATGAACTTGAAACAGAAAATCTAGATGAACTAGATAAGATAGAATGTAGATCTGATAAAAGTAAATGATATTAAACCAAACCTGATCCGATGACGACCTAAGACTGATGGACATGGTTGTTGAATGCTAGGACCCGAGACTGTAGAGCACAGAATCGAAAATTGATCCAAGATTGATGGACAGATGTAGAATGATGCAAAAGGTCTAGATTTGATCTTGAAAAAAAGATACTGAAAGATTATATCTGATGAGAATTGATATGGAATTGAAGATGATTGATGATTCGGCAACGTTGTAAGATAATATCTGGATTTTGAACATGTAGATCAGAGAAAAAGGATACAAGGCAATTGATGAAAATGAAACAAACTGCTAGATAGGTAGGTAACTAAAAATATAACAGATTGGGACATGGTCAACGATGAATTAGGTGGATTGATGGTGAATGGGTGATGAAAGATGAAATCTGAAGCTGCAGGTGTGTAGAATGGAAAGATTGAAGGGATCTGGAATTAAGGGATCAAGAAGACAAATAGTTGACAGAATGGATGACATAGATAAACAAGATGATGTGGACCAGGTTGATGGAGACTGGGTTGAGTTGATGACAACCAGGAGTGATATAGGGTTTGATGGAATGGAAGATGGATGGAAATGACAATCTGTCAGATGAAGTTTGATGATGAGTGATGCAGGGGCAAAGCTCTGAGATGGCTAATGATCCTAAAAAACTGATGGGGAATAATGAAGGGATAACAATGGAGGATCCAATAATGTAAAGGAAAAAGAGAACTTCAAATCTCCAAAGGTGAGGCACAAGATCTCCAAAGCAGTTGAAAGGTGGTGATAACAACTGCAAAGAAGAGCAAGAAATGAAGCCAAGATCGTAAGAAATCTTAAAGTCTCAAAAATTACATCCTCAAAAGAGGAGGGGTATGGGTGTATTTATAGGGTCAATGATGACCCAGATGGGTCACCAATGACTGCGGCGGTCCATTGATTTGGGTGGTGGAAAATTGACTAGCTCGAGACAATGAGCCTTTGTGATGCGGGATTAGGGTTTTGGGTGGTAAATACGAGTTAGGGGTGTCTTGGGAAGATAAAAGGTGGTTGGGAGATAAGAAAGCATTAAATGGGGGTAGATGGGAACTAGGGATGATAAAATAATGAGTGTTTAGGGAGGATAAAAAGGATTAGATGAGGATTTAGGGACTAATTAATGATGATTAGGGAGGTAAGACAAATTAATGATATGATTAGGATGGGATTAAGGTGGAAAATAATAATTAAAGGGATAAATGAAATTTAGGAGGGAAAGGGGGATTTTAATGAGAAGAGAGGTATGTATGTAGAAAATGATGATAAAGGGGAGCAGACGTGGGATGAGGGACAAGAGATACCAAAAATTGGTGTCTACATTTGCCCCTTTTTGTTGAGTGGTTTGTGTTGGGAAAGCCATGAGACAAAAATGAGAAGTGATGAAGATGATGATGGTTGAGGTGCTCCCCCTCAAACTAGGGATTGATGATATGAAGAAGAATCAATTACTGGTTTGAAAGAGATAGATGAAGGGATAAATAGTGGAAAGGATGAGAAAAAAGAAGATGAAAGAAGATGCCCTAAGTGGAGAAAAAGGATAAATAAAAACAAAAAATAAAAAAACAAATATGGTGGTGATTTTGGAATCACTTTGGTAGGGAACAAAGTATGGCCTCAATGGAGATGATGACAATGTCCTACGGACCATCAAGTCGGAAAAAATCACAACAATATGGAGGGAGTCCAATGGGAATCCACTTGGATGGATGTGCAAGTCGTGGGACCAACATGTCAAAGGAAGACATCAAAAGTATGCACAAACAAATGAGAGGATAGTCAATATGCGATATCCTTCATACACGAGGAATCGATGAAATATGCATCCTGATAGGACGAAGATAAAATATGGCCACAATGGTGGGCTTAGGATGAAAAGATGGTGCCCCAAGAGGGACATGGAGATGATCGCATAACGGGTTGCTAGATGCGATTAAGGATGTGTGATGAGATTGGGGATATCGAGGAGAGTCTAACGGGTCAAATAAAGGTGTGCTATGAACAACACACAAGTCAAAAGTGGAAGAAAAGATAATTTTGAAGAGGGATAAGGTGAAAGGCATCTGATCTATAGTTCACCACCAAGATGGTGAACCTTTGTATTTTGATTTTGTAATAAAGATGCATAGATTTTGAGATAGAGCCCATAGAGGCCTATCGCAGATGTATGGACATTTTTTTTTTATGAGAATTATATATATGTATGTATGTATGATTTTTTCATGGCTTACATGAGTTGTATGATGACCTCTGTGATGGACGTGGATATTTGATTATAGTGTGGATGTTAGTTTAGATGTGAGATGCAATGTATATTGATGATGTGATGTTTTTGATTTGATATTAGATAGGTGATGTGATGCTTTGATTATAATGATTAAATGTTGTCATGGATATATGATGTGATTTATGGATTAAATCGATTTGATGATTTATGTTAGATAACATGATATATGTGTTTGTGATGTGATAGATATGAGATGATATGACTTGGGCTAAAGTAGAGATGATGGGTTTAGATGTGGAAGGGTATATATTAGAGTAGATGACTGATGTTTAGATGATGATAGGAATGTATGGATTTTGATATGATTAGATGATGATGTAGATGAGCTTAGATGTTGGAATGAGGATGTTTTACGAGTTTAGACAAATTAGGAGTAGAGATAGACGTAAGACAAAGATGAGATGATATTAGCTAGATTTAGATAGGGAAAGATAATTGTACAAAGGTTAAGAGAGCATAATTAATAGGATGTGACATTGATAGGGTGACCTTGATATGTGAGAAAGTACACTTCATCATAGAGAGGAATGTACATAGAAAATATTCCCTTGAATGGATTTGGAGGTAAACGTGAAAGGGAACAACACAAATCATTACACTTGCGACCATTGACAAGTGTTAACACATAACTAAAAATAGCTAGTTAGACTTAATATCACGAGGAAAAGATGGAATGTGTGCTTATAAACCTAGTGTAGACATGACAAATAGGTTAAGATGGAGCTTGTACAGGGAAAATGGGTTCTCCTTAGGTGGAAGTCCTAGGTCTATGCCCCAGCTCTGAGCAATATGGTGCAAATTGATCAATGTGGGAAGTTTGCTATAGATGGGAAAGTTGATCGATGCGGGAAGCTTTCCAGGGATGCTTGCTTTTGATATTTTATTTTTTCTTTTGAGATTTGGAAGGTTGATCAATGCGGGAAGCCTTTTACTGCCGTGATATAAGAAAGTATCCATCCTTTGAGGGAGTGGTCTACATTTGGATTTTTTACTTTTGATTTTTTTGAATTTTTAGATGGCAGGATAAGATATGCATGATAGTTGTCCTTCGAGGGATCAGTCTATACTTTTGAAATTTTTTTACTTTATATGAACAATTTTCCTTTGAGGGATCAGTCTATTTTTTTAAATGATAGCTTTTTTTATATGAGCATCCAAAATTTTGACTTGAGGATAGATTTGGGGATAGTCAACTAAACCACTTGGGAGGGGATGAAAATGTACGAGTGACACCTATGGACCCTTAACATGGTTCTAGTAGGTAGATAAGAGGGTGATGGATGTAATGATTGTGGGGTTCCCACCTAGAAGGAGGAACTTGTCCATAAGGAATATGCTATGAGAAGAGCCATGGTGCCCCATATTCAAGGTCATAGATAAGAAAGTGACGGTAGACCACATAATTCCAAATCATTACAATGAGAGATGGGGAGGATTGTGATGGAAGAAAGATCTTAGGAAGTGAATAAGATCATGTTGGTAGGTATGTTAATAGTAGAAGGGTCACAAGTGCAAGGCGTTGAGAGGTTCCATTTCCGGTTTACCATCAAGAGATGCTAAATGATAGGATCCAGACCCATACTTATGTGTGATAATGTATGGTCCAATCCAGTTGGGAGAAAACTTTCCATGTTGGATCCTTTCTAGAGTAGTGACATTCTGATTTTCTTTTAAGACTAGGTCACCCATATTAAAGTCATGTTCCTTGAGATGTTTGTTGTAAGGCATGTTTGATACACTCTTGATAGACATGATGGTGTTGAAGAGAGATTAAGTGACTCTCATCTAACAATTCAAGTTGTGCTAGATACTCTTGATGATAGTCCTCATCAGAGATAAAGTCACGGAGAGAAACCCGTAAGGATGGGATTTGGAATTTGAGAGGAAGAACGACTTCAGAGCCATAGATAAGAGAGAAAGGAGTAACGCCCATAGAGGTGTGGATGTTAATCCAATAGGCCCAAAGAGTGAAGGGGATATGAAGATGCCAATTACAACCTGATATGTCGACAACCTTCGATAAGGATGTTACAGAGAGTTTTGTTAGTGGCTTCAAGTTGGCTATTAGCTTGAGGATAGTAAGGGGATGAGAAGCTAAGATTGATATTGAAAGATTCACAAAGCTTCTTAAAGTATTTGTTTTTGAAGGATTTTGTGTTGTCCATGATGATTTTATGAGGGACACTGAAGCGGAAGATGATATGTTGATAGACAAAATCAATGATTTTGTTAGCTTTGGTGGATGCCAATGGAATGGATTCCACCCATTTGGTGAAGTATTCGGTTGCAGTGATGATAGAATGATGGTGTTGGGAAGAACGCGGATTGATGAGGCCAATGAGGTTGAGTCCCCATTGTGAGAAAGGCCAAAGATCTTGAGCTGGATGCAAGGCCTGACTAGGAATGTGAATAAGATTGGAATGTTGTTGGCACTTGACACACTTTTTGACATATTCACAACAATCTTGATTGAGGGCGGGCCAATAATAACCCATCCAAATAACGTGCTTGGAAATAACCAAACCACTTAAGTGTCCACCATAGATGTCATCATGGAATTCTTGGATAACACTAGATAGATTCATGAGATTTAAGGAAATGAAGCAAGATGCCATCAAACCCATGTTTGTGGAGGATGCCGCCAAAGATGACATAATGGTTAACACATTGAAGAAAATACCTCCTACCATTTTTGGATAGGTTGGAGGGAAGTTTATATTGAGATAGATAATCAAATATTTGAGAATACCAAAGATCCAATGGATTGGTATTAACATGATTGACACAAGGAAGCTCATGGACATGAGATGGTTGATCAAGACAATGAAAAACGATGAGAAATTTAGATTCTTCAATTTCCCATGGGATGAGAGATGCAGGATGTCATTGTGTCTGCAAAATGATTAGATGTGAGGGATGGTTTGGATGGTGTAGAAATATGAAGGCCTCAAGAAGAAAATTGATGATGTCCTTGTATTTTTGAAGGACTTAATTTTTGCATTGATAGGTTCCTTTGACTTGATTAATGATGAGCTGAGAGTCACCATAGATATCGAGGATTTGGATTCCAAGCATGACAGCGGTTTCAAGACCCAAGATGAGGGCTTCATACTTAGCCATATTGTTAGTGCATTCAAAATTAAGTTTGTAAGCGATGGGGATAGGAGTATCCCAAGGAGGAATGATGATAACACTGACACCTCCCCCTTGCTGACACTTAGATCCATCAAATAAAAGTGTCATCTAGAGGGGAGAAAATTCATGATCGATGGTGAAGATAGAATTGTCTGGAAATTTTTCATGAGGAAGATGATTGTGAGGAAGAGGGGCTTCGGCTAGTTGATTAATGATAGTCTGGCCCTTAATTGATTACAGAGAGATGAAATCTAAGTCAAAATTGGTCATGAGCATGAGCCATTGAATGATTCGGTCATTATGATAAGGTTTTGAATGCATGGTTTTAAGAGGATGAAATTTGGTGATGACATAGGTTTTGTGATTAAGGAGATAATGACAAAGCTTGGAGGTGGTGAAAAAGAGAGCACAACACAACTTTTCAGCTTCAGTGTAATGAGTCTCATAATCATGAAGGGTGTGACTGATGTAATAGACAACCTGCTCCCTGCCCTTCTCATCGTGATGTGCCAACATGGCACCCAAAGCATGATCAGTGGCAGAGATGTACAGTAGAAAGGTTCTCCCTCATGTGGAGGTGTGAGCATAGGCGGGGATAAAAGTTATTGCTTGAGATTGTCAAATTCCTTCTAGAAATTTTCATCCCAATTAAAGTCCATGTCTTTACAAAGAGGATGGTGAAAAGGTTGAAATGGTCAGAGAGTTGTGAGATGAAGTGACAGACTGATTGAAGTTGGCCTTGAAGACTGTGAAGTTGCTTTAGATTAGAAGGGGGAGGCATCTCAAGGATGGCTTTGATTTTGTGGGGTCAACTTCAATACCCCTAATAGAAATGATGAAGCCAAGGAGTTTTCCAGTTAGAACTCCAAAAACACACTTGGCTGGATTCAGATGAAGGAAGAACTGGATAAGACACACGAAGAGGATTTTAAGGATGGAAAGATGCTCCCACTGATGCTTGGATTTACCCAAGAGGTCATCAACGTAGTCCTCTACAATTTTTTGGATAAGGTCATGGAAGATGAATGTCATAACATGATGATAGGTGGCCCCTACATTTTTCAAACCAAAGGGCATGACACGATAACAAAAGGTCCCCCAAGGAGTGATGAAAGAAGTCTTATGTTGGTCTTCTGGTGTGATGAGAATTTGATTATAACTAGAAAAACCATCCATAAGAGAAATAATTTCATGGTTGACAATGAGGTCAATGAGTTGATCAATATTGGGAAGGGGAAAGTCATCTTTAGGGAAAGTGAGATTTAAATCCCAAAAGTTAGTACAGATACAGAGATTTCTAGAGGCTTTGGAAATGGGTAGGATGTTGGATACCCATCGCAGATAGTCAATAGGAATGATGAAATTGGCAGAGAAAAGGCGTTGTAAATCCTCTTTGACAAGAAGGACGATGCAGGGATGCATGTGGCAAAGTTTATGCTTAACTGAATTAGCATTAGGGATGGTGACAATGTTGTGAATGATGATAGAAGGATCAAGGCCTGACATGTTGGCGTAGGACCATGCAAAGGCTTGACTATATTTAGAGAGGAAGGTGGTGAAAGACTCAAGCTCTTGAGGATCAAGGGATTGACCCACTTTGAGGATGCAAGGCTCTTATGGAGTCCCAATGTTAATGTCGATGGTGGATTCATTGAGAAGAGTGGAGGTTTCCAAAGGTAAGGAATTATGAAGATAGGAATCATGTGCCCCCATATAGGAAAGAATGGAATCATCATCGGTACATTGAAGAAGGTCAATGGTAGGGGAATATTCCTCTATCACAATGGGAAATTGAAGGGGAAGAGACCTAGTTTCACCCTCACACTGATAAGTGACCGGTCCCAAAGTGATCGTGGAGATTAAAAAAAATAGAAGAGATGGACATGGTATCATCTGTATCCATGGGTTTTGGATGGGGAAGAGTTGGATGAGGGGTCGATATTCATAGGAGATGAAGATGGAGAAGGTGTGAGAGAGTCGGTGGATTTCTCCTTAAACCCTAACCCAAAATTTTCATGAGGCTTACGAGATTGGTCGATGATAAGATCGTGCATTCCTTTTTCATAAAACCCCATACCAAATCCTTTCCATGCACAATGATGGAGGTAGGTGTAGGAAAAGGATTTATTATAGAGGAAATAAAATCCATTGGTGTATGGCTTGGTGTGAGGTTGAGCGTCGATGTGAGAAGAAGGGTGGTCGATACCACCATAGATGAGATTGGTTCAAAGATGAGGTGGTCCAAAAGAAATGATGTCCCTGACATTAGGTTGATACATTGGTGCTTTATCAGGTCTACCAAGTCGATTAGGCATAAGAAGAGCATTAAGGGTGAGAAGGAAGTATTCCCCCAATGAAAGGTGGTGCATCACATTGTCAATAGATTCATTATTGGGTAACTTAGATGTAGGGAAAAATGAGCTAGTGGATGGTTCAGATAAATCTTGTTTAGGGACAAACACATCATTTTGTCAATAAGTACATGTGACATGCTTTAAGGGTGTAATGTTCTGCGGGAAGTGTTAGGATTTTTCCTTCATGCTCATATTTGATGCAATGATGGAGAGTGGAAGGGAAACAACACATGACATGGATCCATGGTCGTCCAAGTAAGATATTATACTGGAACTCCCCCTCAATGATGTAAAAGAGATCATGAAGGAGTATTTCACCGACACGGATGGGAAGGATAATTGTGCCCAAAGTGGGGGCCACAACGTCATTGAAAGGCACGATGGGTGATTGAGTGACAATGGAGTTGGGAAGCTTGAGTTGATTAAAGGTATGAGATGATATGATGTCAAGATGTTATCTTTATTGTCTATCATTGAACGTTGGACGAATGTATCGTTGATGCAAATAGTGATGAAAAGGGGTAAATCATGGTCTTTAGGTGAAATATCAGGAATTTCATGGAGTCATCAAAAGAGATGGCGGTAAGGCTTGAGTGCTCCAAAAGGGCCTCGAAAGGTTGAGTCTCATTTCTAGTGATAGGGATGAAATTGTAACGTTTATGAGAGTTTGTCTATGATTGGGGGAGATTTGGATGAGCTCATAAAGTGACATCTTAATCGGAGATTGATGGAGATGATTTACAATAATTTTCTTGATGACAGGGGATTGTTGGGTACACAAGGAAGCTAAGATGGATACCTTAGCTTTTGAAGAAGATGATGGAGTGGGATCTAGATGGAGTGGTGACAAAAAATTTGGTCTTAGATTGAGTAGGTGGTTGAGAATCATGAGGACGAGAGTGTGTGGTGATACAAATGACATCAATAAATAGAGGGGGACCTTCCTTGAGAGAGGTATTGCTTGAAGGAGCAATCGTGATAAAGATTTTAGATGATTTAGAAGATGATTTAGGAATATTGGGTTATGAAAATTTGATTGAAGGATTACGATTGGATGTGGGTGCACTAGTAGATGGAAGGTGATGATCTTCTTAAATGAGAAGATTGTCCTCTTTTATAAAATTGTGAATTATGCTTTGAAGAGCCCTACAATGTTCAATATCATGTCTGAGGGTACAATGATAAGCGTAAATGACATTAGGATCAAACCATGTGGGTTTTTACCCATGCGAATCAAAATATTTGATGGGAGGAAGAGTGATGGTGGATGCTATAATAAGTTGTTGAAGAATTTCTGAATAGGATCCAATGGGAGATTTTTGATGAGGGGGTTGTATGGGTTATAGATGAATTGGGTTTGAAGGTGGTAGATGAAGGTAAGAGTGGTGTTTTACTTTTATGAGTTTTTGGGTGCCTTTGATTATGATTTGGTCTTAGGAGAAGAAGAGATGGATGGTCGTGATTCTAGTTTAGATTTTATAGGAATAATAGGTGGCTTTGATTTAGTTTTAGTGATGATAGGGATTTTGGATGAAGGGAAAGGTCCCAAAATAGATGGAGGTGCTCCTAGGATTGATGATGAGATTAGATGGCTTAGAGTGATGGGGATTAGAAGGTGGTAGCTCCAACTTTTTGTGTGGGTGAGTGAGAGACTTCTGAGGAATAACACCAAGGATTTTGGTTTTTGTTGTGAAGGTTTACCCTTGGCGGGAATAACAATGATCTCTACAGGGGATGGTTCCTTAGAGGTAGGGTTGGATGATTTGGATGCAAATTTTGTGGATATGGGAGTTGAATGTGAAGGGGATGTTTAAATAAGAGGTTTTTTAAGATGGGGAGGAGCCATGATATTGTATATATTTTGTAGGTGTTGATGTGGGAGGTGTTTATGTGGGTGATGTGGATGAGATGGGAATATTGTTCGTGATTACATGAGGGGGAGATGTTTGCTTAGCAAGTTCAAATGTTGATATGGGAGTGGTTATAGGCATAGATGTGGTGATGGGTAAAGGAATGGAAGGGGACATAGGTAGAGGGCTATGTGAGGAGGATGTTGTGATAGATGTTGGGATAGGTATGAGTGGGGAGCTAGATGTAATGGATGTTGGTGTGGTAGGTGTAGATATGGATGAAGAAGTAGACATGATTGGAGTGGAAGTGGGTGGAATGGTCATGGGTATAGTTGATGTAGATATAATGGATGTGGAGATGGGTATGGATGTAGGTAAGATTGTAGAAGAATATGAAATAGTCATAGAATAAGTGGGTGAAGGAATGGTAGGTGTAGGTGATGATGCTAACTCTTGCCTTAGGTTGTTGACTGTATGGGCATTGGGTGCACTAAGATATAAGAGGAGGATTCTGATTATTTGGTGGATGGTTGGGGAAGGTTGTTTGAAGACATTGAAGAGGTTGATTGGGAGTGTGTTGGGATTATCTAATTAAAGGTCACCATGGTTCATGAGAAGTTGTACAAGATATTTAAAGGCACGACACTTCTCAATGTCATTGCCATATACTTGATGATATTTTCAATAGTACTCCTTAGGATGCCATGCACATTTAGGTCGTGATTCATCAAGAGGTCGGATAGGGGGAAGTTGGATGAGATGCACAACCATTAATTTTTCAAAAATAGAACTATAGGATTCCCCGAGAGGGGTATAGTTGGGGATTGGTCTATAGGAGCCCTTTGCGGAGGCTTAATGTGGGATGTAGATGCGGAAGAAGATTTGAATACGATAACATTAAACATGTTTTTAGATTTTTCACCATGGGTAGATGACTTAGTGAATTCAGGTTTTGGTTTATTGGATCAGAGTTTAACATGGCCTTGCTCAAGGGTGTGAAGTTCAAGTTTACAAGCCATGGTGAATGCCTCTTCGAAAGTTTGGAAGGATTGGATCTGAAGAGTGGAGGAAATATGCTTCACATAACAGTGAAAAGAGTTTGATTAGTTCGGTATGTGGAAGGGAGAAAGATAATTGATTGATTATGCCACACCATCTAGCGACAAAGTTTGCGATAGATTTGTCATCAAATTGTCTTATGACATAGAAATCTGTAATGGTGATTTTACGTGTAATGTTGATAAAAAAGTGCTCTAGGAATAGTTGTGTGAGTTGAGTGAAGGAGAATAGAGAATGTTGAGGAATGTCATTATACTAGTCCAAAGTGGGGTTGACCAATGACATAGGGAAGGTACGAAGCATAAGATCTTGGTCATGAGAAATAAGGTAACATGCATGCCTAAAGGAATGAAAGATGTTGTTGTGGGTCTGTCCTTACTGTTAAACTTGGAAAATTTTGGGAGATCTCAATGTGGCGGATAGGGTTTCACGAGAACTGATGGATTGATAGATTCGTTGTATATTTATTCGTAAGAGAAGGTGGTTTTAGACCCTAAAGTAGTGGCTTCAAGGTTGGCCATTCTACTTAGCAAAGTGTGAAGAGGGTCAATAGATGTGTGAGGATTAGAAGTAGATGGATGAGATTATGGGATATAATAGGTAGATGGGTGAGGTTGTGGATGAGATTGATATTGTTGTGGATAAGTAGGTGTTTGAGGGGTGGTTAATAAGGTGGAGGGTTTTTGAAGGGATGTGATTGAATGGGTTGGGAAATAGGATGTTGTTGAGAGGTAGCGATGTAATTAGATGGATAAGTTTTTTTTTTTTGTTGTTGAGAGATGGGGATGTTAGATTGAAATTGCATGGTTATGAGTGGGGATATAAGTATGAGGTGGTTGAGATGCTTGAGTAGATTAATTAGGGAAGGCATAACAAAAGGCACTTATAAGGGGAGGTTGGTGAGTTTGGATAGATTTTGAAGGATGAGGTTGTGAGGTGATGAAACTTGCATGGACATGGTATGTAGAGATGGGGACCAAAGTTTGATCATGTTGTTCAGGTGGTGGAAGGAGTAAATGGGACTCTTGTAATGTTTGGGTAGGTGCACTAATAACGACATTGGATTAAAAAGTGACGAGGAAAGAAGAATTGGGTGTGAGTGTTGATATGAGGAAGATTGGGAGGAATGGGAACCACCAGTTGAGTGGATTGGTGAGTTTAGGGGATTGTAGGGGAAGATTGATGGGAGCCAAGTTCATAATGTGTTGTGGAAAGTTAATTTATATCTCTTAGAAAGAATACAATGAGTTGTGATGTGAGGACTTAGGTGGCCTCAGGGTGAGAGTGGTAGGCATAATTTTTTTAAAGAGGAGGCCCATCGATAAGGAGATTGGTATATTTACAAAGAAGGTATTCATGAAGAGAAACCGGGTTGGCATCAATGAGGTTGTGGAATTCCACACATCCACGAGGGATGGTAGGAGGTCCAAAAGTATCCAAGGATACGCAAGATGGGGGTATAGCCGGTCTAGAAGGAATGGAAACAAAGGGATTAGTCTCAACATGGGGGTTGTTCTGGATAACTTGGGACTCATGGAGAGGGGGAATGGAAACCGTAGGTTAAGTAACTACAAAAGAAGAGACCAAGGGGGTGGAAGAGATAATAGAAAGGGTTGCAATTTTTTTAGGAAGTAATGTTTGAAATTGCAATATTGTTGGATGACATGACTTGTTCCATTTTTATTGCTTGAGAACATGTAGTAATGGGAATGAAACAATAAAACAAGAAACTATGCTGATTTTTAATATTTCAAACAAGTCACGTAGTAGAGATTTAATTATCTAGATTATTAGAAGAATGCAAGAAAGAAAATAAAATGGGCTCAAAAGGGGAACCTAAGAAATAAACATTTTTTGAAAAATTTTAGGTTGTTTTGGTTTGTGTCCTCAATATACTCGAAGGTACTTGAGGCTCAAATATGTGACGAATACTAGTATGGGGCCTGATATGGAGGCCTACCCCCACACTTAATGCATCACATAAATAAGGGCATTGTGTACTTAGCCAATATAACGATAGCTAAAAAAAATTATAACGTGATAAAAAAACCACATATTCTTTCCTATTGGGTGATAAAATCCCAATAGTTCCACCTAGAAGAATATGTTTAAGATGTGTAAGTTGATGTGTGTGTTTTGGATGTGTATGGAAGGAGTGAATGCAAATAATTGACCTCTTAATTAGACTATGTTGTCAAGTAAATATGAAGAGGTTCTTTTTAAGTCCAAAATAGAAATGTGAATTTTGATGAATTCAAACATAAAAGAACGGAAATATGATGTAAAAAGAGAAAATATGGAAAAACGAAGAATACCTAGATAATATTATTTTTCCTTTTTAGTTAATTTCTATTTTAGCAAGTGTGTTGTTGATCCAAGAAAGTGAATCCACCAATTAGACTATGTTGTGAAGCAAATATGAAGAGGTCCAAGTCCAAAATAGAAATGTGAAATTATGAATAAACAGAAAAGAAGGGAAATATGATATAAAAAGAGAAAATATGGAAGATGGAAACCTAGATAACATTATTTTTCCTTTTTATTTAATTTCTATCTTAAAAAGCAAATGAAAAAATCCACCAAGTACACAAGAAAGGAAAGATCACTTGCAAGGTTAGAAAAGGGTGGGTAAATGGAAATGAAAACAAATGAAAGAACTCACCAAAGAAGGGAGGGTCCCACTGGACGTGCCAGAATGTTGAACTGGTTTTCTTGCTCCTATTTTGGATTAGTGAAATGATAACAAAGAAAAGAAGCAACTCCATTAATGAGAGGGTTTAAAGGTACCTCTAGATGATATTATGATGGATACCGGTGTAAAAGATCCTCCTCGTAGCAAGCTTGATTACCTAAAAAAAAAAAGAAACTAAACAAGAAAATGATTAGTAGATAGGATGGTGGGTTATTCAACGATGCCGGTCCTGAGAAGTGAAAACTTCCTAAGATGGATTTCAACCCATTTTTTTGATAAAATATAGATAAAATCTCGATGGATAAGTGATAATAGGATTTGTAATGAAAAAGATAAGATAAAATGTAGATCAAGTAATAGCAAATGATAAAAATTGACCCAAACATGCTCGGGTTGAAGGTGACTTGAGACTGTACAGAATAGTTGACAGTAACTAGGACATTGTAGAAATAAAATGCATTAAAAACATACTTGAAAGATTATTATGAATTTGATCTGGAACTAAATATGATGCTAAGATGTTGTAGGAAATTTGGATTTGATGATAACAAAAAAGTTGTAAGAAAATTGATATATTTGAAAATAAGAACTGCTACCAGGGTCAATGACAACAAGTTCCAACAAGGGTGACTGGATGTGATGAAGATGATATCTAAAGTTACAGGTGTGCATAATGACAAGATTGGAATATCTGGGGGATCAAGGGATTGAAAAATAGATAATTACTAGAATAAATGACAAAAAGGAAAACAAATGTGAACTGAGTTGACGACAACTAGGTAGGGTTGATGGCGACTAGGAGTGATCTAGGGTTTTATGGATAAAGGTGGATGGAAATGACGATTTGTAGAAAGAAATAGAGAATGAGAGATGGAGGGGAATATATTTGGGATGGCTAATGATCCTACAAAATTGATGGATAATAATGAAGGGATGACAATGGAGGATTTGATAATGCAAAAGAAAAAGATAAATTCAAATCTCCTAGGGTGTGGCTCAAGATATCCAAAGTATCTCTAAGGTGGTGATAACAACTACAAATAAGAGCAAGAAATGAAGCCAAGATCGCAAAAAAGGCCTGAAGTCTCAAAATTTACATCCTAGTGAGAGGATGGGTATGGGTGTATTTATAGGGTTAATGGCAACTTGGATGGGTTTCTGGTGACTGCAGTGGTCCATTGATTTGGGCTGTGGATAATTGACTAGCTTGAGACAATGAGCCCTTGTGAGGTGGGATTAGGGTTTTGGGAGGTTAATACGGGTTAGGTTGTCTTGGGGAGATAAAAAATGGTTGGGAGATAAGAAAACATTAAATGAAGGTAGATAGGAACATAGGAATAATAAAAATTAGGTTTAGGGAGGATAATAGGATTAGATGAGGGTTTAGGACTAATTAATTTTGATTAGGGAGTGTTAAGGGAAGAAAAATTAATGATATGATTAGGATGGGATTAAGGTGAAAATAAAAATTAAAGGGATAAATGAAATTTAGGAGGGAAAACTTCATGACCGAAGACTTCACAATGACGAGTGCAACTCATCAGTGGTTCATAATGTAAGGTAACCCCAAGGGTAGAATTTTGAATCAACTATTAGTCCATTTCAACCTACTTTCCTCCCAAGGGAATAAGTCGTTCTGGAGGTTGATAAATGAAATTTAGTAGGGAACAATATTGCAGCCAAATATGAAGAATACAAGGCTCTTTCAAACGATATATGTGATGTTATTTCACTTATTGAATTCATAGGGGTAAACAAGGGCAGGTCAAGGCCGGAGCCTAGACCTCAAGCGCTACAAAGGGAATTTCAAAATGTTTTGGAGAAAGTGACAATCTCCACATTTGATGGTTCCAACAAGGACAATCGGTGCATGGATGAAAATGTTAGGGTTAAACCCTAGACCACAAGAATATGCCAAGGAGCTAAACCCAACAGGGTTTCTCTTGAAAAACAACACCTCAAGAGGTCAAGGAAGAAATCATGGAGCATGAGTAGAGGAAAGAGGAAAATTTTGATTTGCAAGATTGTGGAGAGAATTTATTGGTTGAAGCCAAATATTTAGTTGATAATGATGATGTTTAGCTTACTGTAATTTTTTGAACAAGTGTTCTTGACTTCGGCAAGAACCATGAAGATGTTCCATATGCGTGTCAACAAAATATGGAAGGATTCAAGGTGAAAAGATCTTCACTTGCTGAAGAAACAAAGGAAAATGAGGGTAAGATCCTTGTGCGTAGCTCGAGGTATGCCAATGATGACCATATTTCTGATTTGTTGTTTCCTCCTATGTCACTACCATATTTTTGTCATCATAGAAAATATGTTAAGAAGCATGTTGTGTCCAAAGAGACAACTTATAGCTATGTGCATGTTGCTTCTTTTATTCAAGGCCAAGATTGCTTTGGATGGATGGTCTTCAGAGGATCAAGGTAAATGCCATCTCTTACAGTTGGAATGGAAGAAAAATTATGAGAATGCATATAAATTTTGTTGTACATTCGAACCTAATTGTGAAGGATGAGATGTTACAAAATGGCTTCATCATCCCTTGCACCAAGAGGATCCAACAACTCAAGATCACATTGGGAAGGCACATGATAAGTAATGATTTCTATGTTGTCGGTATTGGAGATACAAATTTGGTACTTGAAATACAAAGGTTGCATTTCTTGGGTGAATTTAACCAAAACTACCAATCTATGAAGTTAAGATTCAAGCTTGATGGCTAAGAGGTTGTGCTTCAAGGCATGACAAATAAAGCTCCTCAAGTTGCTACAACAAAGGGATGGAAATAATTTTTGCAAAAAAGCAAGGCATATGGATAGCACATGGTAAGAAAAACTCCCAACTTTTAGTTTTAAAACAAGTCACTTCAAAGGAATTTCTAGCTCCTAATCAATACACATGCTCTTAGAAGAAGTCTTATGATAAATGTAGATGTTGAGTTCATGAAATCAACATTTGGAAGCGAGAAAGATGGATGTTATCTTGTTGTCCAAAGCATTATAACTCAGCATGACAATGACAATATGATTGTTTGTAGTAGGAGCATTGATTTATGAGTTTTGAAGCATGTCGTCATAAGTTGGATTCCAATCACTACGATCTCAATTTTGAGGAAGTAAATGCATGGTTATAGTTATGTTTGGGCAACATGATTGAATTTTTGGAAATCCATCTCTTGAATGAAGATTGGGAGGTGGTTGCAAGCAATGGAAGAGAACTTGCCATCATGTCTATGAGGCATGAAGGAGGGATGTTGTAAAACCCTTGTTTTCTTTAACGTGTTTGTTCTATGTGCAGGCCCAAAAATGGAGAAGAAATAAGGAAACAGGGAAGAACAATTAAGTTTGTTATCAGCCCAAGTAAGTAATAATGAACATGAAATTGCAGCGGAATATGAAGAGATGTATCCACAAGCCCAAAAAGCACACCGGAAAGAAGTTGATACGATAACCAAGATAAAAGAGTTGCTTGACACATTTGGGGCAACAATGAGAGTGATTTTTGGTATCACTATCGTCACCTTCACCAACCACTTGACTGCTCCTTTTGCTCTCATGCAAAAGATTTTACATGTTCCTTCACACACGGGGAGTTCTTTTTCGATTGGTGATGGTTAATATGGGATTTTCACGGTTGTTCTTAGTCCCTACATTGCCTAAATTGTTGATTTTTGTAAGAAATTTCCACTTTGGTATATTTTGTACCTTTTTCATGTTGTTGGACATGAAAATAGTAGGTATATGATTGTTGTTCCCAACTAAGGACAAGTGTAAGTTTGCACAAATTAAGGAAAAATCCTTGATGAAAAAGGTTGGCAAGAAGGTTCAGTTGAAGACAATTTTTATGACAACCACCAAAGTGATTAGTTGGGTGGGAACCCAAGTGTTTTGTGGTTGTTTTAATTCACTTCCAGCCGATCTACAATCTTTTTTTAATCAAATATTAAAAGGAACAAACCACAAAATCATTGGCAACCACCACATTATTTTAGTTGCATTCATATTTGGGGATACGAGATGTCCTCCCACCATTGTTGCCAAGGTTATAACGAAGAGAGAGGAGGCCATATTAAAATGTTTTAGCTTGTCTAGTTGCTGATTATTAATCAATTGTTTGCTTTATGTCTGAGGTTACAACAATTTGGAAGGCTTTGAGTACAACTAAGTATGCAAATAACAAATTTGTTAGTGTTTTTTTGAAGAAGAAAATGAAGACAATATGTGTATGAGCTTGTTTTTGCAAGAGCTCTTTCATTTGACGTGTACATGATCCAAATTATAAAAGCATTATAATGTATTTCTTCACTTTGGCATAATAATAATTGGGCTAAGAGCTTGCAATTGATTAAGGGCAAGCAATTTTGGGAGGGGAGGACTTTAATGTCCCCTTCTTCAGGCTAGTCATTTTAAAGACCTTGAGCTCGTTCCACTTTCTGTAGGTTAAAAAGGATTGAGCAAGGGAAGTTAATGTCATGTTTTTCAGTTGTTTTGTGAGCTTTGCATTCTTTTTTAGTAATTTTATAAGTAGTCAGGTTGACTGGGTAAAGGAGAAAAGCCAAATGAAAAATAGACGAAAAAGGAACTATTATGTCCCCAAGAAGGCCGGTCTTCTTTAGAAGGTTCTAATTGGTTTTTGGCGCCACCTCTAGATATTTAAAGGGGTCACTTGGCTTCGAAGAGGTTATGCATATTTTTGGAAATTATTTATGTTGGAGTTGGAGCATGTTTGCTTTCTCTCTTCCATTGAGGATGAAAACCCTCTTGGAAAACCTATTGAGAACATAACCCCTCAGTAGTGCACCGATTTGAGGATGAAACCCCTCAAGCTTGCAACAAGGTGATCCCACAAGGAGTTGTATTCAGTTTTGAAGGCATTTCCAGCCCTCTCCTAGGGCGACGACTTGCCCTAAGGTGGTGTTTGTGGTCTTCTAGGGCACAATAATTTCAAATTCAACCCTCATTGTGTTTCTCATATTTTTAGCAGATAAGACTCTACATTTGTGCTTCAATTTGGGGCTTGTAATCCTTTATTTCCAACCATATTTGTAAGGATGTTCACTATTGTTATTATATTTAATTAAATAAATTCCAGCTAGGGTTTGAAGGCTCATTTCTTGGTTTATATTTATTCTAAAATATTTGTAAAGTTCCCTACATTTTTTGGATTGTATAATAAAAATATTTTCGGAGAGATATTGCATTTTCCTTGTTATAAAAAATTGAATTGTTGTACCTTGTTGTCATAAATTTCAGTTGGTTATAATTTTCAGTTTATTATCTATTGGTTTGTGCAATTTCCCTTTATTTCAGTTAGATCCCGGAAAGGGGCATTACACAGTCCTCCCTTCCCAAAACTTACTTGTCCTCAAGAAATGTTGGTTCACTTCCACTCATCCATTCTGAATCTTCCTGCAAATACCAGGATCCCAAATCCATTTTAAGAATTTGCAATTTGCAATTCTTGATGCAGTTGGCTTCTGTTGCACCTCTTAGCTCCTCCTATTCAATGAAGAACCTAGAATACAAAATCCTTGGGTTCCAATAGATCCTTCAATGATATGACAAGTTGTATCTACCAAAATTTGGTGCAAATCAAATTGTGAATAGGCTAGAAACAAGTTACAACCACAAACTACCTGGAATTTCGTCGGAATCATCACTATGGTGTATCTATTGTTTGTTTTGTTCAGCTAAAACCTTATACCCACATCATCCAATGATTAAAAAAACCCTTAAAATGTGTAAACTTGTAGTTGTTCATGATTGCTAATAGCAGTTCCGAGCCTGGTATTTTCAAGACAAACATGACAATGGTATAAGAACCGCAAAATTGGAACTCATAAAAAAATGTGAACAATGTAGAGGCTGAGAACTGCCATATAAGGACTGAAGATACTCCATTAATAGTCACAAACTTAAAAGTCTTCCTTCCCAAGACTGCAAACCCCTGTAACTGCATTAGTATGCATGCAAATGAAGTGATATGATGGCTGATAATGGTGTTGACAAGAACATCAAGACTGAAAGTTAGACTCATAGCCGCCCTATGTGTATTACCTTATTATTTGATGGAATGATATTATCACCACTTGCTCCCTTCATACCTTGTTGGTGGTCCTTTGCACAAATATCTAAATTTAGAGTTACCCACCATGCTTATGTTGCACTATTATGGTCTTCATGTAAACTTCTCCTTGAGATTTTCTTGTAGTGCACATAACATCTCAAAAGGAAGGATATATCCAACACAATTCCTCCTTAACCCTTGATGGCCCTCCTTACTCAATGGCAATCCTAGAAGTGCAAAATCAAATACCATGCAATGTTGATCCATAGTACCACAATGAGCATGACAATAACTCCTTTGATTTTCAATAGATCTTACTATTGTATTGTAGGCTGAAACCCTCGTGAATTAGTACCATGAAGCTTGCATGCAAGCTAGAACGAAGTTGCAATAGTCATAGTTCATTTGACAACTGGTGTAATTGCTTTTAGCAACTCCCATAGCTAAACCCATCCACAAACAATATGATACAAGAAAAATTCCTTTAAGTGTGCAAACTAGGGGCTGAATGTGACTAATAACAACAATCCAAAATCGATAACACTGAAAATTAGTAGTATAAGAATGGTACAACTATCATAGCTAGAATCCCTTGAAAAATCAGTAATATGGAAGCTTGAAGTAAGCATACATTTGTTGAAAATACTCCAATGGCAGCAACACACTAGAAATTACTAAGTCTTACAACTGAAAAACACATGTGACTGGAAAAGAAGTACGAAGGAGGCTGGAAATATTCAAAATAGATCTAAAGTTGGAAACCATCTTCCTAAGGGCCCTTGGTTCATGTTTCTTGAAACCAACACTGATCCCTACCATGTATAGTTGGTGGCTTCCAACAAGAAAGCTCCATCTTGCAAAATATATCATTTCGTGACCACCTTAGGGGGTAATATTGAGTATGTCCAAGACAAACCAAACATTATCATAATGAAGTATCTTACCCGAGGATAGACCCTCAGTTGTCTCTTTTCCTCGACTTCGTTGAAATAAACCTTTTGTTGGATTGTAATCCTAGAAGTCAATAAGATATCCTTCTTTTAATTAGATTTCATACCTTCTTCCTTGATTTTATGTAGGTGTTGTTTTGCTTGAATAACTTAGCCATTCATCACATCTTTTTTTGGTCCTCATTACATCCTCTACACTTGTCTGCAATGTGGTTAGTTTCTTTTCAACAACGTTTTTTGATTCTTTTTAAGATAAGATCTCATTACCTTTGATTTGAATAGTGGATTCCTCCACGGGCTGCTTTCTCACAATTTCTTGCAGCTCTTTTATGTATTCATACAGACCTCTTTTATTTAGATATCTCACTTCGAGTAACTCCGGGACCTCATTAAAGAAAATTCAAGATTTAAAACTATCAGGCATACCTTGATACTGGTCAATTATTTGGGTGGCCTCAAGTTTGTAACCTTCCTTGTCTTTGTGTAGCATTGTACTGCTTTTTATTTTGCAAGGTTTGAACTAACTTTGACATAAATTCTTTCGCTGTCCTTTGGTTTGTTCCCTCCAAATCCCTCTGAATTTGACTGATTGTTTCCTACAACAAACTCATTTTATTTGTAGGAACTTTCTTTTATTTGTTCCCCCTTTTTTTTTGCTTGATCCACTAATTGACAAGAATTTAGCTTTGATGCCATTGTAATGTCCCTTTAAGTCAAAAACAAGAGCAATTTGGATTTCATAGGAAACCCTTGTGCAATAATATGATTTTTATGTGAACCCTCAAGAAAGAAAATACCCAAATCTAGAAATATACCACTGAAATATCCCTTTTAGAGAAAAGTTAATAAAAATTGATTTTTCTAAAAAACTCTATGGCAGAGATGATTAAATTGACTTTTTTATTAATGCGCTTCAACGTAAAATATTACAAAACTAGAAATAACTACAAAAATAGATTTTTGGAATTTATTTTATTTATTTTCACCCCCTAAAATAGGAAAAATACTTGCGTAAGATTACATCATTTTTTTTGACAAATAGTGCCTCTCATAACAAGAAGAGACCAAATGATACACGTGCAAACCGAAATGGATGAAATCTGCCCACATATGGTGCCCTAACGTTGCTATGAAATACCCTAAAGGTTACGTTAACTCTAGAAATCACTGCAAATCGTGCCATAGTTGTCTCTGATTAAAGTCTTAGCAGATGTCTCTCCACTGGCTGAATTTCTTCACTTGAAAAGCAAATATGAATCAGGAAATGTAGAAAACCTACCTTGTTGAATTGAAAATTGTCACAAACTGAAAATAAACGCACCCTAGTTGAACTAAAAGTGGTTACAAATTGAAAATCATTGTCTAAAGCACAAATGTGATTGCTAAAACCCAAATGCAATCTTTTATTGGAACCACCGCAGAAGATTAGAGGGTTTTCATCCGCAAATCTAAATACACCTAGGAGTTTTCATCCTCAAATGCAAAAGTAGGAGCAACATATCAAACCTTCAATGTTATAATAGATGAGAGTAAAAAAATCCCTCCAAATGACCCCTTTAAGCCAAAAACAAGAGCAATTTAGATTTCGTAGGTGTTGTTTTGCTTGAGTGGCTATCAACTTAGCTTCTTTAGCTCTTCTTAGTCATTCATCACACCTTTTTTGGATCCTCATTACATCCTCTACGCTTGTCTGCAATGTGTTTAGTTTCTTTTCAACCAAGTTCTCTTAATCCTTTTCAAATAAGATCTCCTTGCCTTTGACTTGCATAGTGGATTCCTCGATGCGCTGTTTTCTCACAATTTCTTGCAATGCTTTTATGTATTCATGCAAAACCTCTTTTATTTGGATATCTCACTTCTAGTAACTCCGGGAACTCATTAAAGGAAATTCGAGATTTTAAACTATTAGGCATACCTTGATACTGGTCAATTATTCGGGTGGCCTCGTGTTTGTATATTTCCTTGTCTTTGCGTAGCCTTTGGGTAGCCTTGTACTACTTTATATTCTATAAGGTTTGAACTAATTCTGACATAAATTCTTTTATTGTCCTTTGGATTGTTCCCTCCAAATCGCTATGACCTCGACTGATTGTTTCCTACAACAAACTCATTTTATTTGTAGGAACATTATTTTATTTGTTCACCGTTTTCTTTGTTTGATCCACAGACTAACAAGAATTTAGTTGTGATACCACTGTAATGTCCCTTTAAGCCAAAAACAAGAGCAATTTAGATTTCGTAGAAAACCTTGGTGCAATAATGTGATTTTTATGCGAACCCTCAAAATAGAAAATACCCAAATCTAAAAATATACCACTAAAATATCCCTTTTAGGGCAAATTTAATAAAAAATAATTTTTCTAACAAAGTCTATCGCAGAAATGATAAAATTGACTTTTGTATTAATGCCCTTCAAGGTAAAATATTACAAAGCTGGAAATAACTAGAAAAATAGATTTTTGGAATTTATTTTCCCCCATAAAACTAGAAAAATACCCACATAAGATTACAACATTTTTTCTGACACATGATGCCTCTCATAACAAGAAAAGACCAAATGATACATGTGCAAATCAGAATAGATGATATATGCCCAAGGATGATGCCCAAATGTTGGTATGCAATCCTCTAAAGGTGACCTCATCCTTAGAAATCGTTGCAAATCATGCCCTAGTTGTCTCTGATTGAAGTCTTGGCAAATGTCTCTCCATTGGCTGAATTTCTTCTCTTGAAACATAAATTTGAAGTGGGAAATGTAGAAATTGTGCCCCATTGAATTACAAATTGTCACAAACTGAAAGTGGTCACAAATTGAAAATCACTCTCTGAAGCACAAATGTGATTGTTAAAGCCCAAATGCAATCTTTGATTAGAATCACCTCAGAAGATTAGAGTTTTCATCCTCAAATCTAAATACACCAGAGAGTTTTCGTCCTCAAATGCAAAAGTAGGAGCAACATCTCAAACCTTCAATGTTAAAGTATATGAGGGTAAAAAATTCCCTCCAAATGACCCCTTAACACTCTTTTATAACTTTATTTTCACTTTTCCCAAGGAAATGCCTCCAAAAGTAAGTTTTCCTTTTCTATTTGCACATTGACATTATTTTACCAAAAATTAACTTTTTATAATAATAAAACACGTGCTTTTTATAAAGTTATTTTTTTGACACTTAGGTTGTATTATTAATTGATTTTGCTTTGTTCGAAAATATGGCATGACAATGCTACCCAACTGCACTTATGGATAGGGATCTTCATCTCAAGAAAGGCAATTCCCAAGTTTATAATAAATAGACTTAAACAGATTTGTTTCAACAAGTTTACAATACTACAGACAAAAAGTCCATGAGTCACTAGCTAAATGTAGATTGTTTCTTCTAATATTTAGAAGTAATAAAATCCAAGTGTGGTTTGTTTATGTTCCTTGCCAAATAGTTGATGTAATACAATTTTGAGTCATTGTCAACTTTTGAGTGTGCTCTCACTTAGCTACTAATAGTTGTTTGTATATTAAGTGGTGGTGGTGTTTGATGATGATGATGATGATAGTGTCCACAAAAGGCTAAAATTGGTCCATGGAGATGGAAAAAATACAATGTAAACTAGCATTCAACCATGGCATCATGTTATTGAAGAGCTTGTCAAATAATTGGTGTTCAATGCAATCCATACTTCAATCAAAGCAATACATAGAAATCTAACTATGTACCATAAAACGCCCCATTAGCCCTAGGTCTATGCATCATATCACTTATTCAAACTTTGTCCAATATAGAAAATCCTTTCTCTTGAGCCTTTTATAGTCATTTCATAAGCTATAAAGCACTTAACTACCAAGTTACCAATATCTACAAAACTGGCTTGTGTAATGCCCCCATTCATCATTGCTCTGTTATTCTGTGGCGACCGTGCTTCTAAGGGCTAAACGCCGTTGTGTTCCCTTTGAAACGTTGGTGTCATCGTCTTGTTGAGCTTGCCTGCTTGCGTCGGTGTCGATGTTTTGGTTGCTGGCCCGCAGCGTCCCTCGCGATTTATCCTATTAAAGGAAGACCTTGTTCTTGCTATATCGAACCTCCTGTTGATTGTTGTTTGTTGCCTGCCTGATATTTTTGCCGTAGTTTTGGTCACTCTCATGCTCGACCTCTCGATTGAATAATTAGTATTATTATTATTATTATTTTTAATTGTTGTCACTTTTGTGCTAAGTCCTAAACGATTTTTTTTGAACCCCGTTTTGGGTGTCGCGACATTTTTTTAAAAACATAATAAAAATGAATAATAAAAGAACGAATATCAGTTATACTTCGTAGTTGGTTATTGTCGTCAGTTCGTCGACCTAACGGAATTTAAAAAAATGAAATTGTGATTAATTAGATTTATTTCATTTTGTGGATAAGTAATTTTTGCCTGACAAGTTGGTGAGAAGTGGGAGATTATTATTGGGCCCCCTGTTTTCTGCCCTAGTCGGCTATAAAATTAATGATGAAATTGACCTTTGCTGGATTGGGGCGCCTTTTCCCTCCATACTGGCCGCTTACCCTGCAAATGGAATTCATTATTATATCTTCCTTGTTTTTATTTTTTTTGTCTTTTACCTGCACTGCATTGTTGCTGGCCGCGTGAGATTGGAGGAGGGAAGTTTTTGTTGAGTTTTGTTTCTGTTGGTGTGTAAACTCTGGCTGGGCGCAGTCCCTAGTGTTTTGGGACAGCCACATGTTTCTCTGGCCGTGTTTTCTTGGGGTGTGCTGCGTGAGGAGTGGTGGAAAACGTGAGAAAAGGGTGTCTTTCTCTTGTTGCGCCCCTGTCCCTTGTTTTCTTTGTTTTTCTCCACCTTCCCTGGCCACATTGGATCCTGCTCACGCCTAATGTTGGATGGGCATTTGGAAAACGTGGAGGAAGCTTTGCTGAGTGCGCAGGACTGTTGGAACTCTTCCCTGCTGGCCGCGTGGGTCTGTTATGGTGGTTATAGATGAAACTACAAGCTGGTGCAGTAGGCGTGTTACCTCCTCTTTCATTGGGTGCTGCGAGGTGTGTTCTTGTTGGGGATCCACAGCAATAGACTGCAACAGTTTTAGCCAGGCAGCAGGCATGTTGCAGTATAGTAGAAGCCTCTTTGAGCGCTTCCAACAAGCAGGGTGTCCAACTATGTTGTTACCTGTTCAATATTGAATGCATCCTCAAATTTGGGATTCTCCTTCAAGATTATTTTTTTTTATCAAAATCGATTAAGTGACAGTAAGAGTGTTACCAGGAGAGCCTGGTAATAAAAGCCTTCATAAGTGTGGCGCTTGCATTATTCATAGCAGGATGGGTTGTTTGACGGAAGTCTTTAAATCTGTCGGGTGGTTTTGCCGGGTTCCTGGTAATGTCAGCATCTATCATGGCTTCCTATAGGTTTGGAGCTCTCCTCGTGTTTTTCTTCACATCCTCAAAGCTCACAAAGCTTGGTACTGAAAAAGAAGTGCAAAAATGAAGCTTAATACAAGGAGGGAGGCCAACGGGATTGGATGCAAGTGCTAGTGAATAGTTCGATTGCCACAGCACTAGCGTTAGGAGTTGCATATTTGACAGGCTGGAATGATATCTGTTTGAACTCAGAAAAGGCACCTTTGGTTACTGGTCTGATTGGTGGTATACTTGGACACTATGCATGCTGTAACGGTGATACTTGGTCTTCGGAAATTGGTGTTCTTAGTAACAGCCAACCTCGGCTCATTACTACCTTCAAGGACCTGTTTCAGCGTGCCCTTGTCTTGGGAAGCGCATTAAAGGCATGATAAGCCCTAACCCTCTCTCTTAATGATTTATTTCCTTTAGCATTTAGATAAATCAATCTCTACAATTTTGTTTGAATTCTGTATATGTGAGTCTCTTTTGGATTGTTGATGTGTTATTCTCTTTTACTAAGTAAATAACGTTTTGGACTCTTGATATTATTTAATATTTATTTACATATATATGTTGACTCTTTCTTGAAAGAGATGCCCGAAAGAGATGGGTTTCAAATGACTTTTAATCATAATTGCATGAACTGATCTCTCCCCTCCTTTACAATTTATCTTATTTACTATTTGAGTAGAAGAAATCTCTACATCGATTCTTGCCTACTGATCTTATAATGTTGGTTTATCTTTTTGCCTTGTTTCTTCCTTTGAATGATGGTTTCTGTAGAAAATATTATGGAGCGTGAATGAGGTTTATAATTTGTCTTGTATTGTTTATATTATGTAGAACATGGCTTGAAAACGGGAATTTTCTTGGAAGACTGTGTTTGTCTATTAATGTGGATTAATAATAATATAACCCCCCCCCATTAGGATTGAAGGTTTCTATTTGGGGAGAGTCGTACTGGTTTTACTGGTCCTTTCTAGATACTATCCGACTCCTTTGATTATCGTTTACCTTGGGGATTGTTGAAAACCCCTCACCAGGCCCTCTATTATTATTATTACTATGAGCTTATTTTAGATTGGAAACCTCCTGAAGCTTGCGTTAATGGGTTTTCTATGACCTTTACGAATATGTTATGCACGCAAGTCATTATCCTGTGTGGATAATTCTTTGGCTTAATTTTGAGGCACTACTTGGATCTTTGAATTGGTTAAAGTAATATTGGATACATCGAACTCTCATGAATGACGACATTCTTCAAGTTTGATTAATATGTGATGTCCTCATGCATATGAATTCAAGCAATGCTTGAAATATGAAATTATAAATTTATCTTATACTTTGACCTTGAAGCTTGTCGAAAGACTTTTGGTAGGAAAACAGATGAATAGGGAAGTTAAGATAACTACCCTAAAATGGAGTCATGCATAGCCTTAAGTAAAGGTGACAGCTACCAGAATGGGACTGTGCATACCATATATGACAGTAAGGATAGAAGTCGACCTGAAATTATTTAACTTCATCATATAGGGCAATGATTAATACCCATAAATTGAGATATGCAAGTGGATGATGAATTATATAATATGATATATTATGTTATCAGGTAACCCATAAGGATAAATATGTTATTTCAATACTTGGTTAACGCGTGGAATATTTTTCTGGCATTTACGATGATTATTATGTTAGCTAAAAATTGATACTTGCATCCCAATTGGGAGTTGAGATAATGTTGATACTTGCATTTATAGTGGCTTGGACCACGCATACATATTTTAGCTAGCCAAATGTCCCTTCTACTCATTAACAAAGTATGACGGTATTGTTGTTTGTAATTCATTCCTCTGAGTTGGACTCTTATACTAATAGAGGCATATAAAGACATGATATTAAACAACCAATAGGATATCTAAATAATATATGAACTTACTGATTTGTGGAACCCTTGTTTACATAAGTATATTCTTAAAATTGTGAGATAAATATCAAAAGTATACTTACATATCCTTGATTTTCTATAAAGGTTTGATACTTGGGTAATATTGATGAATATCATAAGATTGACACTTGTATTTATTATAGGAGCTTAATGTCGTTGGTGTTTTTATTTAATCGAAAGATAATATAGTTGGACACTTATATATGTGAAGTAGGTTGAGGGTTTTAGGTGAGCGTTATTATTACTACTGTAATTTAATTATGATTAAATGCAAGGTTAAGGTTGCATATCTCTCCACTTAGAATTTTTGTTCATATGTAAGCAAATTTTAGGGAAGTGAACAATAATGGGTATGAAATGTATTATCATGAAATGTGCAGTTAAGATTTGAATACATGATTAGGAATTATTTGATAGGGAGTATTGCAAACTTTCATTTATTTAAATGCTAGATGGCATAAGTTATTAGGTGAGGTTTATATCTTATCATACTTAGTTCTAGCGAACTGGCTTTAGTAAATATTTGTGCAGATGGATTATGCGAGTAGATTAAAGGAAAAGAGTGTAAAAGTTTCATCAGTTCAAACTATGAAGTTCTTTGTAGAAAGTTCATTGTGTTGTAAATTTTGTAACATTGCTTGCAAGGAGTTTAGAAGATCTCTTGTCTCGGTATGTTCGGAAAACTACGTGGTGAAGTGTTCTTTCCCTTTTGTTGTTAGACTAGTAACTTACCTTGGTGAGAAATGATATTCAATCATTACATTGGCATAAGTATTGAAAAACCTTGATTTTGAGAATAAAGTGTTCAGTCAAAACTCTCCGACACCTTGTAATGATGTGATATAAGTAAAATTAAATGGAGTGGTTTACCCTTATAGAAGTTAGCTAAATTTATATATTCAGATAAGTTAATGTAGAGATGACTTACTTGTGAACAAGAGATTCGTGAAGTAATCATAGGCGAGACTATCATTGCGAGTAAGAATTATATAACATGATAACCCTAGCTCCTCTAGTGAACATTATTCCTTTTATGGTGAAATTTGTAAAATAACCCTAAGGTGAAATGAACTGTTAGTTGTTAGAAGAGGATAAGATTTAATAAGCCAGAGAAAACTCAGCATTGTAAGAAGCATTGTACAAATCATATCTAGAGTCTTAGCAAACTGTAGTTAAGGATCGAAAGAGGTTACATAAAAATAAATAACCATCAATAATTTCCTCATTGTGGCTTGCCCTATCTGTAGGTGTGTTAAGTGGTGGCTTCTTATGTTGTTTTGTCAAATAGAAAAGTTCCACGGAGTTAGTTGTGACCTCGGTGGTGGCATGTCGTGTCGTGTTTGTGTCAAAAAAAAAAAGTTATCCTGTATTTTACTGTGTTGTTTGGGTGTGAAATTATGGGTCGTTACAGCTTGTTATTATACACTTAGAGCCATTTAAGACTTAGGTGATAAATTAGGGTAAATTTAAATTAAATTTTTTTGGTAAGACATCTCAAAGTAAGTTGTCTTGTCGAAGGGCCCTTGGTCTATTGGTGATGATGTATGGCTTTTGATGAGCCCACTAGGGATCAAGTCTTGTTGAGTGCAAGGTCTGGAGACACCTGACACGGAGAGTCGAAATGGTTGAGGCCAGGATCGTGTCCTGGGTAACTTTGATGGCATGGATGCCCCTTACTCATAGCTGCTTGGCTGAAGGTGATCACTAGTTTAGTTATACGCTTACTCATAATTATCCGCTGTATGTTTCTTCTGAAGCATGAGCAGAGATGCCGACAATCTATGTAATTTAGTGCCTAGTTGTATGCTCTACACATCAAAAAAAAATTAAGTTGTCTTGAAGTACATCATGAGATGCTCCATGAACATATGAAAATGATAAGCGAAAACCACAAGTTCATCTTAAATTTTGTTTGCATATCTTGGCAAGAACCTCTAACAAGATTCCCTCTAGATTTGATGAATTTAAGTAGAAATCTCGTCTACGTTTTAAGGCTGATTATATCCATCTAAATATAAGATTATTATTAAATATGTAGATTAATTTCCTTTTTTATAAGCCCGTGTGTGTCATATAGCTTAGAATGTGTTTTTAACCAGACATTTGCACTATTAATCTACTAGCAAACTTGTGTCATTATGCAAGCAGTCCTTCCAGCAAAAGGCTCTAGAAGAAGAAAGAAAAGAGCTATATTACACACTGAAACAACTTTCCAGAAAAGAGCTGTTACACACAGAAACAACTTTCCAGTTTTTGAACAATGTTGTTTTCCAATTTGAACAATGATCTTTCAAAATGAAATCAGTATTATATTGGTAACCCCATATAGTGTCTGCTACAAAGCCAAAAACCTATTGTTATGTATTCTCAACCCCATAAAGATTATTTGAACTGATATATCCGATGACATTGTCATGAATCAAGTATTTTACAGAATAACCTCTTGCTAGAAGTTGCCTGCAATATGAATAAATAGACTGGTAAGTCCTTCCATTGATAAAAGCTAAGATCAATCATTCACCAAGTTCTTACAACAAAAAATTTCGTAAGAAACTTTGACTATGAAGCTCAATTAAAACAAGTAAAAAAGAAAAAAACACAAACCAATTAAAAAAAATTTGCAATGCAAACTAGATAATTTAATTTGCAACTGCAAACACCTTATTCATCATAATTGTTTTTTAATATACAATTGCATATAATTACAAGTAACTCTTATGGGTTTCTGGGCTTAGCAGAAATAGGAAGTAGGCTAAATACACTTTTTTTTTCCACTTGGTACTTTCCAATTTGTCTATCATTCATGCATCCTGTTTGGCTGTGTTAGAAATTGTAGACCCGATTTTCCATCCCACCCCATTTTATTTAATTATCAGCTTGGGAGTAGAATCAAACGCAAGACACACACAATCAATGCAGAGTCCAAACCTCCATTATTTCCTCTTCATTCATCATTATCCCTGCCTCACTCGCCATTTCACAAGCTTTCTCTGCAATAGCGCCAATGACACTGAGATATTGAACTTAACAATCTATAGTGATATGTCCTGTTCAAGCCACAACAATTATAGTTCGTTTTCACTGAGTATTGTCTGTATTCTGCACTTTTGTTTGTTTACTACAAGAAGGAAGTGATCTGCCATAGCGAATATACGTGTATTTACATGTCTCTTGAATGCATAGCATACTATTTATCAATCCGTAAAATGTAAGAAAGAGACGTATGTCTTTCTATTTGGTTGACCTGTATTAAACATCGACCCTACTTCATTTCCTATTTATACAATAAAACCTCGACTTCTGCTGTTAAAGGTGCTGTTTCAATGATACCCAAAAATATGCATTGTTTTGTTCATCACCTTTGTTTTTGGAAATACAAATTGCGGACATTTGTCTTTCTATTTGGTTGCCCTGTATTAAACATTGGCCCTACTTCATTTCCTATTTATAAGATAAAACCTTGACTTCTGCTGTTAAAGATGCTGTTTCAATGATACCCAAAAATATGCATTGTTTTGTTCATCTCCTTTGTTTTTGGAAATACTAAATTGTGGGTTTCTGAAAGCACAAAATCCTTATATAACAAGATATGTGGTTTTTGTGAATACCATAAAATCATCCGATATGGGGACGGGATGTAATGTTTTCCATTTAAGAAAAATCTTTTAAACAAAATTCAGATCCTTTCGAGTTTGCAGTTTAATGCCTTGCCTTCACACTAGTGTTCAACACATTGATCAGTGCCTCTTTGGAATGTTAAGGGTAGTGCTTTCAAAGTTTTAGGGCTTATAACCATAGATAGCATTGGTCATTGGATCAGAAGATAATACTGGTTGTGACGCTAATGAATCTCCAATGCAATCTCTTCTGTAAATATTGCCCACATGATATTGGTTGTTGGTGTGATAAGCATATTGCGTGTTTTCTGTATAATGTCAACTGAAGTGATGTTTGCAATGTATGATGCATTTATTGTGGTGTTACCGGAGAATGTTTTTTGCAGTATAATGACATGTAATTTTAATATGCATAAGAAGCATATTATTTAGCCTGCGCAATGATGTTTGGTCCAATCTAATAAGTTTGCCATGATTAACAAACAAGCATGACCTGTATGGGTGACGCTAAAATACTCATTGTGTTTTTTATGGTTCTGATCCAAAGTTCAATAAGCCAGTTGATTTAAAAATCCATATGCATATTATTCTGCTACCCAGTATCGCGAGATCAAATGTAAGTGGCTTGAATATAGAAATAGTTGAATCGAAATTTGTTAACATCAGCAGTCATGGTTTTTGTCATTATTGAATAAAATGGTATTCAAAATCAAAAAACCCAATGCCCATTTTGTGTGTTACCTGAACTGGTAATGTCAAATGTACATGGTTGTCTTGGTTGCATTCCAAAGACCTTTGATGTATATGGTAATATATGCTCAATATATATATGTTGACAAATTTATGGTGAATGGAAGAGAGCTACGTGAATATATAATATGTGCATACACACTTTTGATGAATTGCACTTGTTTTAATGGTTGTTACCAACATATTGTGCTTGCTAGATTTTTTCACAGCTTTGTTGTTCTTGCAAGCCCTGTTAACAATCCACACCATGACACTAAAGGATATTACAAAAACAGGTTACAAAGCAATGGCAGATCTAGATAAACAGCTGGTAGTTAACACAGTCATCTTATTTATTGATTTGTAACGTCTAAACTTTTGTTAAGTTCTCAATTGGAGTAGGATGCATTATTTCCAGTGTGTTTTCCTCAATCAACCACACAACAAAAGCCCAAAAGGAAAGATGAGAGAACTTCCAGAAATAAAACAATTGTTTCTGCAAATGTGAAAATCTTAAAATCTTGCAAAGTGAATGGCATATTAAGAAGGTTGAAGCACCAATCCAATCATCTAACCGGCATGCGGTAAGGAAGATTTGATGTCTTCATTTTGTATTAGAATGGTGTTATTGTGCAATATAAGTACTGATTATGTAATGTCCCCATTTTCGAGCAGGTGGCCTTGGAGGCCTTTCATCCGTCTTAACCTTAGTCATGCCCAAGGGGCTAAGGATGTTGATGGTTATTGGGTATGGTTTGCACCTTCATTTCACTTATATATTGCGTTTTGACGTTGGACATGTACTTTGAGGTGACTTAAGTGAAATAAGGTTGCGTGATGCTCCCCTAAGGTACTTTATGTTATATTTTTTCGACGACTTAAGTGATGGATGAATATATGGTATTTTATTTTCTATTTCTTCGTTGGGGGTAACTTAAGTTATTTTATTATTACATGGATTTTCCCCAAGGAGGTTGATTAGGGTTCTTTTGGGCCCTTTGTTGCAATGAAAAATTATAAAAGGAAGTGCTTGGGGAAGAAAAGGGAATTCATTCATACACTCACTCTTTTATAAGATTGAAGTCATTGTTGGTTGCATGCTTTTTGCTTGTGGAGTAAGATCCCACAGGAACCCTAGCTTCGGTGGTGAGAGATCCACTCCTAGCTAGTAGAGCACTCTTTGGTGGTGAGAGATCCTCTCTAGTTTGCTAATTTGGAGCTTCATTCAAATCAAATCTGAGAGATAAAAATTATTTCTCTCTTGTTTATTGTTCTGCATTTTTTTCTAAGTTATTTGAAGCTTCTGGATAGTGTTAGAAATTATTATTCTGGAAAATACAAATTTTTCTTTGTTTCTGCATATTGTTGTCCTAATAATTAGAATTTCAGCTCATTGTTATTTTTTATATATTTTGTGAATTTCAAGTGATATCCCACAAGGATTATTGCAATGGTATCAGAGTCGGCTTTCCTCCAGCCTGTTGGGTAGCGAAAAGAAAAATCAGATCTAAATGCAACTAGAAAAATGAAGTAGACCCAGGTTCCTTTTTTTGATAGTACTAACAAAATATCTGCTAGATTTTGGTTGAAGGAATTTGAGGGATGTTTGTTATGGAATCCTATGTGTCAAGATGATGCCCTTAGGCTCATCCCCAGATACATGGATGGAGCAACACATAAGTGGTGGCATCAAATTTTGAAGACCCAAGGGGTTGAATCCATTGAAGATTTCACAAAAAAGTTTCTGGAAAGATTTGATGTGCAAGATTGCAAGGATGAGTAGGGAAATGAAATTCGGGAGTCTACAAACTCAGATCTACAAGTGGAGGAAGAGAGTGTGGTGGTTGAAGCCCAAATTCCGAATGTAGATGTTGATATTCAACTTGTTGTCCCTTCTGGAACAACAATTCAAAGGGATGTTATAGGATTCAGAGTGGACTTTCATACCCATGGGTTGGCTGGAGAGGCAATGATTGTGAGTGATCACATGATGGCAGCTTCACATTGGCAGAGACTATATAGACTAGCAGTTTCAGTGTGAGTACCGGTGGAGAGTCGGTGTGGGCATCATACTACTTCAGGGGCAGCATTGTTCTCTACACATCATCGAGAGCAAGATGACTACATGGGGTGTCTTGGTTACGTCGGATCACTCCGATCATTGGGTGACTGCAGGGTGAAGTGGAGGAACTTACTTTGTGGTATTCAACTTTTGGAAGATAATGCGTGGGGTCAAGCATTTCTTGGGAAGGGAGGATTGTAATGTCCCCATTTTCGAGCAGGCGGCCTAGGAGGCCTTTCATCCGTCTTAGCCTTGGTCATGCCCAAGGGGCTAGTGACGTTGATGGTTATTGGGTATGGTTTGCACCTCACTTATATATTATGTTTTGACGTTGGACATGTACTTTGAGGCAACTTAAGTGAAATAAGGTTGCGTGATGCTCCCCAACATATTTTATGTTATATTTTGTCGATGACTTAAGTGATGGGTGAATATATGGTACTTTATTTTCTATTTCTTCGTTGGGAGTAACTTAAGGGTACTTTTGGCATAGCGGTGATAAAGCAACTTAAGTTATTTTATTATTATCTGGATTTTCCCCAAGGAGGTCGATTAGGGTTCTTTTGGGCTCTTTGTTGCAATGAAAAGTTATAAAAGGAAGCACTTGGGGGAGAAAAGGGAATTCATTCATACACTCACTCTTTTATGATATTGAAGCCATTGTTGGTTGCATGCTTTTTGCTTGTGAAGTAAGATCCCACAAGAACCCTAGTTTCGGTGGTGAGAGATCCACTTCTAGCTAGCAGAGCTCTCTTCGGTGGTGAGAGATCCTCCCTAGTTTGCTAATTTGGAGCTTCATTCAAATCAGATTTGAAATATAAAAATTATTTCTCTTGTTCATTGTTCTACATATTTTTCTAAGTTATTCGAAGCTTTTGGGTAGTGTTAGAAATTATTATTCTGAAAAATACAAATTTTTCTTTGTTTCTACATATTGCTATCATAAAAATCAGAATTTCAGTTCACTGTTATTTTTATATATTTTGTGAATTTCAAGTGATATCCCACAATGGATATTTTCGATTATTAGCAAATTGTATTGTTCTATGCAGTCAGATAAAGATCAGTCCAATGTTGGACACGTTGAGGTTGAAAAGGCATCTTCCTTTCACGCTTGTCACATCGTATAAAATGTATCCTAAAGACCATACCATCCAAGCAGGGACACACATTTAATCCTTGACAACTACCTTGTGAATTCAAATGAAAAAAACTAAATGGGAAGGAAAATATGAATCCGCTGACGGGTAGAGTAGCTATCAACATCGTGATCTTTCAAGGGTATTATCTATTCTTTGTTCATCAAACGCAACATTCTATTTCCCTCTTTAAGTTTAGTAAGAGGCTTAATTAATCTAGATCACATCTTGAGAATTGAATACACGATATAGTTGTTACTTATGATAAACACCATTGTCTAATAGCACCGATTCTTAATGTGGCACCAAAAATCTGTAACACTGAAATGGTTGTTTATCTTTCCCAATGGTTTGCCTCTTTCAACCTATAAGCTAAAAACATGATGTATGTATCCATTTCCAATTCTTGCATCTATTCTCTTAATATTGATGTACAAAGCTTTAGATTATATAATTTTGAGGTATGGGTCTTAAAATCATTTGCATTTCATCAAATGGTATTTCTATATATGTTCCTAAAATTGTGACCACAAACATTTTTTATTTCTGCACTCTAATCGTTATTCATAAATAGCAGCATAATTTCTATAAATCACTAAATCTTGCAAATATTTTATCGTCCTACCAAATTTCCATGAGATTTTGTGCATTAATGGAAGATGGAAGTCGCATTTTAAAAAAATTATTCTTAATTCAGTGCAATCCAAAGGATAGAAAATTATTGACATAACTAATAGAATATTGCTTGGTCTCTCATTTAAGAGGTGTTTGCCCTGTTTCAGAGTTGATAGCCTAAGATTTCGTCTCAATATATCTTTTGTGTAGTAGGATAGTCTTAAATGCTTATTTTGATTCTATGCGACCAAATTTGTTTGTCATTAAGAAATATCACTTCCATATCTCCTAGAAGATTCTTATTGTTGGTCCTTTGATGTTTTTATATTGGGAAATACTTTTAGAAAAAATCTATATTTAATAGAGAAGCATTGAAACAATGTATTTTTTTTTAATTTAATGCCGAAGCATTACAAGGGCACTGACTTACATAGAATGTTGGCATCTTTACCCATGTTTCAAAGGAAATGTATAGTGAATTACAATATTAAGTAAGCATACAATCTAAATCTGTGAATACCTTTAGCTAAACAGCTACGAGTAAGGGGCATCCATGCCGTCAAAATCACCCAGGGCACAATCTTGGCCTCAATCACTTGACTCTCCATGTCAGGGCATCGGGGACCTTTGCATTCAACAAGAATTGATCCCTATTGGGCTCTATGTGAACCAAACAACTTCACCAATGGACCAAACGACCTTTGATGAAATAACGTATTTTAGAAGCTTCTTCCCTGCAATTCCTTCCACCTACTAGCATCACTAAGAAAAGATCATTTTTGAGGGCAAGATATCAAACTGGATATTGATGTTGAGCTGATGGGGGAAATTTGTTAACACATATGAGAGGAAGGCCATATTATGCCTTCTTATCAAGTAGGCTAAATGGAATGTTGAGCATAAGGTTCAGTTCAACATGATTATGCAACCTACAAGGAACATAAGGGTGTCGAGTTCTGTTTTGTTTGGTAGTGTCATGCCACATTTCCTCTTTATTTGGTTTGTTAGTCACTACAAAATTTGTTTTTATAAGATTATTTAATTTTGAAATGTTTAATTGACGCCGAAACACCTTGATAACAAAAATCCATTGTACACCAAGAAAAAGCCCTAAGAAGAAAGGAAAACAATGGGTATTCAGTGGCCAATTTTTTTCGACAATATTATTTATTATACTTAATGAAAACATGATAGTCTATCATGAAATTGCAGGAACTCATGTACGTTGTAATCGATTACAATCACGAAGAAGATAAACAAGAAATCAATGAAAAGAACCAAGGATGAAGAAGAAGAACTGGATGTCAATGATGAGGAGTGAGGAAGAGACACAACAATAGGCAAAATTATGATAAATGAATGCACTGCCTTGGTTTTATTGTTGTTATATAGTTGGTTCTTAACTTATTGAATTTTGTGGTGGTAAAGGGTAATTAGCAAATCCATCAATGAATACAAGATAATGAAGTACTTGGTGTGAGATCAGTTTTTCTATTGTGTGGGTAAAAATATAAAATATTTTCTTTTGATGATGTGAAAAGGTTTTGGTAAAGAAAAATGGTCAACATGTGGTCGAAGGTCCATAACCTTCCACCCATAGAATAAGGAAAAATGGGCTTTTCTTTCAACAAGAAGCAAATACCTATATCCCAAAAGAGAAACAAGCTCAATATGTGGCATAATGCCCTCCTGCCTACATCTCAACCAACAAACGTATCACTTGAAGTTGAGAAGGCAATTAACGTGGATGCAATGGAAAAAGTAAATGACCTAGGTTTGTTGAGTGATGTCTCAAAGGTGGGAATACAACTACAACTCAATGTCTACAATGCTCTAAAGAATGGAGAAAGGATTGCATGGTCATTTGTTTTTGAGGAAGCATAACATGATATAATCAACCTTACTTCATGTTTACTTCATTTTGATCAAGTTCGTCTATTTCTATCTTACTAACTTACAATCATTTATGTCAAACGCATCTTCAAATTTAAAGAGGTGTGATGTCCCTTTCTAGGGCTGGACTACAAAAAACAAGGAATTCACACAACAACCAAGTGAAGTACACTCAAATTTTTATACCAGCCAACTGAAATTAAGAACAGTCTGTTTTTTAGAACATCAGCAAGGAAAAAAAATAATTCATCAAAATATCACCATTCCCAATATCTTAAGTATAAAGAGACACTTTAGGAATATTTTAGAAAATTATCAACCAAGAAATCAGCCTCGAAACACAGATGGAAATTAAATAAATGACAACAAAGTATGCCCTTATGAAATGGCTGAAAATGAATGATTCCAAACCCTAAAAATGAAGTACAAAGCAGATTCCTAGCCAAAAATATGGAAAATGCAATGATAGCTGAGTTGAGTGGTGTTGTGCCCTAGAAACCACCAATATCTTCCCCAAGGTGGGTCGCTCCCCTAAGAGAGGAGCTGAATTTCACCTTAGAACCAAACCCTGATAGAAAATAGGCCTTATCCACCTCTTTGAAGCACTTGGAACAATTAATTGAAGAGTTATCATTCTCAAATTATCAAGGGTTTTGTCTTCCTTATGAAGCCACCACACCAAAGGATTTCTGCCCTCTAGTGGAATGGAAATAGAGAAATCAGACCCAAAACCAAGTAATGTAAAATTATAATAAAGATGCATGCCCAAAATGAGCCCAAATGACTCCTATATCCTTTTGGTGGCACCAAACCCCGTGACCAACCTCATAATGAAGTTGTTTTTTCTTTTTTGTCTTTGCCTTTACTCCTACAACCCAGCCGACCTAGCTAATGAGAAAAACCATGAAAGAAAATGGTAAATTCTCAAAGAACAAAAAAACATGAACATTTACTTCCTTTGTTCACCTTCTTCCAGCCCATGGGAAGTAGAATGAGCTAGAAGTCTTCTAAATGAATTAATTTGAAAAAGGGGACATTATAGTCCTCGCTTCCCAAAATTACTTGCCCTCAAGCAATTGAAAGCTCTCATGCCAAAATGTCATCATACCAAGCTGAAGGAACATGTTGTAATATTCCCAAAATCTAGATCTCGTGCCTTTCAAATGAAGGAACTTTTGCCCAAACTCAGACACCCGTTGCCCCTTCATTGAAGCCCTCTTCATCTTCAACTTCAAAAATAACACTAACAACTTCCTTTGCATACTCAGTTGTATAAAAAACCTTTCAAATTGTTGTAATCTCAATCATAAAGCAAGAAATTAATAAATAATCAACAACTTGACAAGCTAATCCATGTCCCAATGTGGCATCCTCATTCTTCGTTCCATCCTTGTCAACTAAGGTGGAAGAAAACTCCATATTCCCAATTACAAAAGAAACTGAAATTAGGTAGGGGCTGCTATAAATGATGACAACACCATCAATGATGGTAGTTTGGCTCATGGCTGCCATAAAAATACTTCCCTTCTCACTTGGGGTAGATAACACCTCATTCCCCGACTCTTGAGTACATTCTTCACTCAACAACAAACTTGGAAAGGCAAGCTTGAGCATCATGCAAAACTGATCCAAACACTTAAGAGTTACCTTGTTGTACTGGCCTCCATGGCTGCCCAAAAGATGGTCTAGGCTTCGCTCTTCCTGCTGTCCTAAGTTGGGTTGTACCTTCCTCAAAGCCTTTATGTTTCATTCTCAATCCAAGTATTAGAGGGCCTCTATTTGTATGCAAAATGAAACCTTTTGCATCCACAAATTTGTCATCCTCTATTATGGCATCTTCATTGTTAGCTAGTCTCATATTCTTCACCATATGCTCGGATGGATAACAATTTCAGTTGCTCTTTCGTCTTTATTCCTATGCCTACACAAAGAGCAAACACATTAAAAAAACAAGAGTTCTCAATATCATTTATTCATGCCTCGTAGGTATGGAAGCTAGCTCTCTTCCATGGCTTGCAGTGATCTCATATTCTTCACCCAAGTGATAGATATTAAAAAGTTTATCCCAAACACAGCTGTAAGCATGTGTTTTGTCCCCCAAAATTAGAAGGATAGTGGCTGGGATCCTTCTTATGACAGCTGAAACCACATTAATGATGATAGTAGATCGGAAACCCTTCATCCTCATGGCTGGATGCTCATTTCCAGCTATCAAAAAAATGGATAGGGAGCTGAAACTGTTGCAGACAGCGAATGAAAAAAAAGTACAACAGTTGTCAAACAGAAATCCCTTCATGAATCTCTTCAAAAACAATGTAGTGGGGCCTACGAATGAGTCAATTTTGACAGAAAATGCTCTGAAGGATTAGAAACTATCCCTTCTCAAGATTGTCCTTTTTTGTGTGGCACCAAACCGAATGTTGGACAAGATAGGAATCTCTATAACAACATTATAAACATTTATGGCAACATGTTTTAAACCCACCAATCAAGACTTTTAATACTTCCAATCATTCCTCCAAATCTCAGTTGAGTTATAATGTTCGAAATAACAAGATAACAACCATCCCACTCAATTTCAAACACAAAATTCATGAACTTAACTTCTACTTTTATTGGAGCACTCCCTCCAAGAGCTTGCTTATCAATTAAGAATTCAAAATCCTTATAACATGACTGCTATTTTGAAAATAAAATTGTAGGTTTACCTCATTGTGTGTTGCCCATATGTATTGCCTTCTTCCAAAAGTTCTTCCCCTCCTCTTGGTTGTAGCAACTTGAGGAATCCCATGAGTCATGCTTGGAAGCACAACCTCTTGGCCATCAAGCTTGAGCCTCGACTCGATGATTTGGTGGTCTTGGGTAAAATTTCCCAAAGAGTGTAGCCATGGCACTCCAAGTACCAAATCTTTATCTTCATTACAATTCACATAAAAATCACCCCTTAGAGTGTTCTTCACTTTATTACCGTGTCCACTATGTTGTCCATGATGACCACTCATTACACTATGAAGCATCAAACTCGACACAGGCTCATTCTTTTCAACAAGCTGCCCATGGCGACACAGTATGGCAGCAATATAGGAAGAGACCAAAAAACTGAAATGTAATTTTCAATATCACACCTTGGACTATCCTTCACTTTTTCATCTTATTTTCCGAATGAAGCATGGTTGAGATCTCTTCATATTCAACTGGTGAAGCTCTTCCCACCTTGACTTCATCCATATTTTGTTGGCACGTGCATGGAGCCTCTTTGGGGTCCTTGCCAAAGTCATGAACACCCTCAACTTGTCTCTTATGAGCTGTCGTTTTAAAAATTCCAGCAAGCTGATCATTATCATAACTATGCAAATTGAATTCTTCCTTCCTTGGTTCAATCTTTGGAATGCTCAGAAGATGGTTTGGGGCGTCTTGGAAAAGATACTTTTTCCCTTTAGTACCCTAAATCCTGTCATCTTTGTTCAAATAATTTTCATGATGATCAAAACCTTGCAAATACATAGTGTGAAGGTGATGCAATAAATTAATTACTTACCCTTTGTTGCTGATATGTAAATTCCATTAGACTGAAAACCAACATGAGTATCAGGTGAGGCCTCCTTTTGAAGGGCATGCCTCTCAAAAGAGTCATCCCGAGTCTCTACCTCATGAACCTCTTATAGATCTGATTTTCCTTCACCATCTTGCTGCCACATGCAATCATTGACAATCAATAAAACATCATTTATTGTCAAAGAATCTTTACTTTCACGCTGTATATTGGTCTTTCTTTGTTCTTGTTTCATGATTTCTTCTTGCTCTGTCATTGCAATTGGGAAGTTCTTCTCCTCTTCCTTTCTCTAGGCATGTTGAAGATCCTTTTGTGGTGCTTGAGACCTGGGTCTTTGCCTTAATCTTCCTTTGTTCACTCCTATGAATTCTGTAAGGGATAGGGCATCACGAATCTCAAATGGAAGGGCCCTATTCTCCTCATAGCTGGACACAATGTTATGGCCCACTGAATGTTGTGTTTCAACCACCGGAATGGCTTCCTTTCTTGGGAGGAAGGTAGGCTGGAAAGACCTAGATGAAGAAGAATCACTCACGATTCTTGGTGGCTGAATATTAGAGATTCTTGGTCCTTTACCTCATTCAAGCAGTGACCTTCAGGCATCAAGCTTTGCAGGGGACTCTAAGGACTACTAGACTAATTACCTCATTCTTCCAACCTACTCCAGTTGTCAGTGGTGTTAAAAGTTCTTTATATGCTACAATTACCTACGAAATCGATGATAGATGAGTGAGACCATACCTCTCTCCACAAGTAGTTATTAGGTATCTCCTATCTCCTCTTTCATATTGGATATGGTAGATTAGTTCCTTGTCATAGAAGGTTTGCTACTCTCCCACATTCTAGGAGATATATTTGGACATGTATTATTAGCTTCCTCACAACTGCTGGAGGAAAATAGGCCATGTTTTATGTGCTCCCACACAATCACCAATTCAAGTTAACTTAGTTAATACAATTATTATACAGACATCATAAGATCTTGCATTAACGCTTCCACAATCGATGATGGGGAAGTTGAGCCTCTGTCTGATATAAAATTAGCATTGACCTTTGTCTCGTGTGTCAATCTCCATCTACAATATCTTCTTTTACGACATCATCTCTACTTGGCTTTTTAGGATTTACTTGGTTTGAATTCATTCATTATAGATGGTTTGAATATTTTCATTTACGCTCTTAGCTTGTAACTTGTATTATTTTTTCCCTTTTAGGGTTGAAGCTCTTTCATGCTCCCACATGTTATTGGTATTGAATGTACTTTTGAGTCCCATTGACCTACTTTGGTCACTCTTGGATGATAATATAATCTCTTTCTTTCTTTCTCTCCAGTTTTGTATGGATTTTGACCATCATATTCCATGCAGTGGCAAGATTTACCATTTATGGCTTTAGGAGTTGGAAAATGAGACGCACTTCAACTTTAGGTGCCCTCATGTGTATTATGAAATCAAAGGGAAGGTATCTATCTGTACGGAAATTGTGGGAGCTTGCTCACCACATTATTCCACTACTCTGACCAAAAATGTCTAACACTCTTCCTTTAAGAGATTTTCATTCTCAAGTGCAAGACCTTGTAGGGGGCAATCTCGATCCACTAGGTTGACTAGTTGCTTTCAACCCATTTTAGACATTGTAATCAAGCACCCTCTAGATACAAACGCTTGAGAGACTAATGGAAACATGCTAATAAGACAACATTATTTTGTACAAATCTAGTGCCCAAGCTCCTACACTCCCAATATCGACGACATTGCCTTGTTTTTCTTCAAAAACAAGACCCTTCTAAATCTTTTGACTCACATATTGGGCATTAAGGTCAAGCATGCATCACCAACTTTCTCTATCTCTAGAGGTTTTTCAACCTCGTATGTTAGGATAGGTTCTAGGAGCACCCAACTCTCCACACAAATCACCTAACCTAGCCCTTTTAGCCTTGGACATTCCTCGATGGACATTATCAGGTCTTGCATTGGTCCCTTCAATGTGACAGATGATGATCTCATTAACTTGGTGACCTCAAATGTAGCTCCAAATGTGTTATAGTGTTGCCTCAGGTTTTTGGCTTCCAGTTTAATCTTCGACAACTTGTAAAATTTTATGGGAATTCTCCCTCGTGATGATATGCATTTGTCATTTGCTCATATGCTTTAGGATTTTCCCCTTCCTTTATCCCATAAGTTTTCATTAGTTACTTTTCAGCTCTTAGGGATCTTTTGCCCCGGTCCTCTCTGTTGTAACATCCCATTGACCTACTTTGTCATCTTTGGACATTAGAATGATTTCATTTCATTACTATATGTGGAGTTTCTACAAGAGTAAAGTACATATTGTTATAGCTTGATGTAATAAGTGGTCTTAGTTGTGTGCTAAGACAAAGTGGATGTAATATCGAAATTCGTGTCTATGGATGTAGTGAAGTCCAGAATCCAATGTTGAGGTGTGCCTCAAGGGATGGGTGTAGAATCAATGCATGTCAGAACCAAATTTCTAGGCTAGTTAAAAACATCTACAATGCTTGATAATGTGGATTAAAAAATATTGGGAATGACACCTACAAATGGATGTTGGACTAGGGTTTGCTAGTGATAAGGTAGTTGCGAAATTGTTTGGGTAGTTAATAAATATACAATCTCTTGAATACAAATGTATCAATAAATTACCAGGAGGTTACACTGGTGTTTGGAACAAAAATGTGAGAGATTTTGATTACATATTGAGAGTAGAATGGATTCCTGTTGTGTGCAAATCTATCAAAGAATATATTACATGCAACTCAATGGAACAATGACCACTGTATACTATTTTTTAGCATATTTATGCAACTCTACTATCATGTCCCCTTTCCAAATAAAGTTTAATAGATTAATAATTTAGCTTCCGTGCAAAAGTAATGTTAATTGCATTTATGTTTTAGTATTAAACTAAACAGGGGACTTTTTATTTTAAGTAACTCACGTTTAAATAGAAATTAAAAATCACTTTATTAATTAATGTGAAATTCCCCCATTTGGAGTGCCCCACTTTGGAGATTGTGATAGGAAAAGTTTGGAGGAGGATGAAGGGATTCATTTGGGGAATGCGATATATGTTGGAAGTGACAAGGACTGAGAGGGGGGGGTGAATCAGTCCCCAATAAAACCTTTTACTCTATACTTCAAAACAACAATCACACATCTTCATGAAACACGAGTATCAATGTATAATCACTAGCAAATACACTTCACCATGAAACATACTCAAAGCAAGGATCATAAGATATACACAAAACCACTTCTTATTGATATTCAAAATAGATAACCACTCTTTATTGATATTCAAATCAGATCACAATGAATAGATGTCTTCAACAATAGTCAACAAGATTCAATCAAGAGCCACCAAGACAATCAACCTTGTCTCATGAATATATATGAAGATATACTTCTTTGCAAATGCCTTAAACTCAATATCATACCTTCAAATACTTCAGAAGCTTGAAATGACATCAATCATGCTTTGAAACTAGCACTCAAACACAATACATCAAATTTTCCCTCCTTCAACTCGCCATCAAAGAACCATCACCGTCTTTGCTTCGCTCAAATCCTCCTCAGGAAAACACAAACAACTACTAACCTAGAATTAAAATCCATGGGTTTTGGGCTAGGCCCAAGGGGGTTTTCTTTGCAGAAATTGTTTCTTCAAAAGAAGATAAAAAGGGGTTCAATTAGATTAGCAACAATGTGCCCATAACATCACTTTTATAGCCTCTCCATGAATTAAATTTAAAAGACGTTAGTTTCCATCCTTTAGCTCGACCACAACAGCCTAAAAAACATCCCATAAGAAGCACTAGAACATTCACAATTGACCCATATAGGTCAGCCTAACAAAAACCCTTCATCCATGCACCAACAATCCTCAAAATTCCATCATTAGAATGAGAAAAATCACCTAACACCAAAACTATTTTTGCCTAAGCTCTAAAAATCACCAGACATGTTTAAAATGACATTTAAACATCATCCATGGTCGCAATTTTCATGAACCAATCAAATTATTTCATTTAATGGGCGCAGTGGCTCATTGCCTTCACAAAACACTTGTTTCCAGCACCCTGAATCTGCCTTTGGGCCTCAAGACCCCTCAAGATGAACTTAACTATGGCATGTGACCACTCAATGGAAATGACAAAACCTGTAGAACACTTCTAAACAATTTAGAGCTTTTGAAACAATCACTGGTTCGAACTACACTACCTTTTTCCTTCACCAAATCAAACTACCTAAAAAGTAGGTTTTCAAAATTCAACTGGTTTGCACCCTTCCTGATACATTCAAGACCCTTAAATGGATTCATTGGATGTCAAATTCATCCCTCTTCACATTCAGGTGATTTCAAGCATCACCCAATTCATTTCATGCACTAACCAACTCAATCTTTCAGCAATAACAGTTTTGTCCTGAAAAGCCAAAAATCTTCTTATCCACAAACTAACCTGGAAACCATATCAAAACTCATAATTATGAAGCAAACCTTATATCACTGGAAAGATCTCTGAATTCTCTTTCCAACACAACTTGAATCACCTCCTAACTCCTCTCGTGGTTCTTGCAATGTCCATTTTACTGAATACTGCTTCTAACTGCCCCAAAACTACCCTTTGACCAGTCAACCTAAATAGGTCACACTTTGCCATTTTTATGCATCCTCATGACCTGGAACCTCTTTGGACATCAAGAACAACTCACATACATCACACACAAGCCATTTAGTTTGCTACTCCTTTGGACAACCTTGTCCCAAACTGAACTTCTTCAGAAACTGTCTTGTTTGAGTGGGGTCTACTCATCACCACAACCTATATCATACCTTTCTGGAAAGATGGAGGAGTCCTCTACATGTTCTAATCATCATCCAGGCACTAGCAATCAAAACTGGCCATTTAGGAAGCAAATCTCACAAACCACTTTCAAGCTAGGGTTTCAAGCACATAATGACTTGTTTACCTTCTTAACATTCGTTCATAAAAACATGATGATGAAATGAGCTCATTCTTTTAGTGAAACCTTCTAGACACAATGTAGAAACATCCCTGAAAGCCACAAGGTCCCATGCAAAGCACACAATTCAAAGTGAGCATTAGAAGTTGCAATTCGAGCTGGGCACTTCTTCTTGACCCTATTTCACCAAAAACATCATAACTTGCAAAATCTTATTCAGAATGACTTCAAAATTTGCTCACACCTTAAGGACACCCATGTGCATCATCTCCAATCATCAGCAAGTCTTAGATAGCTCTCCATATCTCCATCCTATCTCATTCGCATAGCTACCCCTTTAGGGTTTTGCACTGTAGAAGCTAGGGTCAAATTAAATGACCTCATAACACATCATAGAAACACTTCAAATGGTCTTAACACACCTGATACATAATGATACACTTGAATACATGCATTCATGAGCTCATATAGCTCCATAGCTCATCCTCATACCTCCTAACATCCATACCTACTCCAAATGAGCACCTGCAACATAGTCACCAACCTGTATTTGCACCTTGAAACTCATGTGAGTGCCCAAGCACTCCCAAAACATGTTCTCCAACATGCTAACATGCCTCTCAAGTTGCCAAGAAGATCATACCACCATACATTGTCACCTAGGCTAACTAGGTCACCTGATAGGGCTTGTAAGAACAAACCATCCTCAATGAATCAACCTGTGCAGCCAAAAGCATACCTGAATCTCCATGAGAACATCACTTTGAGCATCATCTGGCCGTACACCATCATTCACTTTGTCATTAATGAGGTTTTGCATCAATGACAACACCTATGCAAAAGCATGCCAACAATATATATCTATCATTTTGATTTTTATGAGTTGAGCACTCTTACTTCTACTTTCAACTATTGAGGACGGAAACCCTCCATTGCAACAAGGTTGGAGCATGAAAACCCTTCTAATCTGCAAATTTGAGGACGAAAACCCTTCAAATCTTTAGAGATGACTCCATTACAAGGGTTACATTTGTGTTGCCGCATTCGTCGAATATTATCCATTAAATTCAAAAATTGCCAAATCTATAGCTGCAGCAAAAAAATCGTTGAGATTCGTGAATAAATTCTCAAAATCAAATGGTGAAACTTGGAAGCTTTTCTGAGTGTTCATGGAGTCTTAATGGCATTGTAAACCCTTGTTATTAAGTTGTGAAGCCTCCAAAAACTGGAAAACAGTCACCAAGAGGAAAACAGTTGCTGCGTGCAGATAAATCAGTGTCGTGTGTGAATGAAAACCTGTGTCGTGCGACCTGTGTCGTGTGTGAATGAGGATTTGTGGAGTCGTATAAGCGATTCGAAGGACAATTACAGTGACAGTGTGAAGGAATGAGCCCCTATCGTGGGTTTAAAATTCATTTTAATGTTTATTATTGTTTTTATTTTTATTTTATAAAGTTATATATTTATAATTTTAATAAAATCTTTATTTTTCGGATTTTATAAATTTCACAAATTGTTAATTTGTTATAGTTTATTTTTCTAATAACTTATATATTTATAACTTTATGGATTTAATAAATTGTTAATTTGTTATAGCTTATTTTTCTAATAATTTCAATAAATTCTAAAACAATTTATGATCTTATAAATTTAATGTTTTCATACGCCAATAACCTTAATAAAGTGTTATAGTTTATAAAACATTAAAATATATACTAATTTTATACATTTAAAATATATATATTTCAATATAAGATTTTTTTTGTACTATTTCATTTGAAAGTATATTTCTTTTAGCCAAATTTAATCACGAATTTTATTACTGACTTTTTTAGCTGCGAATTTTTAACAAATTTTATCATCGGCGAATTCGAATGTGGCAACATAGGGTTACATTTGTGCTTCAATCAAGGATCTTCATTTTCAGATCTGATTTAGCAGCTAGGGTATCAGCTAAGGCACACTCTAGGGCAGTTTTCAGAGATTCGACAGCTAGGGCACACCTTCAAGGCAGTTTTCAGAATTTGTATAGCAAGGGCAGCCATCAATTAGTTGGGACTTCATTTGGGTGGGCTGTTGGAGAATTGTGGAGCTCTCCTAGGGTTGGGCGAACACCTTGAGTAGCTGGATGACCCCCTTTGGAAGCCATTACAGCTGCAATCTGAGGTGCAGTGGGTGTTAGGGTTTGCACTAAGTCGTGATCTTTCCAAGGGAATCCTTTGCAACCAACTGGAGCCATTCATTTGCTATATTTTTGCACATACGGTCAGCTGTACTTGTTGCTTATTTTCAGTTGGAAAAATAAAATAAAATAAATTCCAGAATTGTTGTTTGCTGGTTTATTGTACTTGGGTTGAGTGAAATATCCATTTCCAGATATTTATCAAGGTGTTTTCTATTTTTACAAATTGATATATTGTTATTGTGAATTAAAAATCAGTTTTCAGTGTTTTTGTCACAAGGGTTTCAAGGAAAAACCAGAATTTTATAGATCTGTCCTAGAAGGGATATTACATCGACCACCATTGTCATCATAAAACCCAAAGTTACAGATGCACTAGAAGATCGATTCAGATAGTACCACCTTGATTTTCTTTAACTTAGCAACAATGGATTGCATTATACGGCAATGAAGAATATGCAACTATGTACTTGATGAATATAAGGATGGATGTACAAGATTAGCTACCCTTTGGGATAGTATGAATAACAGAACCCACCTGCCTTTTGTAGAAGTGATTCCGTAGCCAATCCAATCATCCACAATGATGATATTTTTCTGTAAACAAGACAAAGCAAAGATAAATCTCTATACATGAAAATGACAATCCCCCTTGTCCGCTTTGAAAAAGACATGTAAAAATAAATAAATATCATCGATGCAGAGAAATGCGAGTCATTAGCATATATCGATTAAATCTAATACAAATTATCAATCAGCTTCAGGCAAACAAATTTGGTACATACCCTATTTTCATAGAGCAAATCATGATCATATATAGTTTTTCGGACATTGTTGCCATCACGTGAAATACAAACAATCCCGTGCTCCCCATGCAAAGCCTCAATCTGTAATGGAAAGGATAAGATTGCAGTGCTTCTTTCTAAAACAACAATGCTGAATCTTCATGCGTCTAGAAAATTCATCTAGTGGTGCTTGACTGCAGTTCTAAATGCAGAGAAAATCTATTGACGGGTATTTTATCTATTTGCCAGTCTATTAACATTGATTTATTGCTCTGAATCTCAACGTTGTCATGCTTAACTGTGTTGTGGATAGTAAAGAATATGAATCTCAAATGAAAGTCATAATATCAATGGCCAACACCTCTTAATATAAAATAAAAGCATCATAGCATACAAATAGCAAATGAAAAAAAAAACGATAAAATACTATAATACAGCACAAAAGCATTATAGAGCTCGGGATTCTGAATGCAAACAGATAGCATTACTTTCTACATGTTATACAGGGATCAAATAAAAAGAAGAGGAAGGGGAGATTGCCAACCTGCTCTGAATTTGTACCAGTAGTAGCAAATGATTCCAATACATTTGCTTCGCATAGCAGCATCACTTTAATCTTTTCTGCAGGCAGCACTCCATGAATTACAAGTCTGCATTATAATTTGCCCAGTTTTAAAATTTATAAAATAAGAATAAACAGGAGAAGGCAAAGGAACAACAAAAAGTTAAGTATGAACCAAATCTTCAAGTAACACTAGAAGCTGTAATTTGTGGAATATACAAGGGGCATAAATGCTGTATAGATTTATGGGTATTTTACACCATATTTTCATTTATTCCAAAAACATTTGATGTAATATTTCAGTTTCCATCTACTCATAGATACATTGCACTAGGTTTCTTTTAGATGCCATTACAGAAAAATCAGGGGCACTAAACATACATATAGAAAAAGAACACTACATCTTGGAAAAATATTTATTTTAAAAAAAGTTACAAAAACATATTATGTAAGGTAAAATCAGTTTACAAAAGCATCCTTCTTATGCTACAATGTGCCATAAGAGGAAAAATGTCATCCAAGAGCAAATGACAGATGTCATCAGTCCAGACTAGAGAGAGAGAGAGAGAGAGAGACCAACTATTACAAAATAAACCAAAAGTAGACTGAAGAAACTATTTGTAACTGGCAAATATATTCCTAATAGAATATCAAAATTACACCAAAAGATAGAGAGGAGAGAAGCTTGGTGTGTAGGATGTCTTGTTGCCATTTGTTAGAAAGGTCTCTCATACTTTGCATGTGTCTGCACAGGATTTGTTGTCTAGGATGGATGCACAGCACTGCTGCTCAGGATATTTGCGTAATGATTTGGGATGGCTGTGCACAGGGAAGGTTGTATACAAGACTGTTACACAGAAGTCTGCATACTGTTGTACAGTAACCGGTTACATAGTGTGGTGTTGTGAGGAGCTACGCAACATGGTAATGCACTGCAAGTCTATCATGAGGCGTTATCCTACACTTTTCAGACTGCATCTGTCAACTGGAGGTGTGCAAGTAACATGTTATGATGCTTTGACATGAAGTTGATGAGCAGCATTGGGTAATGATCACTTTGGTCAACAGTTGGTGTGACTGCAGATTCCCCTTCTGCATGGACATTATAAAGAGGTGTGCCAGGCACGTATTTTCATTGAAGATGATGATGCATGTTGATACACGGTACAGTTTACATGTAATACCTTGTAGATACAATGTTGTATGATAAGTTGCAGAACCTCAAAGGGGGGTGTTGTATTTTAAAGTGATTGGTTTTTTATTCCGAAGGGTTTTCCCAAGTGAAATCTTGTGTATTTTATGTGCATGCCATTTTCTTATGTGTTGTTTAGATTATTGTAGCATAGCTTTTCTTTGTATTTAGCTTATTGTGCACAGGTTTTTCCCAGCAAGTGGGATATCTTTTCCCAACATCTAGGATCAGAGCTTGGTTTTAGCTTGTGTGAGTTGGGATCACTTGCGATAAGCAGTTATCTCAAGGGAGGCTTCTACGCTAAAGAATCTTGTGCATAAGAAAATGACAGGAAGCACAAGAATAGCGATTGGCGAATTCAATGGTCATTATTTTGAGGAATGGAAACTTAAAATGGAAGTTATCCTTGTAGATAGGGATCAGTGAGTTGCTACACTAGGGGCACAACCAGAGGGATTGAAAGATAAAGTGGGAAAAATTTGACAGAAAAAAGCGAAGAGCTCTATAAGAACGTGTTTGTCAGATTCAATGCGACAATCTATCAACTGAAAATGCTGTGAAGCAACTTTGGGGCAGGTTGGGAATTCTAGATCGCATGAAGTCTTTCGTATATAAACTTTTCCTATGAAAAAAGTTGTATTCACTGAGGATGAATGATGGGGACATTTGAACACCTTCAATATTGTCTAAGTGGGTTACTTTCTATTGAAGTTGAAATGGATGAAGAAGAAAAATGCATTACTTTGCTTTGTTCATTGCCAGACTCTTGGGATAATCTAGAAACGGCTATTACTAGTACTACATCCAAGTTAAAAGTCGAGAATGTAGTTGCAGCCTTGTTATCAGACCAAGGATGCTTGGTTGTGCTAGGTCCGATTGCAGAAAGGAGTAAGCAGAAGTCATGGGATAGGCAGTGGAAGTGTAGGGGTAGATCTAAGACTCTGGAAGGGACTTCAAATAAATGTTGGAACTCAGGTAAAACTAGACATTTTAAGAAAGACTGCAGTGTGAAAAAGGTGGAAAAGAGTAAGCCAGCTGATGCTACGTCCTTGAGAGAAACTAAGGTCTCCAATGATGAATGTGGAGATGTGTACTTCGCTGTTTCAAATACACATGCATGTCATGATGCATGGTTGATTCATTCAAGACCATCCTATCATACGAATTGTCATAAGGAGTGGTTCTGCATGTATGAACAATATGATAGCAGTGATGTTCTTCTAGGAGACAACCTGACCTACAACATCGTGGGAAGCGGAAGAGTGAAGCTAAGCTTCAGAGATGGGACGATTAAGATTCTCCTAGGTGTCTTGCATATTCCTAGAATGGGATTTGTCAATTTAAAAATGTGTTATTATCTATCAGGGGTTTTACTTTAACCACTTAGTTCATGAACCATAACTAAGAGGTTCTGCAGCAAGTAAGCAGCTGTTCAAGAAAGGAAGTATTTTATAGAAGAAGGAAGTAAAGGAAATACAGAGAAGAAATGGGGAAGATGTGCATCCCAATTAGTAGATAGCAGAGCTAATTGCATGCACATAGAAGAAACTTAATAGATATGAACACACAGAATTATAAAACAAAGGCAGCTCTAGATCCAGATCTAAAATAACACAAAGTTTATTAAGAGATCTAAGATTAAAAGCAAGAAACACAGTACACCGTGACACAAAGTTCTCCGGAAACCTGCTCCTTTGTATTCCTTTGCTCCAAGTTGCTCTCAGGGGTTCAGCACAAAGTCTAGAACACAAGATTGCTGCTTACAAATTCTGATAATGCTTTAACCCAGAGGTTCTTCTCCTACTTATAGAATGTAGGAGGGAAAGTACAAATGGGAAGTCTAACTGAACTGAAACATAAACAACAAGTAAAGATGACATTTGGCAATCATCCTCAACTAACTTCTCCTTAAGTGACACATGTATCACTTAACTAATAGAATGGTTCCACATGACTTTAAGTAATGGTTGCAAAACCAATAACTTAAAGTTTTACAATTTCATCCGGGAACATAGAAAGTAGAAGAAGAAAGAATAGAAGAAGTCATGTCAGCTGTAATGTTTATGTCTTTTTCTTGTTCTGATATCGGATATACTTGTCGAACATGTAATTCAGCATCCTTCCATCTGTTTTAGCCACTGCTTCTTTCTCTGTCCTGAACTGCAGCAACCCTTCATTCAACACTTTGATGCACACTTCCACATCTTCCAAGCTCAGCCCAAACCTCGCAATGTCTGCCTGCAGCGCCACCAGTCTACTGATAGAATTCATCGTGAAAGGCTTGGTAGCTTTATCAATTCTCTTTTGTACCATCAGAAGAGAACCTTCCAGGGAATTAGGCACCTTAGTTGAGACGATCCACACGTATGAAGTAACATTCCCGTCCACTCTCTCCTCAGTGAAAGAAATGACACTGTCTGGTAAGTCTGATGTCCTACTCTCAAGTGCCTGCATCCTCTTCAGCAAAACTCTGCAGATTTCCAAACGGAAAGATACTGCAAACTCTAGCTGCTTCCCCTTCTCGACTGATCCATCCGGTACAATCTGTTCCGCAATCAATACATCTCCCGACAGCTTGTTGATCTCGGCCAAAATACTCAGGTTACTCTCTGCAACTGTATTCATGCCTTCTATGTTCGCCATCAGTTGCTTCAGCTGATTTGCTGCATCATCCATAACCTTTAGGCGGGCTGGCACTTCTCCAAGTTGTACAGAAGCTTGACGAATAATCAAATCCTTCCATTCGTCAATAGCTTTTACTTGATTGCTTGCATCCTCCATTTCCTGCATAAGATGATCACTCACCTGCTCTGAAATGGGCTGAATGGAAGGTTTAGCAACCTTGGCTATGATCTCACATAATTGAGATACTTGCTTCTGCAGCTCTTCTTTCTCCGCCTTTTCACTGTCAAGCCTAAGGAATAAAGCATCCATCAATGTCTGCGTGTCCTGCTTCAATCCTTCAGTGGTGGCTTGACCGAGGGGTACTTTGGTTACTGTCACATCTTCTGCCGTGAGCTCCTCCTCTATCTTTCCTTCTGCCGGAATTGATATCTCAGCAAACTTCTCTCCCGAATCCTCGATGATCAACCTAGAAGTTGCTTTGGCAACTTTAGGCCTTCTATCTCTTCCACCCAGATTCTGGAGTAGCTGCAAGTCGTGCTCCTCTAAGTTCATCTCCATTCTCGCTTCTGAACCAACTACGAAGCCAACCATTCCGAGAAGTTACTTCTTGGAGAATGATAAGTTGCTGAGTGAACTACCATCTCCCGCACTGCATCCTCTCCATCAGAAAGTGCCACAGTGTTATGGCTGCCATCTTCTGAATCATCCAAGGACAAAGCCCTTTCGAATTCCGCCATCTGCAGCTTCAACGTATCCTCTGGAAGAGGCGCTGAACGAAGTGGCTGAGGGGAGAAGATGAATGTCGCTGGATTCAGTAGAGGCATGGAAGCATCCTGCTGCGGTGCAATAGTTGGTGAAGTACTGGGTACTGGAGAAACCGGAGCTAAAGTCATGGTCGTAGAAGTGATCCTCTCCTTTGATTGAGATCTTCTATGCACTTTCAACTTCTCGGCTTTCCTGCTGCTTTCTCCTCCGTGCTTCCGCTTGAGGGAATCTCCTGCGCCGAAGTTGCCCGTGACTTGATTCATCAATGCTTCATCAAGGCAATATCCCTTTGTCAGCAACCAGTTTGAAGTATTCACCAACACAGCTCCCGACCTTTCTTCAATTGTGTTGCAGCCTCCTACGTTATTCTGCAGTATGGCTTTATCTCCTCCCATTTGATGGTAAGTGTCAAGTACCACATTCCCATCATCTTTAAGATCCGCAGGTATCCGCGCTAGTCCAAAGTCAAACACTTGCTTTGCTGATAGCCTGCTGAAATCTCTCTTTCTAACCTCGTACTCACTTTTGCACTTCATCCAGAAATCTTCTAATGAAGGCACATGTGCGTACTCCTGGGAGATCGTCTTCCTGGCTACTCCAAATGGATCGAAGTTCAGCCGTGCAGGGAAGAACTCTTGCTCATACTCGGATAACATTTGCACCTCCATCCCCCGAGCTCTATGAATGCTAATGCAACTGTAATATCCCACAGTGATTGGGAAGAAGCCCGTAGACTTGTGCCGCTTTGACTGAAGGTCGTGTAACTCCACAAGTTGCCTGCTCAGCTCCATGGCGATCAATCTATCATTCGGATACCTGGGCATCTTTATTGGTTCTCCAGAAAAGCCCGTAACCCTGAGGTATGTGAAATCTGCAAATTGAATGAATAGACTGCCAATCTTGGACACAGCTTCCCACGCTTCCTTGCTTACCCTGTTGGCCTTCAAGTCTTTGTCTAGCCTGCAAATGAAATCATAGAAGAATTCATCGTTGACCACTTTGAAATCTTTCTCGCACGCAGGTACAGTAAGCTGTGGGTAGCACTCGAAAATGGGGTCCTTAGAAAGAACACCACATCTATCTAGCTTGGAAAAGACGCCTTGTGAAGCTGTAGCATACACCAAGTAGGAAGTCATTTTGAAGCTGAAAGTTCGCTTCACGTTCCGGAGTTGCTCACCAATGTTGTTGCTAATAATTTCCGACCAATTGATTATGGAATCAACCTTGTTGACTTCAATGGTCCTGATGAAAGCATACATCCATGTACGGAAAGTGTAAGCATTTGCCTCGCCATTCATCCTGCATAGCAATTTGACAACATCATCTACCTCCTGCACCAAATTGGACCGCGGAAGAGTTCTCGGGAACTTTGAAGGAGATCTAGGCTTCTTCATGTATCGGCTATTCATTATGCTCACGCAATCAGCTCTATGCTTCTCCCACCTGCTGCCGGCATCCTAAAGACTAATGGAAGTCACCACCTTTCGCACTGGAATCTTCAAACAATAATTGATGAACTCTGCGTCCAAACGAATTATTGTCTTTCCCGTAGCATCACGCACTGATCTGGATGAAGGATGGTAAGATCTAGCGCACTCCATCACAAACTCTGGCAACTGGGCTGTACATGGAAAAGCTGCAGCTCGGATAATTCCACTGCTTTTAACCGCACGCATGAGTGAAGTCTTTCCCGCTCTGGATCTATCAATCAAATCGGAAAGAGGTTTCGGGCCTAGATCTGTGTCTCCTATGTCTGCAAGTTTGGAAGCGATGCATGACTCCATCGTGCTTTCTTTTTCATCTCTCTTCGCCATGGCTTTGTCTATCTTTGTCTGAATAATTCTTTTTCTTCTTACTTGGCCGGATTTCTTCAAAATTGGTGCAGATCTGGACAATTCTTCAGATTCGGAGGATATATGCAATGTATTGGACATTGATAAAAGCTCATTTTCTTTTGTAAAGCACCTGTAATGAATTCCTGCAATTTATTCAGACAAAAATGGCCACCGGAGCATGAATAGTGAATTTTAATTGTAAAAATCTGCACTTTTCAAGCCCGCTGCCCCAAAAATTGGTGTTTAATTTGCACATAAAGAGAGCATGAATCCTTTCAACAACACCTGAGCACCTGTAACACCTATGCAAACAATTATGCAGACAAAGATCAACCTCCTTCAAAGCATGCGCCAAATCTGGAAGCTTTTAGCCTTGTTGCCACCTTGCCTGAGCAAAATCCTTCTTCAAATGGGGGCGCACTTTTCCTCTTGGCTGCAATTCTTTACCTGTGAATTAAATAATTCACCCATATGGCTGCCCATGCTTATATAACCCTCACAATTCTATAATTAATAATTTTCCTAACAATTAAAAGCAATTAATTAATTAAAAATCATGCTCTTCTCTTTAAAAATAGCATGTTTAAGGACAGCCATTCAATAAATTAAATTAATCCAATTTAATCCTTCACACTTCACTTCACTTAAGCTTCACAGTGTGCCTTGACTATAGCCACTGAAAATAGAAATTAATTTAATGATTTAATGCCTTAAAAATCATTAAATATATCCCAAATGGGGCGCACTTTTTGAAAGAAAGGGGGCAGCCATTAAATAAATTAAATTTAATGCTTTTAGTAATCCATTTCTTTTATTCCCCTTTTGACCTGTTGACTTCTTCCAAGCTTGGGCGCACTTTTTAGAAGGAATAGATTAATTAAAATAATCACTTAAAGGCTGCCATCATCTCACCAAAGGGGGCGCACTTTTTTGCACAATATAATTCTATTTTTAAGAATTTTTCACAATGGGATTCTTTACCCTGCAAGGCAGGCACTAAAATCCCATGATCCACTTAAGTGATTTGACTTTGACAATGGGATTATTTACCCTGCAAGGCAGGCACTAAAATCCCATGATTTCACTTAAGTCACTTTCCTTTTATTTTATCATGGGAATTTTTACCCTGCAAGGCAGGTAATAAATTCCCGCCTGCCTGCAGCCTCTAACTTTCCCACTACAACTTAAGTGAATTTTATATCACGGGAAAAAGTACCCTGCTAGGCAGGTATAAAATTCCCACCTTGCCTGCTGCTTGTATTTTTCCCATTGCAACTTAAATCCTTTGTTTTCCAAAAATGCGCCCAACCCCGCAGGGGCTTTTCTGTGCACGACTTCGCTTTTTCCCAGTGATCCAGACCTCCGATGGCGACTTCCTCCGGGCATAACGTGCGTATATGTTCTCCAACTGCTCCAGGCCAAAAATCGGGCTTACCCGGCAAAGGAATTGTTCTAGAGAAATTTCACAGAAAACGAAACGGGACAACACAAAAACACAAAAAATTGCCAAAAGTTACAAATAAAGCCCAAAACTTATTCCAAGTTAAAACCCTTCTGGTACATAAGAGTAATGACATATTCGATCATAACAGAGTTAAAACAGAGCGCAAATAGCCTCATACGGGGCTCAAAATAATTAAATACAAATTTCCCGCAGACAAATCCCGACGACAGAATATAACAATTTTGGGCATCTGGGTATTTGGCAAAAAAGGCTAATATGGCTCTTTGGGAATATCTTGACGCAATACAAGAACTTTCAGGCAATAAAAACACAAAACGACCCATTATTTTAAAAGTACGAAAAATTTTCGGATAGGGTAGTCGCAGATTTCAGGATGAAATCTGGGTGACACCAGTCGGCTCCGTCTGTGGACATCTTTTTCTCTGTCAGAATGACAAAGGGAAAAGATGAGATCCCAACATCTCTGGTTTCGTATCTTGTCCTTTGGGCACGGGGTCAGGCAAACAAACACAACACAACACGAAAACAAAAACAAAACAAGGAAAAACAAACAAAGTTTTATTTATGTACATACAGGTTTTACCCTGCTTCTCATGTCCGGAACAGCTTCAAGTGTTGCCCATTGAAAGGCAACGGCAATTCAACTCCATCCTGATGAGCAAGAATGAAGCTATCTGCTCCGGCGATCCTCTTGATCACAAAAGGCCCTTTCCATAGTGAATCAAACTTTCCATGCATGCCTTTTGCTTCTCTTCTTTTGTCCCATAAAAGGACCCAGTCATTGACTTCAAACTTTCTTTCCCTGGCTTTTTTGTCGAAGATGATTTTCACCTTCCTTTGATGCTCTGTCAACCTATCTGCAACTTGAGTTTGTACTTCTCTCAATTCAGTCAGGTACATAATTCTTTTATCAATAGCATCCGTGAAAGTGGAATCCTCCAGGGCCTTAGAAAGTTGCAGGGCAGGCAGTTCCAAGGTAAGAGGCAGCTCTGTGTCTCTACCATATAACAGCTGAAATGGGGACATGCCTATCACCCTCTTTGGTGTGATTCTATCAGCCCATAATGCATCAAACAAATTTTTATGCCAAGTCCTTTGATTTTCCGTTACTAGCTTGCGCACGATAGTTACCAAGTTTTTATTACTAGATTCAGCTTGACCATTCCCTTGTGGATAGTAGTTTGAGGAATGAACTAGCTGGATCCCATAAGTGTAGCAGAATTCCACCAGCTCCTCAGAAGAAAGATTCGGAGCGTTGTCTGCTACAATTTTGCTGGGCACGCCAAACCTGACAATAATATTTTCTTTTATAAAACTGCACACCTCGGCGGAAGTGGCATTCTTCACAGGAATAGCTTCTACCCACTTACTGAAATAATCAGTAGCTGTTAGAATGTAATGGTGACCGGCACTAGAAGCCGGGTTAAGCATTCCAATAAAATCCATTCCCCACTGTTGGAAAGGTTCTTCAATCACAATGGGTTTTAGAGGTAATGCAGGCAATTTCACACGCCCAACAAAATGTTGGCATGCTTGACACTTAGCTACCCAATCTGCAATATCTTGAAAAAGGGTTGGTCAATAATACCTTGCTCTGAGGATCTTGTGTGCAGTGACTCGGGCTAAGACATGACCACCGCAAGCCATGTCATGAAACTGTTGTAGTAGCTGATCCTGTTGAGCTTTATCAACGCATTTGAGAAATACGCCATCAATTCCCTTCTTGTACAAACCATTATCCCAAAGAACAAAATCTTTGGATTTAAGTTTGATTGTTCGTTTCTCTTTTCTGGAAAGTTGATCTGGGCATTCTCCATACGTCAGAAAGTAAGCAATGTTACTATACCACTCCTCTACCAGATCTATAAAAAGTACTGCAGGCAAATCCCCATCTATCTCATCTTGATCTGCTTCTGGCACTGATGTTTTCATCTCCGTCATTAATTCACACAGACCTCTTCCTCGAACCAACTTTGTTGGTTTAATATCCAGGTCATATTCTTGAACCTTTGTCACCCATGTGCCTCTCAATAATCCTAACTCTTGCTGAGTAAGGATGGATTTAACTGTAGTATCTGGAACCAAAACCACAGTGTGCGAGGAAAGAATATAATACCTGAATGCTTTGCACGCCTTCACCACTGCATATGCGTGCTTTTCCATGGGAGTGTATTTCAACTCATAGGCTTTAAGGGGCGTGCTCATGAAAGCAATAGGAGCTTCTGCGTCCTCTTGATTTTTCTGCATCAGTATTGCTGACATGGTGTGTTCGGAGGAATAACAGTAAAGAATAAATTCTTTACTGAAGTCGGGTGAAACCAAGACTGGAGCTTTTGACAGGGCCTCTTTAATTTTCTCAAAAGCTTCCTTCCCTTCGCCGCTCCATTTAAAATCTTGTGTCTTCTTCATCATATTCGAAATATGACGGGTTAGCTCAGCAAAGTCAGGAATGAATCTCCTGAGAAAATTAACTTTTCCAAAGAAAGAGTGAACTCCTTTTTTGGATGTGGGCAAAGGCAATGTCTGAATGGATTTGACACGCTCTGGATCTATCTTTGTTCCTTCTTTGGAAACAATGTGCCCTAGTAGTTTCCCTTCTGTTACAGCAAAGATGGATTTCTTAGGATTCAAAGAAATACCATGCTTGCGGCATTGTATGAAAACCTCTTCCAAGTTTGAAATGTGTGCACTTCTATCTTTGGAAAAGACTGTCAGATCATCCAGGTACACAACTATGCTTATATCTTTGAGATGAGCAAAGGCTAGATCCATAGCTCTTTGAAATGTAGCACCAGCATTAATCAGGCCGAACGGCATTTTCTGGTACGCGAAGGTTCCCCAAGGTGTGATGAACGCCGTTTTGTATTGATCTTCCTCGGCCACCTTGACTTGATTGTAGCCTGAAAAGCCATCAAGCATGGAGAGCATCTCAGATCCAGTGACCACCTGTAGAGTGTGATCCATGATGGGAATGGGGTAGTTGTCTTTCAGTGAAGCTTGATTAAGGTTACGGAAATCCATGCACAGCCTAATCTCGCCACTCTTCTTTCTTACAGGGACTATGTTGGCCAACCATTCGGAATGATGTATGGGATAGATAATATTTGCATCTAACAACTTCTAGATTTCTGCAAAGATGGTTCCTGAAATGGTAGGGTTGTGCCGCCGCAGCTTCTGCTTGAAAGGCTTCTGTTCTGGTTTAAGTGGGATGTAGTGTTGAACTTCCGCAGGCTGATATGTTTTTAGATCCTGGTAAGACCAGGCAAAAACATCCATGTATTTCTTAAGAAGCTCAGTAAAAGCTTCTCTTTCGGCCTCTGAGCAACACTTACCCAGATTTACTAATTTGGGATCATTGCCAGCTCCCAAATTTAATAATTGTGTGTCGGAGGAAGAACCTTCCCCACTTTCTTCATTTTTCTTAAGCATCTGATCATGCTTATCAAACATTTCCTCAAGAGATACCAAGCCTTTGGGAATTTTATTTCCCTTTAGCTGGATAATCTCCTGACTTCCTGAGACGTCCGCATCTATTTCTCCCACAGTAGTCTTCCTAGGAGGTGAATTGCTTCCCTCATAGTAGATCTCTTCAAAGTTGTCCTTCTGTTGGAGAAACGCAACAATATGCGTGTCATCGTTGAAAACTTGCCATTGTTGAACGTTGTCAGGAACTTTTGGGTGAAAGACCATCTCCACCTTGTAGTCTCCCTGTCTAAAGAATGCGGGAGGCTGATCTAGATTTAACAAGGCTGCAGTCACTGCAAGTGAATTAGCTCTTGAATTTTGTTCTCTTGGAATGTAAGATACCGAGAAAGCTGAAAAATCCAGGATAGCAGAGTAGACCCGATCTCTATAGTGCCGCAGTTTGTCTTTTTTGACTTGGTAGAGACCTCTTATCTACTTAACGATCAACTCAGCATCTCCCTTTGCGTGTAATAATTTGATTCCCATTGTTCTTGCCTGCTCCATGCCTAACAACAACGCTTCATACTCAGCTGTATTGTTAGTATTTTCGAACATCAATTTGAAGGAGTGTGCATGCACCTTCCCTTCAAGAGAGATAAGAACAACGCCTGCACCTGATCCAAATGAACAATAGCTGCCATCAAATTCCAGAGTCCAAATCTTGTTGTCAAGTTGATGCGGCTCTTGAATCACAGGTTGAACATCTTCTTTATCCATTTCTAGATAATAGACTCCGTGATCTGATTCCTGAAACAAGATCTGAGATCTGGGATCCTCAGACTTTGATACTGTGTACTTAGATTTCTTCTCAGGTTCCAGCTTCTGATTTACTCCTTTGATTGGTATGTGCGCACAAGACCAATCCATCTTGACTTCTCCACCCAGCTCTTTGCAGAAATTTCTACTCAAAAGCATGCCATAAGAGACTGGAATGTCTGCTACAAGGATAGTCATTTTCAGTCTTTTATCTGGAAAAGAAGCAAGTACTGCCTGTGCATCTTTGATTTTCCCCACAAGAGGGACTTTCCTTTCCATTGAATAACATCTTCCGATGGTTTTTGTCAATGTGAGACCCAAGGCATCATCAACTTTTGCAGGCATGACATTGTCAGAAGCTCTAGAGTCTAAGATGGAATTGCTTAGTTTGTGTCCGTTGATGAGCAAAGACACATAGAATGGCTCAATCCTTTCTGATGTAATAGGAGAAGAGGTGGAAGGAGAAGAACTTGCAGCCGCATTATTTGAAGGGGGAGTATTCTTTGGGCTTAACAAGATACCCCGTGAAGTATTATTTGTTGGGCTGGGACCATTACTTTGCACATATTTGACCAATCTATTCAGCTGATCAGGAAATGCTCTCAAATACTCAGCTTCTGACATTTGGACCTTGTTCCTCTTGATGTGATCAATTATGTCGAAAGCTTGACTTGCTTCAGTAGGATGTGCGTTGGCTCTTTGCTGCGAATTGAAAGAATTTGAATATTTATCCTTAGGCGCTAATGAAGAAGGAAGAGTGCTACCTCTTTTCAAGATAGTAACATCCAGGCCAGGATCTTCTCTTTCTCTTCAGCCGCTTGTGGATGCTTCGGCATTTTGGCGTGTCTGAGACCTTGTGAACACCACAAAAGTGTGACCATCAGAATCTTCAAAAGATTCATAATAGCCATCGTCAGATTCGTAGTCCAGGTAACCAATATTGGAGTCACCAGCGGGATCTATAAAGTCTTCATCATCGAATGATTCATCAATGCCGAGATCCTCTTCATTAGTTTCCAAGTTATTCCTTGGAGCAGCTTCTATTGCCAACCGTGTGGTGCAGCAGCAAGTCTGTTTCGGTTTTGATTTTGATTTTGACCATTAAAGGTTCAGGTAGGAGCTATTCTTGAGGGTGGTGCATTCCCTGCTTGAGAGATCTGCTTCTTGATCTACAACATGTCATTAGCCAATTTCTGCAACAAAGGATCTGAAGTACTAGAAGAAGCGCCATCACCTTTGTGAGATGGTTGTTTGAGTTTCCCAGCCATGATCAAGTCATCCTCAACTTCCACGGCAGCATTTTGTGCTTCAAGTAGATTTACAGGTCTTGCCCTTCTCAGCTGATATCCAACTTCAGGCAATAGAGCGTTTATAAAAAACGTCTTTTGATTTTCGTCGCTCAATGCGGCAGAAGTGGGGATTTTATATAAAATCCTTTGGAACCTTGCAATAAAGTCCCGCATGTTCTCACTTGGCTCTTTCTTCAACTGCGTCAGTTGGGTGATCAACGTGCTAGCATCCTCTGCAGGCTTGAATCTTTTCAGAAATTGCTCACGCATAGTCGCCCAGTTGGTTATGGTGCCAGGAGCTAGCCGATAGAACCATTCTCCAGCCAAGTCGTGTAGAGTCTCAATGAAGAGCCTGACTGAGACATCTTCATGCTCTACTGCAAGCACACCACAAGATATGAAAGAAGGCCGCCAAATGATCATCTGGGTTTTGCTTTCCATCTCCAAAGAATTTTGGAAAATTCTTTCTGGATCCCTTTGGCAGCTCGTGCATAGGTGGAGCCAAGTTCAGAGGTCCAAAAGCTGCTCCCCATGGAACAGGTACTAGCTGATGCCCCATGTTGACTTGAGCACGTCTCCTCCTTGTGAGTAGACTTGATGGATAATTCCAGCCGCCGGATTATGCTGAAGACGATCCGGATCTAGATGGGTGTGCACTCTCCTTCCTGGTGAGAGACTAGATCTGCGGCTTCTAACTTGAGGAGGATGATTGAAATTGAATTGCTCCTGCAATCTGAAGAAATGATCAGTCCTTCCTTGCACCTTCACGGATCGGGTGAATGGACGTTCAGCCAGGTTGAGATTTGTATGGAAAACACTCCATGATCTTCAATAGATAAACTTTGATCTGCAAAGATAGTTGTTCCCCAGCGGAGTCGCCAAAAACTCTTGGCTAGATTTTTTGCATAGCACAAAACTTAGACAGTCATGAGATAAATCTACCTCATTTAACCGGTGAGGCTCCCGTGTCAGATTTGTCAATAAAAATGTGTTATTATCTATCAGGGGTTTTGCTTTAACCACTTAGTTCATGAACCATAACTAAGAAGTTCTGCAGCAAATAAGCAGCTGTACAAGAAAGGAAGTATTTTATAGAAGGAAGTAAAGGAAATACAGAGAAGAAATGGGGAAGATGTGCATCCCAATTAGTAGATAGCAGAGCTAATTGCAAGCACATAGAAGAAACTTAATAGATATGAACACACAGAATTATAAAACAAAGGCTGCTCTAGATCTAGATCTAAAATAACACAGTTTATTAAGAGATTTAAGATTTAAAAGAAAGAAACAAAGTACACCATGACACAAAGTTCTTCGGAAACCTGTTCCTTTGTATTCCTTTGCTTCAAGTTGCTCTAAGGGGTCCAACACAAAGTCTAGAACACAAGATTTGCTGTTTACAAATTCTTATCGATCATTAACTCGGAGGTTCTTCTCCTACTTATAGAATGTAGGAGGGAAAAGTACAAATAGAAAACTCAAACTGAACTGAAACATAAACAACAAGTAAAGTTGACATTTGGCAATCATCCTCATACTAACTTCTCCTTAAGTGACACATGTATCACTTAACTAATAGAATGGTTCCACATGACTCTAAGTAATGGTTACAAAACCAATAACTTAAAATTTTTATAATTTCATCCGAGAACATAGAAAATAGAAGAAGAAAGAATAGAAGAAGTCATGCTAGCCGTAATGTTTATGTCTTCTTCTTGTTATAATATCGGATATACTTGTCAAACATGTAATTCAACATCCTTCCATCTGTTTTAGCCACTGCTTCTTTCTTTGTCCTAAACTGTAACAATCCCTTCATTCAACACTTTGATGCACGCTTTCACATCTTCCAAACTCGGCCCAAACCTCGCAATGTCTTCCTGCAGTGCCACTAGTCTAATGATAGAATTCATTGTCAAAGGCTTGGTAGCTTTATCAATTCTCATTTGTATCATTAGAAAAGACCCTTCCAGGGAATTAGGCACCTTAGTTGAGATGATCCACACGTATGAAGTGACATTCTCGTCCACTCTCTCCTCAGTGAAAGAAATGACACTATCCGGTAAGTCTGATGTCCTACTCTCTAGTGCCTGCATCCTCTTCCAGCAAAACTCTGCAGATTTCAAAATGGAAAGATAGTGCAAACTCTAGCTTCTTCCCCTTCTCGACTGATCTGTCTGGTACAATTTATTCCGCAATCAATACATCTCTCGGCAAGCTTGTTAATCTCGGCCAAAATAATTCAGGTTACTCTATGCAATTGTAATCATACCTTCTATGTTTGCCATCAGTTTACTTTAGTTGATTTGTTGCATCATCCATAACCTTTAGGTAGGATGGCACTTCTCCAAGTTTTACAGAAGCTTGACGAATAATCAAATCCTTCCGTTTGTCAATAGCCTTTACTTGACTGCTTGCATCCTCCATTTCTTGCATAAGATGATCACTCACCTGCTTTGAAATGGGCTGAATGGAAGGTTTAACAACTTTGGCTACGATCTCACATAATTGAGATACTTGCTTCTGCAGCTCTTCTTTCTCTGCCTTTTCACTGTCAAGCCTAAGGAATAAATCATCCATCTAATGTTTGCATGTCCTGCTTCAATCTTTCAGTGGTGGCTTGACCGAGGGGTACTTTGGTTACTATCACATCCTCTGTCGTGAGCTCCTCCTCTATCTTTCCTTCTGTCTGGAATTGATATCTCAGCAAAACTTCTCTCCCGAATTTTCAATGATCAACCTAGAAGTTACTTTGGCAACTTTAGGCCTTCTGTCTCTTCCGCCCAGATTCTGGAGTAGCTGCAAGTCGTGCTCCTTTAAGTTCATCTCCATTCTCACTTCTGGAACCAACTGCGAAGCCAACCATTCTGAGAAGTTACTTCTCGGAGAATGAGAAGTCGCTGAAGTCGTTGAGTGTACTACCATCTTCCACTCTGCATCCTCTCCGTCTAGAAAGTGCCACAGTGTTTATGGCTGACATCTTCTGAATCATCCAACGATGAAGTCCTTTCAAATTCCGCCATCTGTAGCTTCAATGTATCATTTGGAACAAGAGTTGAATGAAGTGGCTGAGGGGAGAAGATGAATGTCGCTGGATTCAGTAGAGGCATGGAAACATCCTACGACGGTGCAATAATTGGTGAAGTACTGGGTACTGGAGAAACCGAAGTTAAATCCATGGTTGTAGAAGTGATCCTCTCCTTGGATTGAGATATTCTATGCACTTTCAACTTCTCGACTTTCCTGCTGCTTTTTCCTCCGTACTTCCGCTTGAGGGAATCTCCTGCGTCGAAGTTGCCCGTGACTTGATTCATGAATGCTTCATCAAGGCAATATCCCTTCGTCAGCAACCAGTTTGAAGTATTCACCAACACAGCTCCTGACCTTTTTTCAATTATGTTGCAGCCTCCTATGTTATTCTGCAGTATGACTTTATCTCCTACCATTTGATGGTAAGTGTCAAGTACCACATTCCCATCATCTTTAAGATCCACAAGTATCCGCGCTAGTCCAAAGTCGAACACTTGCTTTGCTGATAGCCTGCTGAAATCTCTCTTTCTAACCTCGTACTCACTTTTGCACTTCATCCAGAAATCTTCTAATGAAGGCACATGTGTGTACTCCTAGGAGATTGTCTTCCTGGCTACTCCAAATGAATCGAAGTTCAGCCGTGCAGGGAAGAACTCTTGCTCATACTCGGATAACATTTGCGCCTCCATCCCCCGAGCTCTATGAATGCTAATGCAGTTGTAATATCCCATAGTGATTGGGAAGAAGCCCGTAGACTTGTGCCGCTTTGACTGAAGGTCGTGTAACTCCACAAGTTGCCTGCTCAGCTCCATGGCGATCAATCTATCATTCGGATACCTGGGCATCTTTATTAGTTCTCCAGAAAAACCCTGTAACCCTGAGGTATGTGAAATCTGAAAATTGAATGAATAGACTGCCAATCTTGGACACAGCTTCCCACGCTTCTTTGCTTACCTTGTTGGCCTTCAAGTCTTTGTTTAGCTTGTAGATGAAATCCTAGAAGAACTCATCGTTGATCACTTTGAAATCTTTCTCGCATGCAGGTACAATAAGCTGTGGGTAACACTCGAAAATGGGGTCCTTAGAAAGAACACCACATCTATCCAGCTTGGAAAAGACGCCTTGTGAAGCTGCAACATACACCAAGTAGGAAGTCATTTTGAAGCTGAAAGTTCGCTTCACGTTCCGAAGTTGCTCACCAATGTTGTTGCTAATAATTTTCGACCAATTGATTATGGAATCAACCTTATTGACTTCAATGGTCCTGATGAAAGCATACACCCATTGACCATTTGCCTCGCCATTCATCCTGCATAGCAATTTGACAACATCATCTACCTCCTACACCAAATTGGACCGCGGAAGAGTTCTCGAGAACTTTGAAGGAGATCTAGGCTTCTTCATGTATCAGCTATTCATTATGCTCACGCAATCAGCTCTATGCTTCTCCCACCTGCTGCCGGCATCCTGAAGACTAATGGAAGTCACCACCTTTCACACTGGAATCTTCAAACAATAATTGATGAACTCTGCGTCCAAACGAATTATTGTCTTTCCCGTAGCATCACGCACTTATCTGGATGAAGGATGGTAAGATCTAGCGCACTCCATCACAAACTCTGGCAACTGGGCTGTACATGGAAAAACTGCAGCTCGGATAATTCCACTGCTTTTAACCGCACGCATGAGTGAAGTCTTTCCCGCTCTGGATCTATCAATCAAATCGAAAAGAGTTTCCGGGCCTAGATCTGTGTCTCCTATGTCTGCAAGTTTGGAAGCGATGCATGACTCCATCGTGCTTTCTTTTTTATCTCTCTTCGCCATGGCTTTGTCTATCTTTGTCTAAATAATTCTTTTTTTTCTTACTTGGCCGGATTTCTTCAAAATTGGTGCAGATCTGGACAATTCTTCAGATTCAGAGGATATATGCAATGTATTGGACATTGATAAAAGCTCTTTTTCTTTTGTAAAGCACCTGTAATGAATTCCTGCAATTTATTCAGACAAAAATGGCCACCGGAGCATGAATAGTGAATTTTAATTGTAAAAATCTGCACTTTTCAAGCCTACTGCCCCAAAAAATGGGTGTTTAATTTGCACATTAAGAGAGCATGAATCCTTTCAACAACACCTGAGCGCCTGTAACACCTATGCAAACAATTATGCAGACAAAGATCCACCTCCTTCAAAGCATGCGCCAAATCTGGAAGCTTTTAGCCTTGTTACCACCTTGCCTAAGCAAAATCTTTCTTCAAATGGGGGCGCACTTTTCTTCTTGGCTGCAATTCTTTACCTGTGAAGTAAATAATTCACCCATATGGCAGCCCATGCTTATATAACCCTCACGATTCTATAATTAATAATTGCCCTAACAATTAAAGGCAATTAATTAATTAAAAATCATGCTCTTCTCTTTAAAAATAACATGTTTAAGGACAGCCATTCAATAAATTAAATTAATCCAATTTAATCCTTCACACTTCACTTCACTTAAGCTTCACAGTGTGCCTTGACTATAGCCACTGAAAATAGAAATTAATTTAAAGATTTAATCTAAGTTACCAAAACGTTTTGGATACAGGAGCGGGAGCGGGGTATCCGATACGCGGAAACGGCAAAAAAAAAATTGACCCCGGATACGGCGTAGGATACGACAGTACAAAAACTATATAAAAATTTAAAAAATATATAAATTTCAGCCTTCTAAATAGGAATTTAATTATTAACCACATATTATGCATATGAAAGACAAGATAAAAGACAAGTTATAAGCTAAATAAGTGAATAACCACAAGCTAGGATACCGATAAAACTTAGAAACTTAAAAGCTTAAAAGTTAATTTAAAATTTAAAATACTTAAATCGAACACAATGTGAATATTATGAATCTCTTGATATGTTAAATTCAATCATAGATCAATATTCAAAGCTCAAACTATCTTTCATTGTCAATATTCATCATATTCCTCTTCATCAAGAGGATCAAAACCAGCTACATCATCATCATTATGTGGTTCATTAGAACCACATGGGCTCGAACCACTCGCACTAGGGCCACTACCAGTTGCACCCCCTTGTGCATGTAGGTTTCGTGGTGCCACAGAACTCCTCTCATCATCATATGCTCCATGGTGGGAAATGGAAGCATCCAAGTCAACTATCTCTGGATCAATGTCCAAATGTTTTGTTGACCCTTCCTTGTACTCTGGCTGCTTGTGGGATAAAAGGTGCAAGTTGGAATGTATGTATACCAAATCTTCAACCCTTTTAGCCCTCAACCTGTTGCATTTCTGTGAGTGGATGAAATTATACGTACTCCAGTTGCGCTCAGAGGAAGATGAACTTACAACCTATTAAAACAACCCAAACTTCAAAGTCAATGCAAAGTTCAACTTCAGATTTAAACACTCAAACTTAAATTTTAAAAAACTAAAAGAAAAGAGAATAAAAAAATTAAAAACTTACCTGTGCCAAGACCTTGATTGCAAGAGGTTGCAAGTAAACCGATGAAGTACCATGGAGGTACCACCACATATGTGCATCCATCTTGTATTTGCTCCGAAGAGCAAGAAGGCTATGACCCGTTTCTGCTATGAAATTGCCAAACTCTACCATAACCTGGTCTTGGGCCTCAAGATTAGGGAAGAGCCTAGCCAATGCCGCCATATATCCCTCACTGACTTCCGCATCCCTGTATGGTGCTACCCTCCCTGGCAAGGAAAGGATCTCTGTGCTATAAAATCTAAGAGTCAATGCAAAAGTTAGTAGATGTAATGGGGTGGTCATTTTGTTCCACTACTCAATGAGGATTGACTTCACTTGTTTGAAAAATATTTCCTCGAGATCTTGTTCTTTTGCATTTATGACGGATTTTATCTTCTCAATCATTGAGTCGATGTCGTCATATATCTCTCCTAGACATGGTTGATCCGTGTCAGTAAACCGGATCATACTCATAATGGGCTCCGTAAAACTCAACAGATAACCCACTCTATCCCAGCAAGGGTCCTCTAAGATCAGGTTCTTCACTTTTTGAGCCTCTCGAGTGTTTGATTGCCTCCATACAGACCAAAGATTGGATGTTACCATCCTCATCAGTGCCTCTCGCACCTTCACTAGTCGTCTCAAGACAATTGTGTGTGATGCAAACCGAGTCTCAGCAACCTAATAAGAACGAGGAACAAAAATTAAAAATAAAATTTAAATTATAAAATTGAAAGCTAAAAAAATACTAAAAAACTTATATTAAATTTTAAATTAAAAAGAAAGAAAGAAATAAAGCTTTTCCTTACCTTCAGTAGCTCCAACTGCGAGAATGATCTAAAAATGCCCTGTGACATGTGGGGGTTGGTGACAAACATTTGGATTTCTTCAGCTTCTGCATACACTTGCTGGATCCACTCTATTTTGTTTGCCATTTTCTTTAGCATTAAATTCAATAAATGCACAGTACAAGGTGTCCAAAAAATATGCCCATACCGTGCCTCAACTAGCATCCCCGCAGCTTTGCAATTTTTGGCATTGTCCATTATCACTTGGACAACATTTTCAGGCCCCACTGCCTCAATGTACTCAAAGAGAATGTTGGCTATGAATTGGGCATCCTTCACTTGCCCCTCACAATCAACCGCTTTCAAAAACATTGCCCCCTTAGAGCATACTGCAATCACATTGATTAAAGGGCGGTTTCTTGCATCTTTCCATCCATCAGAAACAATGGACACACCAGTTTTGGTCCATGAGTCCCTAATTGGTTACAAAGAGGTTTCCACATTTTTTTTCTCTATCCAAAAGGGTGGTGCGGATCTTCTCATATCCTGGTGGTTTATACCCTTTTGGTGCCTCATTGATGGCTTTCACCATCTCATGCCAATAAGGTGATCTCACAACATTAAAAGAAAGCCCATTAGCATATACACACCTTGCAATGCATTCATCTGCAATCTCCCTATTCTCATTCTGAAAGGCCTTTTCCAATGGCCCTTTTGTCTTACTTTTCTTTCGTGCAAGGAAAACATCCTCATCTGTGGAAATAGGAGCCACAAATGGATGTGGCATGGCCACAATTGGGGATCCACAAGGTGATGGAGCAACTGGAGGCCTTGCTGAACGAGATGAACCTCCTCTTTTGGCCAATGGATGACCCGCTCTCATAGCCACTTTAGCCTCTGCATCCTCCTGCTCTTTGATATATGCCAAAACATTTGCTTTTGGCACCCTAGCATTATTCCTCCCCCTGCATACTCTTATACCATTACCCGTTATGGCACACAAGTGGCTTTTCACCCTACTGTAAGAGCCTTTGAATAGTCTATCACACTCATTGCATTTCCATTCAAAACAACCACCACCTACAAGTTGTCGAACTATTGTTACGTGCCTCCATAACGGTGAATTTGGGTCAAAGTCTTTGGCCAAAGATTGCCTAGAAAAAGCAGAACTTGTTGCCATTGTAGAAATACCTACAAGGTTTTAAAAAAAAAAAGCAAAGAAAACAATGGCATGCAATTGCATTGTGATTGAACAATGAAAATTAAACAATTAAATGGAAAGAGCAAAATAAAAATGAACATAAGCAAAAAAATGTAATGTGTGAAAGATTAAATAATCAAAAAAAAAAATAGAGGAACAAGGCTAGAAATTAAAAAAAAAACTTACCTTCACTTAGTAAACCACAAATCAAATCATTCACAAATCCTCCTTTGCAGCTCCTCACAATCCTACAAGCTTAGCAATAGCTCCTCAAACCCTAGACAAGCACAATGCAATTTTGGAGAGCCACAATGTGAGTTTGTTTGCTTTATGTTTTATTTGTGTGTTGTTCTTTTGTTTTATTGTTTAGAGGTAGATTTTAGGTTTTAGATTAGAAGAATTTATAATTTTTTATTGTTGTGTGGCTTTAAAAACATAAAAAAAAATTAAAAAAATTTAAAAAAACGTTTTTTTAATGTGGGAGCGGGCAGGGGCTGCGGAAACGCCCGGGTATAGAACAGGCCGTACCCGGGCATTTCCGCAGCCCCTACCCGCTCCATGGCCGCTCCCACCGCTGCTCTCGCTCCCTGCCGCTCCCTGCCGCTCCCGCTCCCGAGGCCTTCTAAGGTGTTTCCGGTAACCTAGGATTTAATGCCTTAAAAATCATTAAATATATCCCAAATGGGGCGCACTTTTTGAAGGAAAGGGGGCAGCGATTAAATAAATTAAATTTAATATTTTTAATCCATTTCTTTTATTCCCCTTTTGACCTGTTGACTTCTTCCAAGCTTGGGCGCACTTTTTAGAAGGATAGATTAATTAAAATAATCACTTAAAGGCTGCCATTATCTCACCAAAGGGGGCGCACTTTTTTGCACAATATAATTCTATTTTTAAGAATTTTTCACAATGGGATTCTTTACCCTGCAAGGCAGGCACTAAAATCCCATGATCCACTTAAGTGATTTGACTTTGACAATGGGATTATTTACCCTGCAAGGCAGGCACTAAAATCCCATGATCCACTTAAGTGATTTGACTTTGACAATGGGATTATTTACCCTGCAAGGCAGGCACTAAAATCCCATGATTTCACTTAAGTCACTTTCCTTTTATTTTATCATGGGAATTTTTACCCTGCAAGGCAGACAATAAATTCCCGCCTGCCTGCGGCCTCTAACTTTCCCACTGTAGCTTAAGTGAATTTTATATCACGGGAAAAAGTACCCTGCTAGGCAAGTACAAAATTCCCACCTTGCCTGCTGCTTGTATTTTTCCCATTCCAACTTAAATCCTTTGTTTTCCAAAAATGCGCCCAACCCCGCAGGGGCTTTTCTGTGCACGACTTCGCTTTTTCCCAGTGATCTAGACCTCCGATGGCAACTTCCTCCGGGCATAACGTGCGTATATGTTCTCCAGCTGCTCCAGGCCAAAAATCGGGCTTACCCGGCAAAGGAATTGTTCTAGAAAAATTTCACAGAAAACGAAACGGGACAACACAAAAACACGAAAAATTGCCAAAAGTTACAAATAAAGCCCAAAACTTATTCCAAGTTAAAACCCTTTTGGTACATAAGAGTAATGACATATTCAATCATAACAGAGTTAAAACGGAGCGCAAATAGCCTCATACGGGGCTCAAAATAATTAAATACAAATTTCCCGCAAACAAATCCCGACGACAGAATATAACAATTTTGGGCATCTGGGTATTTGGCGAAAAAGGCTAATATGGCTCTTTGGGAATATCTTGACGCAATACAAGAACTTTCAGGCAATAAAAACACAAAACGACCCATTATTTTAAAAGTACGAAAAAATTTCGGATAGGGTAGTCGCAGATTTCAGGATGAAATCTGGGTGACACCAACTACACACATAAAACTTGTTTAGACTTGATGCAAGTATGGCAAGTGTCGCATATGTCACAGATCTGTTGTTTTGTCTATACGCCTTGCAGACAAAAGGTATGGTGGAAGGTATCTGATTGTCCTCTAGATTTTGACTTTTGTGAGCATTGTGTGTACAATAATCAAAGTCAAGAAAAATTTCCCTCAAGTGCTATAAGAGCAAATGGAATCTTGCAGGTGATACATTGTGATAATGTGTTTACACAATTGAAGGTTCCATCACTACGCAGGTCTTTTTTCTATGTGTCTTTCGTAGATGACTTCTCCAAAAAGACCTGAATATATTTTATCCAGAAGAAATGAGGTACTCAAAAATTTCAAGGAGTTTTAAGGGCCTTGTGGAGAATCAAGTAGAGAAAAGGATAAACGTGTTGCGCACAGACAATGGGGGAGCATATTGCTTAAATGAATTTGAACAATTTTGCAAGCAGTGCAGGATTGAAAGAAAAAAGATAACTCCATATACATCGCAGCAAAAAGGAGATCCAGAGGGAGTGAACAGGACAATGGGGGAAAAGGATTGGAGTATGCTTAGCGGTGCTAGGTAATAGCAGAAGCATTGGGCTGAAGCAATGATTACCTCTTTTTATTTGGTGAATACATCACCCCTATCAGCTCTTGTTGATAAGACTCCACAGGGAGCTTGGACTAGAAAGAAGCCATCTTTGCCGCACCTGAGAGTGTTGTTGTGAAACATATGTCCATATTTCAAAGGAAAAATGAAATAAGATGGACTAAAAGTCTGTGAAATATATCTTTATTGGATATGGAAATGGTGTTAAAGGCTACAAGTTGTGATATCCGGAAACAAAGATGGCGGTCTATATCCAAAATGTAATATTCGGGGAGGTCAAGAGGATTCCTTATAGAGAAGACTGTCCAATACTGTTGTTTAACAACCAAAGAAAGAAACACAAAAGACATGGGTTGAAATAAGAGCTGAAAAAGACTGTATATGAGCCAACTGATGAGTTGGAAGAGAAGGAAGAAGAATCTGCAACACTGCCCTTGAGGAGGTCAAAATGAGTGAAAAGAATACTAAAGAGGTGAAGTTCACCGAATTTTTTGTCCTGAATATATTTTATTATTGTTGATGAAGATCCCAAGATGGTAAAAGAGCCACTTAGAATGAGACATGGGACTTTGTAAAATTGCCTCTTGGAAGGAAATCTATAGGTTGCAAAAGAGTGCTCAAAAACAAGTACAATGCGCAAGGGAAAATGGATAAGGCTCTCTTAGGTAGAGGGAATTGATTTTGGTGAGATATCTTCTCTTGTTGTGAAGCTTACATCTATTAGATTGTTTTAGCTATTGTTGTTAGGTTTGATCTTGAGAGAGACCACGTGGATGTAAAGACAACGTTTTTGCATGGAGAGCTTGAAGAAGAAATCTATATGTCACAGCCTGAGAGCTTCAAGGTGAAAGGAAAAGAAGACCTTGTGTGCAGACTGAAGAAGTCTTTGTATGGGTTGAAACAATAATCAAGGATGTGGAATCAAAAGTTTGATAGCTATGTGCTGAAACTTGGGATTGCATGCAACAAAGTTGACCCTTGTTTGTATTTCAAGTAGGCAGGTGATAACTTTGCCATCATAATGCTCTATGTGACTAACATGATATTGATTGGTAACAGGGAAATGATCAAGTACGTTAAGTCTCAATTGTTTGTGCAATTTGACATGAAGGATCTCGGTGCTGCAAAATTCATTTTGGGCATGGAAATCAAGGCGGGTCATGCTAATAGGAAGCTTTGGTTAGATCAAATAACATACGTAGAGTTGATATTGGAAAAGTTTAGGATGCATGGGATAATCTTGTGCGCTCACCCTTTCCTATTGGTCAAAAACCATCCATTGCAAGTGTTCCAAGACACAAGAGGAGTCGGAGGTCATGGTTTAGGTTATGTATGCAAGTGCAATGGGCCTAATGTATGCAATGATCTGCACGAGACCTGACAGTGCACATGCACTAGGAGTAGTAAGCAAATTTATGTCCAATCAAGGAAGGATTATTGGATAAAAGTCAAGAGAATCTTCACATATCTGCACGGAACTTCTAATCATGCACTATGCTACATGGGGTCTTGAAGAAAATATGATGGTGAGTTTAAAAGGTTACATGGTCTTTGACTAGAATGGAGATATTGATTTCTGTAGATCTACAAGTGGGTATGTGTTCAACTTGTTTGGTGGAGCGGTAAGTTGGAACAAAAAATGACAGGCTAGTGTTGTAATATCCACTATAGGGGCTCAATACATGACAGCTATTCATGAGAACAAGAAAGTAGTATGGTCTCAAAGGTTGTGTTCTTTCGTTGCATTCGTTCAGGAGGTAAGGATAGATTGTGACAGCCAAAGCACAATCAATTTGGCAAAGAACCCTACCTATCATTCTCAGTGATGTGCAATATCATTTTGTAAGGGAAATGGTGGAAAGAAAGAAGATACTACTAGAAAAAGTCGACAGAACTGAAAATGTTGTGGATTCATTGACAAAGGTGGTGAGAACTGAGTTTTCTTGGTGTAGGAAACTGGAAATCAATGGATATGGTTGCTCAAAGCTGCTGAAAGTATGGATTTGTGCTCCCTTATGCAAAATATTCAGCAAGCGGGAGATAGTTGGAAATGTGTCTCATGCTTTGCATGCATCCATGCAGGAAGTTTATGTGAGGGATTTGTGTTTGCGGAGCACGCACACACAACAATACTTCACAGAAGTAGTCGTGTGTCGGAAAAGTGTATAGTGAATAGTGTATAGTAACATTGGTGTGACTCCATAGATTCCCCTTCTACATGGGCGTTACAGAGTGATGCGCTGATATATAGGTACGGATCTTATTTGAAAATGATGGTGCATGTTGCTACATGGTAGAGTGTACATGTAACACCTTGTAGATACAGTAAAGTGTTGTCTGATAAGTTGCAGAACCTTTAAGAACGTTGCAGTATTGTAAATGGTAATACAATCTAATGAAGGTTATTGTATTGGGTTTTTAGCCTGAAAGGGTTTTCCCAAGTGAAATGTTGTGTATTCTGTGTGCATGCCATTTTCTTGTGCATTGTTTAGATTCTTGTAGCATAGCTCTTCTCTGTGTTTAGCTTATTGTGCACAGGTTTTTCCCAAGCAGAGGGGTCTTCCCCCAATGTCTTATAGTTATAACTTATAACTGATTTGTAAATTTGACTCTGAGGAGATCTTCTCTTTGATGTGCATTATCCATTTCAAGAGCTTTAATATTTAAGAGCTTTTCCTTTTGGATTAGGGTCTGCCTATTTTGTTGAGCCCAGCTTCTTTGTTCAGACACTCTTTGATGCTGTTGTAAGTGCATACACTGGGGGTGAAAAACAGGAACTTTATGGTCTGAAGCCTGAGATGGAATGTAAGATAAAGTGCTGGTATTTTGACTATTCTTCTTTATTCCTCTGCAAGGTTCATCAGTATCTACAAGTTCTCCTTCAACAAGCTTTTTGAGAGGATAAAAGAGGACTACTTTCAAATTTTGAAGCCAAGTTATTAAAATTCCATGTGTTTGTTCAGTATGTCAATTCTTTCAGATTGTTGAGCTTGCAAAGCAGTTTTACTGATGTTGTAAAGAGGTGATATTCATAACACATTTTCTCAGAAAGGGGCTGAGGGCATTAGCATCACTGAATTTATTTCCCAGGTTATCAAGGCTGCTGTCCAGTTTTTGAATAGCTGTGACAAGGGCCTCATAAATTTTGATACTTCAGTCGGAGAAGGCTTGGTAAGGGTGCTTTCAATTGTTCCTTTAAGGGATTGGGACTGCTTCAAGATTGGGGCTTGCTGTTGCATGATTGCAGGGATTTTGTTCAAGATGGTGGCTTTACTATTCATTCGCTTTTGTTTCTTGTTATGTAGGGGAGAACCCTGAGAAACATTTGAAGAAAACGATAGAGCTTTATTCACAGTGATGGCCAGCAAGGAAGTTTTAGAGGGCCGGAATCCTCCTAGGAAGAGAGGTAGAGCATAGGGATGAATTCAACAGGCCTGAAAGAGCTTAGAGAATCATATTGTCTGTTTCTTCTTGTTCTAATCAGCTGTTGCTCCATCTTTTGCATTCCCTTGACAGATTTCCACTTCTGTTGGGCTGTCATTAGGCTTTGGCGTATGAATCCTTTTTGACAGTTCTGAATTTCTTTTATTGCACTGATGAAACAGTTGCATTGTTTTTGCTATGAATATATAGAGTCTAGATTTTGTTTTAAACCTGGGGTTTTTTAATGCATGTCCTTGAGCACTGCTGCTGATGTGAGTGCAAATCAGTGTAACAAATCTTGCAGATTGCTCCTAGTGTGGGAGAACACTGGCTTTGTTCTTGTACTTTGGCCCCCTCTTTAACCCTAGTTGAATTTGACACAGCATTTTGAGGTCATCTGATCCTAAGAGGGCCAATTTAGAGAAGCCAAGTAATATCACCCGCTAAAGAGCGAACCGGGCTCACAAAAAGCACTATATTTCTTTCATTTTACCATCTGACAGCACCCATTCAGCTTTAAAACCACCTTGGTCACCATACTGAGTCCCCATGAAGGTTTCAACTCAAATCTGCAATCTAATTGTTAGATGATGTGAAGTTGTGAACATAGGAAGAAAGAAGAAGCAGATTGCACACATTGTAAATTGTGTGTCCGTAATTTTATTATATAAGAGACAGTTACAAAAATGGTTGAGCTGGTTACAATCATACATTAGTTAATTCATAATTAATAGTGACTCAATAATAAACTATAAGCCTTACATTCTTATACCCCCACTTAAGGCTTACACTACAGAAAGCAAAAAACAAACATATTGACAGAAAGTTAAAATAACAGAACCAAACAAGGCCACGCATTCTTCACAAGCTTTCTCTTTGAAAATAGTTCTTTGACCTTAGTAGGGTTCCATCAAGTTGCCTCATAATCTTTGCAAAGGTGTAGCTCCCAAGCTGAATTCCTAAGTTCTTGGATTCCACCTCTCAAACCTCCTAAATTACTGGACAACCATCCATATTAAGTGACATCCACAGCGCTCCATCAAGCTGTCTCTTCACCCTCATAAGGGTATAATTGCCAAGTACCACAAAATCCTGAAGTAACTGGTCAGCCATCCATGTTGAGCTTCATCTACACTAGATCCCCTTGTCTTCAAAGTGTGTGGGGCTTCTTTAAAATACACATTCTTCATAATGAATTCTTCACCGCTTTCAGCATCTAGTGGATCTTCAACAATGGCTATACTAACTTCATTCGGTATGTGTTTGAGCCATGTAGCTAGTACAACCCCCAGGCACGAGTCCCACCCAAATACTACCCGGTACGGGTACAATACATCCAAGATACGTCTAAGATGCATGAGTGCGCCCAGGTGCATTTGTAAACATACCCAGGGATACCCGTGCATCCAAGACGTACTTTGGACATAACCAAGGGGTATCAAGTTATCAACATCCAAAAACAAGTTATTTATTTTTTAAATAATTTTTCATTGAAAAGTCAAAAAAAAAAATAATTAACAACTATTTTTAACCCTAAAAAGTAACTCAAACACAAAAAACAAAGATAAAAAACCACAAAAGACAAAAGCAAAACTTGCGCCTTATCTCCCACAAGAATCCAGAATACAATGAGAAGTTGTCAAAGCATCAGGATATAAATCCCAAGGATGTTTGACTTGAATTCTTCCCTTTCACACCACTCATTGTTTGACAATGACTCTCTTGAGAGGCATAGTATAGTTGGCAGGAGTGGTGGAGCTCGCAGGAGTGTTAGTCCTTTTGGTTCTTGTGCACCACATGATGTTGATATTGATGCTCTCAATGAAGAGCAAGACGACTATTAACATTAATTTTGATGTAATTAATTATGATCAACACATGACATTTGAGATATTTGATTTTATGGCATTTGGCATTGGGATAATATTTTCATTTTTGTGGTTATTTTGTTTTGTATATGCATACTATATGGTTAATGTCTCTAATTTCTGATTTATTAGGCTATAATTTCTATTTTTTAATTTTTATATATTTTTTGTATGGACGTACCCAAGGAAAAAAATCAACGTACCCGCGTACCAAGTACTTCATAAACGTACCCGAATAGGCTACTTAGTTTTTCCTTGAGAACAACATTGGCTCAAATGCTACAATTCCATAGTGTGTGATCTCTTTTTCTGCGGTAATAACAATCAATCGTCCCTTTGTCTTTATTTGATCTTCTACGATAAGTTATTGAGTAGAATGCACTCTCATGTTAAGGATCACCTCTTGTATCTCCTACAATTCTCTTTTCTTCAGCTAAGAAAGCTGAAATGATATCTTGTAGGGATTGAGAATGTATCTGCCTAAGAGTAAAAAAGACGTATTTAGAAGGCAGGTTGTTTAACAAAATAGCTTTGATATCTTCGTCATCTACAATAGCCTTGACTTCTACTAGTTGCCTAATCAAATCCCTTAAATTGATTATGTAATTAGACATAGTGACTTTGTCATCCATCTTGAATTTAAATAGCTAAAGCTTTAGAGAAAACTTAGAATTAATTGTTTTTGCTTCAAACAGTTTATTCAAATTATCGCATATTTCTTTAGATCATTTTTCTAGGTCTACATAATGTAACTCAGAATCGAAGAGAGCAAGACCAATAATGGCTTTGGTTTTATCATCTTTGCTTTGCCAATCCAAAACAATTATGGACATATGTAGGTAGTTTCTCATTCTGTAATATCCCTTTTAGGGCAGATTAGCACAATTTTGGAATTCAGCTAAAACCCTTATTTAAAATATAACAACAATCTGATTTTTATGCAAACCCATAAGATAGAAAATACAACAATCTGAAATATTCCTTTATTTATCAAATAATCACAATACAAAAATACCCAGAAGGCCCAAAGAATCTAGATACCCTCTTGATACAAGTAGATGATGAAAAATATTTTTTCCAACCAAAGTCTAAGTCTATTTTTATTTATTTTCACACCATCAAACAAGAAAAATACCCGCATAAAATTACAACAATTTTCTCAAAAAAGATGCTCCATATGACAAGAGGATATGCTACAAACTCAAACCAATCGATTATGTCCACTATGAATGCCCTAAATGCTGATTTGAAATCCAAAGGGGTGTAGATAGCCCTAAAAATGGTTGTAAATCATGCCCTAGCTATGATGATCCAAAATTATGCTCAAATGTGACCCTTGAGCGAAGCCACCAAGAAGCTATTGAGGGTTTTCGTCCTCAAATCTGATCACAATGAGGGTTTTCATTCTCAAATTTGATCACAATGAGGGTTTCCGTCCTTAAGTGATGGATGCTAAGAGGGTTTCCATCCTCAAGTGATGGATGCTAAGAGGGTTTCCATCCTCAATAGCTGAAAGTAGAAGCACATGTGCTCGACCTCCTAAAATCAAGATGATAGATAGATGATAGATGCCCCAAATGAACACCTTCGTTCTCCTTTTATAACTTCTTTCTTTTTTCCTTCAATTCTAGTGGCCGGCTTACTTTATTTAAAAGTCACTTTTATTTTTTAATAATAAAATATAAGTTGCCTTATATTTTATTATTAAAAAATATAAGTTGCCTTTGACTCAGTACCTCACATGGCTCTCTTCCAGAGGCTTAGGGACATCGGTATTTCTGAAATTCTTATTGTTGTCATCATGCATCTCTATGAGTCTATCCTTAGTCGCCTCCATACTGCTCTTGGGATGTCGGACTTCATTAGGAGTACCATTGGGCTTAAACAGGGTTGCCCCCTATCCCCTACTCTCTTCGGTATCTACATTGATGAATTAGAATCTTTTCTTCAGGATCATATTCAAGAAGGGAATGGGTGCCTTCTTCACCATGTTTTGATTTCTATTCTCCTATTCGTTGATGATATTGTTTTACTTGCCTCTTCTCCTGAGGGGCTTCAGAGACAACTTGACGCACTTGCTCTATTTTGTGATCTTCGGCATTTGACAGTCAATCTTGGTAAGACCAAGGTCATGGTCTTCAATGGGTTGAAGACCTCTCACCTCCATTTCTTTTTCGGGGGGCAGGAGGTTGAAATCACCTATACATATACTTATTTGGGTGTCCAGTTCTTAGGGCCTAGATTTAGTATAAGGCATGCCCTTCAGCCGCGTGTGTAGACACTTAAAATTGGTTACTCAATTTAGTGTCCCTCACATTCGTTTCCCTGCTCAGGTAGCCTGGGGCACGTTTACGTCACCACTATCCCCTTGGGATATTATCCGATTTGTGATTTAAACACCTATCTCTAAATTTAATTCACCCCATTATATCTTACCCGTGAGTAATTAAATATTAAATATTTAATTACACCTCTTCCCATGTATCTTAACCACTTATCTACCCCAAATTTATTCTATCTATGTATCACCCCTATTTTTCCTCTTCCCCAAGCGGGATATTTCCCGTATTTGGGGTAACTCTTATCTTTCTAGAAATCGTTCATTTTGGCCATCTCGGGAGTCTGTCCCGCGATCGGCGCCGACCTATACGGTCGGCGCCGATTTTTTAGGAGCGGCGCCGATTATAAATACAAGTCCAGATCTCAGTTCTACGGACAAAAAATGACGAGAAAGGAGGAAGAACACACGCAACAGAGAGAGAGACAAAGAGACAGATCGCGAAAGAGACACAGGTTGTAAGAAAGAGAGATCTTTTAGCATCAAGTGTATCAAATGAGATCGGATCCTGTCCGAATCAATCCCTGAGAGGAGCACCGTTACTCTGCTCCTATCACATCAACATCGCACGTATCCATCGATCCTCTGGTGACTCTGTTCCAGTATCTCACCGACTTCGGCACATCCAGTAGACGTCGACTATCTGTCCATCACTTTCCAATTTCCGAATCCTTTCGCACTGTCCCCGATTGACCGATCTGCTTTCAGTTGACGCCGATCTTATTCAGTCGACGCCGATCACATCAGTCGACGCCGATCTACATCAGTCGACGCCGATTCTACATAATCGACGCCGATCATCCTGCAGACAGGTAAAAGGACACAGGTAACACAAATCCAGCTTTATTTCATAGTTTCCTGTTTTCTGTAGCTTTCTGTTTGCTGTTTAGATTCTATGTTTCATTACTGTAATCAGAAAATCAAGTCTTTACGTACATCTTTTATCATGTATGCTTCTTTACTTAATTGAAAACGTGGACTGACATCCGCCGAGGAAGCTTATCGCTTCCCGGACCCGCTTCTCGGGCAGTCCACCTAAATATCTTTTAACGTCGTCTTTTTCTGTCAAGCATCGGTGTCTTGCAGGTTACTCGGATCTATTGTGCGAATTGCTCGTGTGCGCCCGTCTTATCTACATCGACCTCCTTATCCGTCTACATCTTCGGATCTTGTCCATCAGGTATCAATTTCATTGGAGTTTTTCAAGGTTTTTGTGTTTAGTTTGGTGCATTAACTTGGACAGGTAACAAGCGCGAAATCCTTGATCTACATTCTGGCACGCCCGGTGGGACCCAACCAAAGTCCCTTATTGGTAAGTTCATTTCTTTTCTAGTTTTGAGCTTTGTTCTTTTTCTTCACTGATTTCTATCAGTTCTGCTTGAGCATTTCCTTTCATCGTTTCAATCTTGCTCTTTATGTGAAATTTTTTATTTCCTTGAAATTTTCCTAGTTCCTTGAAATAGAAATTTCCGTTTCACCATTATCCGGATATATCTTTCTGGATTTTGTTTGGTGTTTGCTTAACCTCTTCTTGCGGAGCACTTTGCTTGTTCGTGGGATTGTTCGAGGGGAAGAGCTCAACAACGCGCTTTTTGAAGTCCACACACCTTGGAGAGCTAAATCTACAGGTATTTCTCTTTTGCGGTGTTTTCTCCTTTTTAGGATTTCTTTGTTTGTTGTCTATCACATCCAAACATTTCAATTTTTGGTGCTTAAAAGGAATTTAATCGCATTTGGGAAAGAATCTGTTTGACTTGTCTTCATCGAAATCAAACACTTCGTTTTTAAGTGCTTAAAAAGAACCTTTTCTTTGTCATTGCTGCATGTTTCTCATCTAGTTTTAATTAGGCTGGAAAATTGATCAAAATCGGTAGTGACACTATTTGATTTTTATTTTTCACCCTTGCACACAAAGCCAAAATCACTAGGTATAAAGCATTTAAACAAAAATTCCTTCCCTGGCCTCGCCTACTTGGAAGTGACATCCAAGAGGAAGAGCCTACGCGGTACTCAGGCCGCGCTATAAATTCACGGAAGTTCTGGTATATATTGGCAAAGCACCCGACTCCCTTATCGCAGCGGTGTGTGAAGTGCGGGGGTAGGCCCCTATATCAAGCCACGTACCGGTCTTTTACTGAAGTGCCTTCGGGACTCCTCACCAAACATTCCCCAAACCATCCTTAGTTTGGCTATCTGAGTAGTTCCTGTTCTAAAAAGCCTTCCCTAATATTTTCTTTCTTAAAAGCATCAAAACTTAAAGGAGATAATCACCTGCGCTGCTTGAATTGTCTGTGCATTAGTTAGGTCAATCTTCTTTTCTGCGTGTTTATGACGGTCATCACTCGGTTACAATCTAGAAGAATGGCTCAACTGGCCCCTTCTTCTTCCGAGATTACCACTAGTGTGGATGTTTCGGCACCCCCCAAATCTTCCTCGGGACCGCTGTTAGTTGGTTCCCCATCCTGGTCATATAATCCTTTCTATCAAGCCAAAGCAACCCCATCACGTCCAGCTTCCCCTAGTCCTTCAGAAATATCATCTACTTCTGACTCAGAGTATGTTCCTCGCGGGGATCCTGAATTTCAGGCGTTCCTCGATCGCAATCCGGTAGCCCTTATGGACTACCTAGTACACAAGTCTATTCAAATATCTGATCAAGGACCACCAATCCAGCAAGTGTACGATTATTCTCGTGAACCATCCCAGGCCTTTGTAGAACAGTTTGCATCATCTCTCTTGCCTCGAGTCACGGAGAAGGGCGGTGCCCCTGTGCCTCCTTTTTCTCTTCCACCGACCATATCGACTAATTCTCAAATAGTCTTACCTATTCCTAACACCGCAGCTACCTCGAATATTCCACAACCTACTTCTGAGAGGTCCTCTGCCCTGGCTATAATGAATGCGTCTGCGCACCCGCATATTGCTGTTAATTCATCTATGCCCTCCATCGTGTCCCAAGGTCAGTACCCCTTTATGAGCCAACCCCCTCCGAATAGTCAGTTGGTTCCTGCTTCTTGTCCTCTAGTGGGTCTTTCTTCCAATATTCCAGCAACAGTGACCTTCACCCATCCTCTAGCATCGGCACCCTTAATGCCTAATCCGGCAGTAGAAGGCCCCTTTCAGGTCTTGTTCCCCAATATGTCCAATCAAATCGGCACTCATGTTCCTCAATCTATCCCGATTCAGTCAACAAGCATAGGAGTCCACCAATCACAGGCTCCACCCGTCATCCAACCTTCATTTTCTCAACCACTTATTATCTCACAGCCTGCCTATACACAAGCTACTTCACAGCAAATACCCCACCAGGTGTCACCCAGAACCCCTGGTTACTCCTCTTATCATCCTATCAATCAACAGATGAATCCCCCGTTGACACCTCAACAACATCCACCATTTGCTTCTTATGTAGGACATGCCAGTGTGCCTCCTCCTCAATCTGACGTGGTTCAAATTCTCTTCAAGAAAATCGCAGACTTGGAAGCCTCCACAAAAGGGGCTCGTCCTTCATACTCCTTTGAAGAAGTGTGTAATGAACCCATTCACCCCTCAGTGGCTTTTAAGCCTTATCCTCCCCAATGGGAACTTCCTAAATTTTCAAAATTTCATAGTCGAGAGGACCCTCAACAACATTTGCGAGCATTCAAACATGCTTGCTACCTCATAGTCCAGGATCAGGAGCTTATGCTCCGTACCTTTCCTATGTCTCTAGCAGGTCCTGCTTTAGACTGGTACAATAACATTCCTCAACATTCCTTGTTTTCTTTCTCTCAATTGGCCCAGATGTTTGTTGAAAACTTTTCAATAAATATCGCGCATAAGATCTCGATTACAGATCTTTATAACATTCGTCAATTCGATGATGAGTCTATTGCAGACTTTGTCGCTCGTTGGAGAGGGATAATCAACCAATTGTCTTTCTCCCTTCCTCAATCCCAACAAATCGAGTTGTTTACTCGATCTTGTGCTAATCACATTTCTTCCACTTTAAGGATCCAAACTTTTCATACCTTTGAAGAAGCCTTTACGATGGCACGCAAACTTGAATCTCGCGCCATTGAACAAGGGAAGCTAAAACTTCACTCTAAATCTAAACCAGATTTTTCTTGGTTTACCAAACCAAATTCTTCCCCTTCTAAAGACAAGAATCAGGGATCCACCAACGCTATCGTATTAAAAACATCACGAGCCGATAATACTTCTAATCAAACACCACGAAGAGACTCCTCATCTTCTCGAAAAGGGACTTCATCATCTCGATCCTTCACTCCATTGGGGGAATCATATGCCTCTATCTTAGAGAAAATGTTGGAAGTTCGCATGATCGAACTTCCCCCCATTAGGAATATTGATGAAAGCCAAGAACGTCCATTCTGGTATAGAGAAAATGATTTCTGTCATTATCATAGAACCAAAGGTCATGACATCGAACGATGTCAGACTTTCAAAAATCTTGTCCAGAAATTCATTGATAAAGGCGAGCTCATTCTGGATAACCCAAATGCTCCCCCAAATCAGGCACTGGATGTTTTTAAACAACCTTTTCCCAATCATTCCCCGAACCATAATGCTTCAGAGTCTCAAAAACCAAACACTCATACTATCAACTTCATCTCTACTGAAGAATCTTCTTCTGAAACCAAGCCATCTGCGAACACATCAACCGAATCAGAACCTCCTTCCACTTCGTCAATCACTGGAATTCCACCATCTTCAGATAGCCCGTCTTTGAATATTCCTACATTGCTAGATACGGGTTCATCTCTCTCCGCTCCTTTGTCTGACCTTCCATCCATACCCGAGACAGTGTCATCCTCATCTGTCTCATCGTCAAACATTCTTTCAATGCTCGAGGCAATTACATCCCTTCGAGTTTCCACTACAGATACATCTACTTCTGTTGCTCCCATTCTCGCTGCAACTATGCCCCTGGTGAACGTACCTATAATTGTGCCAACTCCGACGGAAGCGTCTTCGATTTTGACTCTTCCTGTCTCTTTTCCTACAGTAGTTTCACCCATAATTACTGCACCAGAAGTAGTCCCTTCGCAAGGAACTGCTTCTTCATCACTCACTTCTTCCATCACTAATGCTGCTTCACCCATTAAAGGAAAATCAAAAGAAGTAGCACCAACACCTATACGCTCGGTTCCTGAACTTAAACCGAGACAACCAAAATCTAACATTGCGCCATCAGTACCTCCCCATTTGCTTCCTCCGAAAAGGTTACAATCACCTTATGCCGTTGAAGTTATCACCATCCCTGAAAAAGGAAAGCCCATATTTCGAACCATCAAGACCCTTGGTGCTTTCCCACAAAAATCTCTCTCTACGCCCCATAAAAGATTGGATTTGTCCGCTGAGAAGGCGTCTTCTTCTACACACTTATCAAAACCATCATCTTCTTCTACAACACATTCTTCACCAACACCCCGAAAAGTGGACTTACCTACTAAAAGGACGTCACCTCTTCTATCAGGATCATCATCTTCATTACCAAAAGCCAGGGCGCCCTATGTCCCTCCGATTACACCTCCTTTGGGAGCTTCTTCCTCATCTAAAACGACATTATCTAAATCATCAGTAGTTTCGACCAAACAACCCCCTTTATCTCTGAAGACCGCAACACCTGTCACATCTCCATCATCTTCAAAATCTATTTTAGGGGCTCCCCCTCCACCAAAATCAATCATGTCTCACTTACTTCCATCTCAAGTGCCCAAGACTGCTCCTCCAGAGTGTCCAAAAAAATAAGATGATCCCTAAAAAGACTGTCAAACCTAACATGCAGGTTCTTTTGCCTCGGCAGTCTGTTAAAGTAAAAGAGGCACCTTCATCACCTCTGTCCTCATCTTCGTCTACCGGGTTCTACACCGAAATCCTTCGCCAACTTATCCAATCTTCATCCATATCCCTTCCTCCGATTAAACCCTATAACCCTAAAGGAGTTAAACCTACCTGGTTTAACTCTGATCTAATTTGTGCTTACCACCGTACCCCGGGTCATGATACTGAGGGATGTAAAGCTCTTCAAGCTGTTGTCAACAACCTTTTGGAAGAAAGTGATCTTTTGCTGGAGGAGGAGGAACAAGTATCTCCTGCCATCTTAGCCCCATCTGAGCCCCAAAGATCCACTCAGACCTCTAGTGATTCCACTCCAATGGATCTTCCACCTTCTCAAATTGACACAATCCATATCGCCACTAGAACCCAACACTATGATAATCCATCTTCATCTACAGCATCTCGACCACGGGTTGTCATTTCTGCAGCCCCTGAAGGAGTTCCTCCTTCCTCATTAGCCCCACGACCTAAGGTCTCTATTCGTGCTGCACCTCGGGCTCAAATTCCCGTGTCAGTTGAGGAGAGTGTTATGAAACAACTCACCCAGGCTCCGGTCAAAATGTCTCTTTTTGACCTCATCCAATCCTCTCCACAACATCGCCAGGCTCTGATTGATAATCTGCGTCGCATCGCAGTGAATTCAGATGAGCCCCAGCCCTTCGAGTTGGTTGTTGGATTGAATAGACCATCAACCGCCATTTCTTTTGAAGATTCGGAAATTCCTCCTCTTTCTTCAGAGGATTTGGAGGCTCCCCTCTTTATCACAGTCCAAATCGACAACACTACATTAAAACGCGTTATGATCGACAGTGGAGCTGCACTCAACGTCATCTCCTCGCACACATTCGAGCAACTTAAGTTACCAAAGAACGTAGTGTCACCCCCACCTTTCGCCCTTCGATCATTTAACGATCAGCTAGCAGTTACTTTAGGAACTGTGGTCTTACCCATTCGAGTAGGTAAGAAGCTGCTTCACGAACTCTTCTACATTGTCGAAGGAAAATTCCACTATAATATGATCCTCGGACGCTCCTGGATTCGCGCAATGCATTGTGTCCCATCCACCCTCCATCGATGCTTAAAATATCAATATGAGGGCAAAATATATACTCATCCAGGAGATCCTTTTCCTTCCGCACAATGCGACATGACCACAAGGTCTGCCCCTCTAAAGGAAAATACTTCTTCTCCTGACGGGGCCTCATCTTCTTCCATACCTGCAACCAAACTACCGGATTTACAAAATCTAGAAGAGACATTGCAGCGTTTCTCACTGGGAGAGCTTCCTCTCTTTTCTTTCGACGCCCATCTCAAACCTAGTGAGTATGGTAGACCAGACAAACAACCTGAATATCAACCAGGTCTCGGTCGCATCGTCACCATTGGTCTGCCCAATCAACAGACTAATTTCATCTACGGTGGTCTTGATACGCCTCACTATCGCCCAGATTCTCCTCCTAGGACCAAACCTTACTTAACAGGGTTCGATTATCTACAGAATCCCACGTTTGCAAAAACTTATTTATATCGATGCGCGTGGAAGGGTTTTGGCCTAGGAAAATATGAACAAGGTGTGCATGACCTCACATCCATTCCTACTCTCATGCCACATCAAAAATTTGGTTTAGGATTTAAACCTCTTTCAAAAGCCACCGTCACTATTCTCGATGAGCCTCTTCCTATTGAGGAACCATCTTCTCCCGCTAAGTCAGAAGCATCACTCGATGTGGACGATGACATTTCCATCCCGCCTAACTTTTTTTTTTTTGATCAATACCATTTCCTTAGGGCCGCTAGCCTATAAGACTAACAACAGGTCCGCTTCCATACCGTTAATCTTCCCTGAAATAGTTGGAGACGACTCTCCTACTATCAACACTATCCACTGTGCGGATGATGATTCTGTCCTCACCTATCTGGGGGCAGAGGATTCATATCTTCCCAAGACTATTCCTTCTGACACGTCTACGCTTCTCAACGAAGCCACTGTCGACCTTAATATAGGGACTTCTGAAGACCCTCGCATCATTAAGGTCGGCCAATCCCTTAATCCACAGGAGTTAGGAGATTTTACCACTTTTCTTTCCAACCATCGTCAAGCCTTTGCTTGGTCATATGAGGATATGCCAGGACTCGATCCCGATATTGTGGTCCACAATATCGTTACTCTTCCCAACATCAAACCAGTTAAACAAAAATTACGTAAAATGCACCCTAGAGTAGCCCTTCTTGTTAAAGAAGAATTGCAGCGCTTGCTCTCGGCTAACTTCATCCAACCCATCGATTATCCACAATGGGTTTCCAATGTAGTACCAGTAACTAAAGCTACTGGGAAAATTCGAATTTGTACCGACTTCCGGGATCTTAATCTTGCTTGTCCAAAAGATGATTTTCCTCTACCTAATATCGACCAACTCGTGGATTTAACTGCGGGTCATGAGATGCTTTCTCTTATGGATGGTTTCTCTGGATATAATCAAATTCTCATCGCACCAGAAGACCAACATAAGACTTCTTTCATAACTCCTTGGGGGACCTTTTGTTATCGCGTCATGCCTTTCGGTCTTAAGAACGCAGGAGCAACCTATCAGCGAGCAATGACCTACATCTTCCATGATCTCTTACACAAAACTGTGGAAGATTACGTTGACGATCTCCTCGGTAAATCCAAATGTCGTCAGGATCATCTTTTCATCCTTGCACCTCTCTTTGAGAGGCTTATCCGCTTTTGTCTTCGTCTAAATCCATCTAAGTGCGTGTTTGGCGTTCTCACTGGTAAACTTTTAGGTTTTATCATTTCCATCAGGGGTATTGAAGTGGACCCCGCAAAAATAAAAGCTATCCTTGAGATGCCTCCCCCTTCTAACTTAAAGCAACTCCGCAGTCTCCAAGGACGTCTTCAATCAGTGCGTCGTTTTATCTCACAATTGTCGGACCGTTGTCAACCTTTTCACCATCTCCTCCGTAAGAATGTTCATTTTGAATGGGATGAACATTGCCAAAAGGCCTTTGATGATCTCAAAGCTTATCTTCTTTCTCCACCTGTGCTTACACCTCCACGCGAGGGGGAGCCTTTCTATCTTTATATCTCTGTGACTGACCATGCTCTGGGAGCCATGATCTCGCATCGGGACACTTGCGGTAAAGAACAAGCTGTCTATTACATCAGTCGCACCCTCCATGAGTATGAAACACGTTATTCTGAAGCTGAAAAGCTGTGTTGTGCTCTCTTCTTCGCAACTTCTAAGCTTCGTCATTACCTCCTTAATCACAAAACTTACATTGTCACAAGTGTCAATCCACTCAAGACAATTCATGCAAAGCCTTATCACAATGATCGTATCACTCGTTGGCTCATGCTTATGACAGAATTTGACCTCGAGTTTATCCCGCAAAAGTCTATCAAGGGTCAGGTTATTGCAGATCAATTAGCTGATGCTCCTCTTCCGGACACTCAAGACCCCCTTGCTCAATTCCCCGATGAATATATCCAACAAATTGATTTTGGTCTATCTCCATTTAAAGTAAAGCTCTTCTTTGATGGATCCAAATGCCAGCAAGGGGGAGGTGCGGGTTTCGTGATGATTCCTCCTTGGGGTACGCCTATCCCAGTCGCACACAAATTGAACTTTGAGTGCACCAATAATATGGCTGAATATGAAGCTCTTGTCTTGGGTCTTCAAAATGCCATTAATCTCGGCGCTCGTCATATTGACATCTTTGGTGATTCTGAACTCATCGTTAATCAAGTCACGGGTGTCTATCAATGCAAGAATGATATCCTTCAAAAATATCGTGATATCGTTCTTGCTCAACTCCAATCTTTCGATAAATTCACTATCCAAGCTATTCCTCGCACTGCAAATCGATTCGCAGATACAATGGCTTCGTTAGCCTCACTTATCCCACCTTTTACCGAAGACTCGCGACTTTATGTGGCTGTACAACGATTAGATCAACCATCTCATCTTAGGCAACTAACTTCAATCCATGCTGTCACAACCCATACTCAGGATGAGTGGTATCAACAGATTGTTGATTATCTATCTCATTCGGTGCTTCCTCCAGATCTGACTTCCAATGGTAGAAGATCTTTTATCCAACGCGCTAATCGCTATACTATTCTAGGCGGGATTCTTTACAAACGCGGCTTTGATGGTATTTTGCTTCGGTGCCTCAAAACCCATGAATCATCTAAAGCTATCCAGGAGGTCCATGACGGTATCTGTGGTGGACATTTTAGTGGCTTAGCTGTAGCTAAACGCATCTTACGTTTGGGATATTATTGGCCTTCTCTTAATCGAGATTGTTGTGAATACACTAAGAAATGCGTCAAGTGTCAACAACATTCCAATCTCACACACATCCCTAGTCAAGCTTTACAACCTACAGCGGATTTGTGGCCTTTTTCGCAATGGGGTCTTGATCTTATTGGTCTCATCAATCCCCGTTCTTCACAGCGTCATCATTCTATCATTACTGCCACTGAGTACTTTACTAAGTGGGTGGAGGCTATCCCTCTTTCTTCAACAAAGGCTAAACCCATAGTTGATTTCGTCTATCAACACATCATTTGTCGCTTTGGCGTTCCACACAAGCTAATCACAGATAATGGTAAGTCTTTCAAGAACGTTGATTTGCAGAACCTCTGCAACGCTTTCAATATCAAACTCAGTTTTTCTTCTCCATACTATCCTCAAGCTAATGGTCAGGCCGAAGCTTCCAATAAAACTTTGCGTAATATCCTCGCAAAGGTAACTAGTCGAGCTGGTAGGGATTGGCATTTACATATCCCTTTTGCTCTCTGGGCTTATCGGACTAGCATTCGTACTCCTACTGGTGCTACTCCCTTCTCTCTCGTCTATGGGTCTGAGGCTGTTCTTCCTTTGGAAGTCCAAATCCCATCTCTCCGTGTTTCTCTTAGAGAATTTGTCTCCGATGAGGACTATCGTCAAAATCGTCTAGCACAACTTGAATTATTAGATGAGCGGCGTCTCAACGCTCTTGAACATCATCAAGTCTATCTTGAGCGTGTCAAACGTGCTTATAACAAGCACTTGCAGCACCGTGACTTCAAAATTGGTGATCTTGTTCTTAAAGAAAATCAAAATGTCACTACACTCGAAAGAAGTCAACGTGGTAAGTTTGCTCCCAACTGGATGGGCCCGTACATTATCACTCATAAATATGGGTCTGGGGCTTATCGTTTATCTTCCATGGATGGTATACCTGAAGCGGAACCTCTTAATGCCTTGCATCTACGGCCCTTCTACTGTTAAAATCTATCTTACACAAATCTAGTCGCAACACAGATCTTTCATCCGTCTAAACAACCAGTCATATACTTTCATGGTGATTCGAAACTATGTGGTTCTCCGCCTATTGCCTCTTTTACCTTAAATATGAGTATCGCGGCTCTACTCATTGCATTTTTCTTTTGGATATGTTCCTCCTCATGGTAGGAATACCTTAATCACCACTTCATCTGTCCCAAGTGCTTATCTTAATCGGATCTACTCGGGGCATGAGTGCATGTTCTTTTATGTTCTCTTCCCCTCCATCTGATCTATCTAGGTCTAAACTCAGCTTCTTCCAAAAAGATTTTCCAAAAAAAAAAAAAAAAAAAGAGATGCTATCCAAAAAGATAGACTGATCCCTTGAAGGACAGCTATCCATACATTATCAAATGAATCAAAAAGAAAAAATATAGACCATACCCTCGAAGGATGGCTATCATTAAAATTCAAAATACAGACCGCTCCCTTGAAGGACGGCTGTTTCTCAAAGAAATATTCAAGGCTTCTTGCAATTGATCAGCCTTTCAGTCAGTTTATACACTTTTTAGCATCACTGAAAGACTTCCCGTATTGATCAGTCTTTCCATATCAAGCAAACTTCCCGCATTGATCAGTTTGCTTTTCTGCCAAAATCATGAAGCTGAGATTTAAGACCTTTTGTCGATCATATGGAGAATCCTATTTTCCCACTATGGACATGTATTCTGTCCCTTGTAAATTCCGACAAGATACTTACTTACTGCTCCTTTCGTTTCCCTCCTAAATCTGTTTTGCGGCTAGTTAGTGTCAGGTTTATTTTAACCTCATATAGGGCCTTACATGCATGATATTGTGATTTCCTATCCAGATTCTATCTATGGTCGGTTGGGAGTCCAACTTATCATTTTCTTTCTTATCCGGGTATATTTTTCTTTATTTCTAGTCAAGGTCGTTTTCATTACATCCTTGGCTCTCGCAAAGAGTATTCCCCATTATTCTTTGTTTTTCATCCAGTCAAATTGACATTTCACATGTTAATTTAATCAAAATTTATCTTCTATCTAATTTCATCTTATCTATCAAAGCATGTATTATCAACACATGTGGATCTGGCTATCTATTTTCATCAAAATTAAATTAACATCTCAAACATGCCGAGTACATCAATCACATCTATCCATCTATCCATCAAAATATCTAAAAACTGGTGCATCCAAGTTACACTACATCTATCTATATCCATTTTTCATCAAAATAAAATCCATACATCAATCACATCTATCTATCTATCCATCAAAATATTTAAAAAACGAAAAATATGTACATCCAAGTTACATTACATCTATCTATCTCTATTTTTCATCAAAATTATATCCACATATCAATCACATCAAATCACATCTATTTCTATCCTCTATCAGTCTATATCTATCCAATCACATCTATTCATCATCTATCAGTCTATATCTATATCCATCACAATTACGCTACATCTATCCATGTATATCAAAATCAAACGCATGAGAACAATTATATGACAAATGAAATGATGAATCTATATATACATGTGTGTCTGTACAACAAAAATGGGTGGCTTTCAATCAAGCCATCTATACAATGCCTTCCAATCGAGGCTACATCACTACACGGATACAAAATATATCAATCCCTATATAGTAAAATCTGATGCATGGAGGACACTATCTCCTCCACCCTCCTCTGGACCAGGCTGTCTCTCCTGGCCGCCGCCTATCGAGCTAGACGCACCTGCTGCTGGAGGTCTCTGCACACCTCGGTCTCTCCCGGTGCTCCCTCCACCTGAGGCCCCGCTCGCTGTGGCCGTCGCTGCTCTCCTCCTCGCCCCGTACCGAGGCACATCTGGGGCATGCTGCGCTAAGGCATCCTCATAGTATCTCACCTCAGCAAGGAGAGACTGATATGTGCTCAAGCTCACGGTACCCGGTGCTCGTAATGGTGCTGCTGGGGCTGCTGGCACTGCTGGTGGTGCTCCTCCTAGGGTCGTACCCTGTGTACCAGACTCCGACATGGTACCTGTCTCCCCATATTTGGCCCTGAGGGCCTCCCTATGTCGATAATAGCGATCCCTCTGCTGGATCGCTGTATCTCGCTCCTGGCGAGCGGTGTCTCTCTCCAAAATTAGGGCATCCCTCTCCTCTGTCAGAGCCCTGATCTCCTCAAGAGCTACCTGATGTGTCTGTGTCAAGGTGGCATGCTCTCCCTCCAGTCTATCCAGCATCGTAGCTATGTCCTCCTCGTCAGCATCTATAGATGCCGGGAGATGTCGTGGTAGCTCTGTATCATACCATGCTGCATAACCCTCATCTACCCCTGCGTCATCATCACTGTCTGTGGAGGGTGGGGCCTCTCTCAATGGATCTGCCGGGATCAAAATCGGCAGATCAGTCTCCCTGCTATCTCGCCTATAAGGCGTGTAAGTGGTCGGCACTGTCTGCACTAGGCCGAACTGTCTCAATACTCGCACAAACGGGACTCGCTCCCACATATCAGGCCTGCGGCCCCTAACCACCCTGCTCCGTCTCAATGCCACCAAGTGAGCATCCTGACCAGCCCATGTCGGAAATACCCGATATGGCCTCCAGATGACCTGATCCGGTGTCAGCGTCCTGAAATGCTCGGTGTACCAATCGGCCGATCTCCCTGTATCCCCAGCGGCCATGTCAGCCCGCCATCGCCGGAATCCATAATCAATACCTCCCACTGCTGCTGGCATCCAAGGAAGCCCGGATGGCCTGATCACCGCTATATGCTCATATGCCCAGCAATGGAGCACAAAACTGACATCAATACCTGTCCTCCGGCCGGTGGTGTACATCCATAGCTCGTAATATATTTGAGCTATCAAGGCATCAGCAAAGGCAAATACCTGCCTGAACTGCAGAATGTCGCAAACGCAGTCTAATAATAATAGTGGGAATCTCCCACCTCCTGAATCTGGCAGAGAAAAAATAGGATATCGCCATCTGAATCAGAACTATCCGTCTGCTCCGGGGGCTATCCTGTCTATACTGTGAGGCTATCCGCACTGCCCCAGACACTATCTCTGAATCATCTGCCCTATCTCTATATAATCGAACTAGGGCCCTCTGCTGCTGCTCTCTGCGGTGTAATCTCTATCGGGTCCCCAGTGATCGGCAGTCTCAAAATCCTATATATGTCCTCGTGGGTGATGGTCATCTCACCCGTCCTGAACCAAAAAGTGCACGTATGGCTATCCCACCGTCGCACTAGTGCCCGCATCAGCTCCACATCTCGCGGCACTCGTCTGTAGTATCTAAAGCCCCCGAGCCCGGCTAACTCTAAATGCCGCCAATCTGCATCAGTCACATCAGGGAGAATAGTCTCCAGTAACTCGGGAATAACATCCCTCATGTGTAGAGCCTCTCGTGCCTGCACCCACGACAACAAGAGCAATGTTAGTCTCGTATTTACCCAAATCAGAACATCCAAAACAAAAACAAAAATTTTATCTATTCCAATCGGCGTCGATTTAATAAAATCGGCGTCGTTTATTTCTAGTCGACGCCGATTAATATCAATCGACGCCGCTCAAACAAAATCGACGCCGATTATACCAATCGACGCCGATTGACTGTCCGGACATAAATCGGACCCTGGCCTCCCACAAACAAAAAAAAAATCAAACATAAAAAAAAAATAAAAAATGAATGAAATACAACGGGTTCAAGAAGAACCACTTACCCCAGGTCGTGTCCTCCTGCGCTTCTGACCGCTCCCAGAGGCTTCCATGGTGCTCAAATCCAAATTCTGACTCTCTCTGAATCAATCGTCACGATGAAAATAAATCGTTTACGTTTTCCGTTCGCATATTTATATGCGCTACGATTGGTCGGCGCCGATTTGTTGATCGACGTCGTTTAGCTTGGTCGTCGCCGATTGCTCTGATCGCCGCCGATTTTAAGTATCTGTTTGCCATAGTGTTGATGCTTGGCTTACTTATCTATCTGATCATTATTATGTGCTGAATATTGCCTTTCGGCCGCATCTTTTCGATATCACCGTCTATTTCGGGTTTGTTCCCTTTGCGTGGGACACTCGTACTATTTTGCAGCCCTCCTTACACTCATGGGTCTGTAGGTACTAACGTCGTCTCATGAGGAGACCGTCTAGTTTGCCCTACCAATGTGAGTTCCTTAGGTTGCTGCCTTTTTATTTATTTTTGTACATCGTTAATGATCAGATCTACTCCAGACATCCGACTGGGGCATCCTGCGTTTTCATCTACCTCTTTCAAACTTGGGATCGTCTGTTCTATCACCCATCCCATCCCTAGTTTGAGGGGGATCACATCATCACTTTTTTTTTCCCTTCTTCCATCTCCTTGTTTTTGTCTCATAACCTTGCTTATCGCAAGTTACTTGACAAAAAGGGGCAAAATGTAGACACCTAAAATTGATTATCTAATCTGGTGTCCCTTGTGCGCGTTTGCTCTCTGCTCTGGTAACCCCGGGGCACGTTTGCGTCACCACTATCCCCTTGGGATATTATCCGATTTGTGATTTAAACACCTATCTTAAGTTTAATTCACCCCATTATATCTTACCCGTGAGTAATTAAATATTAAATATTTAATTACACCTCTTCCCATGTATCTTAACCACTTATCTACCCCAAATTTATTCTATCTATGTATCACCCCTATTTTTCCTCTTCCCCAAGCGGGATATTTCCCGTATTTGGGGGTAACTCTTATCTTTCTAGAAATCGTTCATCTTGGCCATCTCGGGAGTCTGTTCCGCGATCGGCGGCCGACCGATACGGTCGGCGCCGATTTTTTAGGAGCGGCGCCGATTATAAATAGAAGCCCAGAACTCAGTTCTAGGGACGAAAAAAAATGACACAAGAGGAGGAAGAACACACGCACGAATAGAGAGAGAGAGAAAGAGACAGATCGCGACACAGAGACACAAGTTGTAAGAAAGAACGAGAGATCTTTTAGCATCAAGTGTATCAAAAGAGAGCGGATCCTGTCCGAATCAATCCCTGAGAGGAGCACCGTTACTCTGCTCCTATGACATCAACATCGCACGTATCCATCGATCTTTTGGTGACTCTGTTCCAGTATCTCACCAACTTCGGCACATCTAGCAGACGTTGACGATCTGTCCTTCACTTTCCTTCATTTTTCGATTTCCAAATCTTCTTGCACTGTCCCCGATCGACCGATCTAAAGAATCTTTCAGTCGACGCCGATCTTTTTCAGTCGACGCCGATCTTCATAATCGACGCCGATCACATCAGTCGACGCCGATTCTACATAATCGACGCCGATCATCCTGCAGACAGGTAAAAGGACACAGGTAACACAAATCTAGCTTTATTTCATAGTTTCCTGTTTTCTATTGCTTTCTGTCTGCTGTTTAGATTCTGTTTCATTACTGTAATCAGAAAATCTAGTCTTTACGTACATCTTTTATCATGTATGCTTCTCTGCTTAATTGAAAACGTGGACTGACATCCGCCGAGGAAGCTTATCGCTTCCCGGACCCGCTTCTCGGGCAGTCCACCTAAATACCTTTTAACGTGGTCTTTTTCTGTCAAGCATCGGTGTCTTGCAGGTTACTCGGATCTATTGTGCGAATTTGCTCGTGTGCGCCCATCTTATCTACATCGACCTCCTTATCCGTCTACATCTTCGGATCTTGTCCATCAGGTATCGATTTTATTGGAGTTTTTCGGGGTTTTTGTGTTTAGTTTGGTGCATTAACTTGGACAGGTAACAAGCGCGAAATCCTTGATCTACAGCGTGTGAACAAAGGTTATGGGTCTCTTGCCACTCTTGAGCGACAATGTTTCTGACACCACTCTCAAAATATTTCCTGTAAGATGTCTCTTATGGTCTCTCTCATCTGACCCACTATTCTCTATGGGTTTATTATTTGGGGGCCCTCCCTTTTAGCTACGGATTGGGCGTCAGTTGAGAGAGTGCAGACTCTCCTCTTTCGTCGTTCCATCAGATGCAAGCAGACGGTTCCTCAGTTGATTATTTTAGCCGACTTCGGCGCAAGACCTTTCCGTCTGGAGATTGTTTTTGACATTTCGGCCTTCATCCACCGCGTCAAGAGGTTTGGGGATTTCTCCGATGAGCGGAATAGGTACCCGTATCTCGCTTATTGTTCCTCTATGAGTATTTCTCAGGATAGGGGACATTGGTGGTTCTCCGATACTTCGGCTTTGTTGGATTCTGTTGGTATTCAGATGGATCATCTTCCCCCATTTCGTTATTCCCTTAATGCTCCGAGTCACCTTCTACCCACCAAGCAAGTGTTGAATAGGTCCATCAGAGAGGATATTTACAGGTGCTTTATTCAGACTACTTGGGTGAACCCCCATGGCGGCTTGCGTCCTAAGATGGCCTTTTATGCAGAGCATTTTCTTGACATCAGCGACAGACTCATCATCCGCCCCCAGTAGACCTTTCGCCATTGGATTCATGCCCTCCACATACCTCTAGGTCAGTTTCGGGTGGGCTCCCATAGATTGCGTTGTGAGACGGATCATCATATTGACCACGATGACAGACTTTGCAGGCTATGTAGCCTCCAGGAGGTTGAGACTGAGGACCATTTCATCTTCCGCTGCCCCATATACTATGAGATCAGGGGACGATTTCATTGCCTCTTCAGAGGGGTTCAAACCCTCCTAGTTTTCTCCAGATATATTGACCAACGGTGCCTTGCCCTCTATATCTGTGAGTCTCTGGAGCTCCGGACCAGATTCTTCACCCACCTCCGAGAGTCATTTCCACGAGACATATCACATCTTTCTTTCCGTTTTTACCCACAGTGGGTGGTACCAAACGACAGAGCCACTCTGATCCTATTACAGGGCATAAATCAGTTCGTTCCTGGCTAGACCTTCATAGCTCCCCCAGTGGCCACCAGCCGGCTCGGCAGCATACATGCCTCAGAGTGCAATCCAGATCTACTCTGCCTGCCTGGCCGTCATTCTAGTCTTAGATCTCTGCGGGGGAGGGGGCCCTCGCCCTCCTCTTTGGGGAGCCATTCCATCAATAGCTACTTCTTATCAACCTTGAATGTTAGGAGGGATGTGAACTACCATTTCTGAGTAGACAGACTCCTTGTCAGTCCCCTCCTTCATTCTCTTCTCCGCTTTCCTTCCCTTATCTATTTCATTGTCCTTGTATGTGGGGGTTTTTGTTTTTTTGTTTTTATTTTTTGGGGTTATTCCTTTGTTCTTCTCTTATTCTTTCTTGTTGTTCTCGGGAAATCATTTTGAGTCTTCCCCGCTTGCACTTTGTATATTGTTTGGACTGCAGTCCCATTGATCTACTTCTGTGGTCATTCATCGGACATTAATATATCTTATCTTATCTTATATTATAGGATGATTTGAAGTTATCGTATGATCGAGAATTGATGTATTATATCTGATTCTTAAAATAACATTATATATTTAAGACATAGACGAATTGATTCTCGAGATTAGATAATAAGATGAAGTTGATTCTTGAGATTAGATTAGAGAATCGAGAAAGCCCATTATCTTCCCACCAATCAATAGGAATGTAATCGCTCTCTATAATATGGATATGGGTTGGTCATAACTATCCATGAGCTTTGTAGGGCTATTCCATCACATCGAATGGGTCCGTCCCATAGATTTGAGAATCGTAGTTTTAGGGTTGGGGGTGTGAAAGTTGGGGCCAAAATATTTGTCGAATGAAATCTGCCTATGAAGATCAAATGGAGGGTTCCGAGATGCGTCAATCCTCTGACCGGGATTTGGGATTCACGAATCATGTGCGTTAGATGTATTCACACGGATGACTCTCAGGAATGGATCTCCGCCCCTGTGTCTGACTAGTTAATGGTAGGTGAGTCATATTGCAACTGTACGATCCTTTCGTGATTATTCCCTCATCTCATTCTACATATCACTCCCGTAGCAAACATGGCATTATGCCGCCATCTCATCTAGTCTATTTGGGTGGGTTCAAATAGGGCCAGGTAATTATATAAATGATTAATAGGTATGACTTCTATGAAGGCATAGGGCCTCGATAACCTACAAAAATGGTTTATAACAGACTTCACTATAGATATGATCGCAAGTAACTATCTGAAAATAACATTTGTCTGTGATTCCCCGCTGTCCAGTTACCATCTTTTGTAGCATGGCGAGCAGCCATCTCTCTAGTCTAATTGGGTAAACCCTATCGAGGGCCGGGTAGCGCTGATACCAATGATTAGAAGATCTAAACTCTAAAAGAAGGTAAGCGGCCTGGCAGTAATTGTAAATTGTGTCCATCATCAGATTATCATGTAAGAGACTAGAGGACTATAGATAGTTGAGGTAGGTTACATCCGTGCATCTAGATTAATTCAGAATTAATTAGTTACATAATAGAGGGTATAAGCCTTATATCCTTATCACGGGAATCAGCCTTATAGTTCACTACGAGGCGATGACAGATACGATGTTGAGACGTGAAGCGTTAGTTTATCAACCATCTCCCATTTGCTGCTATAATTAGGTTGACTAGTCTTGAGACGTCAATGGGCACATGCATATTTGATCAGATACAGGTCAGTTGTGAGTCCCGGTTCAATGTTGCAATGGTAATGAAATTTTTTTTTTACTACCTGTACGGGATCTTTGATCTTTCGAATCAGTCGTATCGGGACCTATCAGGGCAGTGACAGTAAGTCTGGTGTTCATGGTTAAACAACCCTTGGAGTCATGGTTATCCATAGTGATATGGAGGGCATCAGATTAGCCCCCTCTAAAGTTTTGATGCGTCGACACCCTTGCTATAGAATCTTGACATGGTAATGGGCTACTGTATCTAGTGCTCAATTCATGACACAAGTCTGATTAGAGTGCCAAATATTCAATCTTTTAGTGTACCGATTCAATCCATTGGTAATGGTATAAACGCAAGCACTGCACGAGATCTTGGATCTTTCGAATCAGTCATTGGGGCCTATCCCAGAGATGACGAAATCCAGTGTTTGGTTGAATTTTCCCAGATGCTATATAGTGAGAGGGTGGGCATCACATTAGCCAACCTCACACTCTATGATAGCTAATGTAACTCTAGTCCTAAACTGATGGTATCAACGTATGTATAGTTTTCTTTCTAATAGATGGATATAAAGGATGCGTATGACCCCCTCTTCAGAATCTTTATGGTAAGTAGGAATTGACTATGTCTGACTAACATAACTGACCTAACCCCCAACCCATATCTATAGAGTCTATCTGTCTAGTCAACATGGTATACCCTAGGACTTTCTCTCGGGGGACATGCCTACAATCTACTCATCCTAGATAAGATATATGCCGAGGGGGAGGCACTCGTCATGATCTATATAGTTGGTTCTCAACATGGTGATGGCCCCTCTATAGAACTCTGGGCACGTTGTTGGTTACGGGCACTATAGTGTTCTATCTGGAGTGGACTATAAGAATGCAATATCTGATCCCACTAAGTGTCACTCGTGAAAATAGCCCCCTAAATGTAGATATCTATCCCACAAGTCATGTCACTCGTGGTCGGTTAAAATAATTGAATGGGAAGTGGGAAATAGATAAGCGCCCCCAAGAAGATGGTTAGAAAAATCTATCTGGGGAGCCTCTGTTCCCAAGTCCCCTCCCCACATCCTCATTCCCATGTCTATTCCTCCCATCCTCCATCTCTAGGATCCATCCCCCCGTCGCCCCAAATTCGCCACAACTTAAGAGGTAGGTTAGGGGACATTCCCCCAATCCCCTATTCCCCTATATAGAGGAAAAAGTTGTATGCGGGGCTATGTGCCCAATTCCCTATCCTAATCATCTCATCAAGTCGGGGGTAAGGCCCGTCATCATGTTACATGTAGTTTCCATCATGCATGTAGATTAGATGTTATACTTATGGTTGTGCTCAACCGTGTGTTTGGGCATAGCATGGCAGTAGACTATTGGCAGATGGTATTATGCAGTTCGGGGGTGGCTCACATAGTAACCTCGAACAATTGACGTATGATAAAATCTAAATCTAGTGAGCTACATTGTCCAATCACCATTGATAAGTCCTTAAGGCCTTCATGCCCGGATTCCATTTGTTGTTGAAGGGAGCTGTAGCTGAACCCGTCGCCCCAGGAGGTAGTATGTGCCTCACTCATTATATATATGCCTTAGAGGTCTAGGATTAATAACCAGAAGCATACATATGTAGAGTAGGTGTTTGTTTCCGCAACATCTATCTAGACCGGGTACTCACCAGTGCATGGGAAGACAGAATGTGGGTACCCTATAGATTGGGATTATGAAACTCCCAAGGTAGAAATAAAATCTAACTATAGGGTAGTGCCCATTTTACGCCACATCCAAATCCATATCTAGTATTGCAGCATTAGCTCAATATTGGGAGCGATCCCATTCTATAGTTAGTTAGATAGGGATTGTCAACTTTAGTCGGGAGTTAGTAGTTCAACTCTATATTTACAATCATCACTCAGGGGTTGCCCGACGCTCAATGCTGAGTAGAGTTGGATGAAAATAACATTCACATCCAAAAATGTTATGCAAAAACATACAACTTATCTATAGTACCAAGGTCATATAATAGAAATAACAATAGTGGCTAATTCCATTTATCAACTATCTGCTAGAACCATAACTATGGACAAAGGGAGAGTGTCACCTGCAAAAAGGATGTTTATACATCAATTTCCTCTTTCTTGGACTTGAAGACCAAGGATTGTACCCAAGCAGTCATAATCATAATCAAGTAGAATTGCAAATAGGTTCTCCCAGTCAGTGCATAATAAAACTATGATATAACAGTGTCGCAGAGAAGTGGGTTTCATTGGCGGAGTCCTTTTGGAAGATCAATGGAACAAATGTGGAAACTGAGCATCTCAGGGCAAGGTGAGAAGTCCTCCCATGTAGCTAAGATGTCTCATTTTAATCGAAGCCCATTGAACGTTTAGCACCTAATCGATCTCACAGCCTCGAAGGCCTAGTTTGTCATGTCGCTCTATATCTATAATGCGACACTGGTTCTACCATCACATGTCCCTGCTCGTGCACGTGGAATGCGGTCTAATCCAATACATGAGCAAGGATCTGGAGATGTATCTTCTAAGAACAATATAATGCAGATATGAATATTATAGATGAAAATGCGACTTGACATAGCTCGGTGGCAAGGCATTCAGACAATATGAAGTAAGGGAACTCAATTCTGCTCCCAAACAGATCAGCAAATTTTATAAGGACCCACAAATCATTAGAAATAGCTTTTACCAGCATTTTGCATCTACGAATAGGGCTGGAAGCCTTGTTCCATAACGAATAGGGCTCTTATGAGGTTTGACAGTCGTCAGAAAGCACGTAGGAGCCCACCTCTCATAACTGCTTTGGTCCAAAAATCTCCTCAGAGTCGGCATGACTTCTTTTATCTAAAAATCTAATGTTGGAACAACAATACAAATCTGATCCAAAATAGCTCTAAAGCACTCCAATCAGCTCTCTATATGGGTTGCTCCACCATGAACAAGCAGGGAATTATAGCTGGAATCACAAGCAGACAATTGTTTTCCTTCTAACCCGTGCCCAGACTCAAGTGTGTGTTGCTACAAATCTGCCATATCCATACCTGAAATGGTGCCATACACAAATAGAACTTTGAAATTCAATAGAAACCCCTGTGTAGGGCTTTCACTCAAAAGAAAGAAGATTTTTCATTCTTCTTTTTTGGCTTAAAGAAGCTTTTCTTCCTCTAAAGCCAACTTCAAAGGGTTTTCGTCCTTTGGAGTTGTTATGTAAAGCTTACAAGCTCACACCAAAATTCAGAAATTGTCAAAATGCAAAAAGATGTCCTTGCAAGTCGACTTGCTTTTATAACAATTTTTGGCCTTTTTGCCACCCACAACCACCAATCAGATTTATTTTCTTGCATTTAATATTTTCCTTTACCTTTTTCCCTCCTCTATATGGGTCGCATTTTCCTTAGGAAAAATAAAATAAATAAAGTGACTTTCTTTTTCTAATCTTATTTTATCACTTTCTCTTTTCTTTTTCCATTGCCATTAATAAATTAATAAAGTGCTTATAATAATATTTTAAGATGCACGTTATGATTAATTTACTATGACTAAGTTTCCCTTTTTATTCCTCCCTTAGCCGTCGGGAAACAATGAATGGGCTAAGGGTCTTCGATCAAGAAGGGGATACTACACAGTTATACCCGAATTCGCTTAGGTGGTCCCCAAGTTGATTTGAGTTGTTATATTATTGTATCATATATTCATTGAGTATAATAACATGAGTTGTTTGTTGAGTTATTTACTTTCCAATCTTGTTTGCCTTGTTTATTTGCTAACGTGTGGTATTAGAGTTGATATTGTAGAGCTTATTGAAGTTATTGAGTTATTATGTAAACATTAACTAAATAAATATTAGTTAATATATGTTAGTTATCAATATATAACTACCTCACCTTAAATATAACTTCTTTATATTTAATAAATGACGAACACACAAAATGTAAATGTGCCCTACATCATATGCCTTCCATTTCTCTTCATTCTCTCTCTCGTATTAACTAACATTGTTATCAAAGGTACCATTCAAGGAAGCCCTGGCAGAAGGGTATGAACACTCAAGTTGCAGAGTTTAAGGAAACCCTAGTTGGGTACGAACTGCAAAAAAGAGAAGAATTGGTTCGAGGTTTGAAGAAGCCTTGAGAAGATTGTTGGGGTACGAATTGAAGATTTGAAGAGTTGCAAGATTTAGAACATCGTGCTAGGGAACAAGAAAACAAGTGAATATCTGCAGACATTTCATGAAACCTGATTTTTTTGTGCAAGACCCGATCTGTAGACATTTTTGAAAATGCATGTGCAGAACTATGAGGTTGCAAAGGAAGAACGAAAGTGTTAGTCTCGATGCCCAAAGGGAGACCGTCATAGTTAAAGACAGGTCACAAGTTGAAACACCCTTCAAGAGACGTGTATAGACCAGAACGGGTACATGTGTTTTGCAGAGTCATAGAAGGAAGATGTCACATCAAGGTGCGAATCTACAATTGGAAAGTAGACCAAAACATGTCCAGTCCAAGAAGAGGACGCAGATCAAAACTAGAGGAAAATGCAAGCGACTCGTGTTTTTACATAATAGAGTCGTGATTTTCAAGAGAAAGAAAGAACAAAAGAGAGTCATGATTTGCATGAGGTGAACGTAGAGAAAAACGTGAAGACTAGGCAAGGGAAAGTATTGTCATTTGCAGACAGAAAAGAACGTAACCAAAAACCGTGAGGACCGGTCAAGAAGGGAAAAAAACAAACATCATGAAAGCACAAATCAGAATATGTTATTTTCATTGATTTTTGAAGATCAGAGTTTCGTTTTTCATCGACTTTTTGAAGACTATTGCAGTCTTGTTAGGGCATAATTTAGTCATGACCAAAAGAATGACGTTTTGGAGGAAACGATGGTGAAGTGTTGTAGAAGGAAAGACATGTTTCAAAAGGTTTTTGAAGACATCCAGACTAGAACGTTGTTTTGGTGCAGACTTCTCCCGGGTCTCTAAACCTCAGGTTTTAGCAATAATCATTTATCTTTTGTCCAATAAGCAGATGATGTCAGACACCCTACTTTTCTTATGAGTGAATAAAGTCATTCTCAAGATTGTGGGCTCATTAATTGGATGCATTTTTGAGTTATTGTTGATAGTCGGGTTTTTGCATCGATTTACGGGTCAAATATTGTGTGAATCATGGCCAATATTCAAAATTTATTTTTGTTTGAAGACACAAAAGCTAGTTGGTTAAAATTATGACATATGAAGCCATAACAATTTGGTATGATTTGCAATACTATCGGGATTGTGATAGAATTCTTTTCAATATAGAAATTGACACCGAAAACATTTTTTTTTATCAATTATAACAAATGTCATGAGGAGGAGCTTTCTATTGTTGAAATTGTTTAAGTTTCAGATGATTTAATACCTAGAGCTCAAGAGTGCCATAGCTTGTCAAGTGATCTATGGCCTAGTCTTCAAAATAAATATTGAAACTTCAGAGAAATTTCGTGTCTTGTACCCCTAAAGATTTTTTTTGTTTTCAACAAAGATGAATGAGAATGGATCCCTAGTCAAAACATCTGCTTCGAATGAAAGATCTCTCAAGATCATCTTGTTAGCTTAGATAAAGATGTGGTTGAAGACAACCTGGTTGGGCTTGCTCTTGTTCTAAATGGTTTATTGCCCTTCTATGAAACATTTGTTGCAAGGCTTTACACTTGATGGTGGAAAGCTAGACCCCGACATTTGATTAGGTCAGTTCCTATTTGCTACAGAAGGAGTGCAAGGTAGACACAAACTAGTGAGTCTCTAGATCTGGAAAAACAAACAATGCACTTATTGCTCAATCGAAAGGGGAAGTAGAAATTTATTCCCAATGAAGTCTTTATCTTCAAAATACTCAGGGGATATGTTATTATTATCACAAGGTGGGGTATGTTAGAAAGGAGTTTGCCAAAAACAACAATACGATCTTTCTTCCCACGACAAAATGTTGCACGAGGTCAGAGACACATGTGGTGGTAGTTGAACATGAACGATGATTCTGTGAGAAGATTATACCCTCATGGGCATCATGCTTGAATGACATAATGCTACCATTTGGTTGGTTCATTAATTCAAGTGCATCTAAACATCGTATGTCTTGTCAGGGACTTGGTAGGCAAAACTTCACTGTAAATATAAATATTTTGTAATTTAGTTTTATTTGTTGTTGGGGAGTCATTTGCAATAGTAGGGGATATAAGAATATCCACATTATTGTTGAATGACTGTTCCAGAAACTCATAGTAAGGAACATGTTAGGTATGTTCCTAGCAAAAATAAAAAAAATCTTGTATGATTAGCTTTAGTTAACAGAAAATCCCAACATTACTATAAATTTCTCTGGGGCAAGCAGTGTATTATGTTTGTTGTGAAACAAGACATGGGGTATTTTCTATAGGCGTTAGACAAGGTGGCATGCATATAGGCTTGTTGAATCTGCTACATTCAACTTGCAGGCACTAATGTGTGGATGGAGACCCCCACTATACATGATGTGCAGAGGAGTTGAAATTCCTCATGTATGCGAGAGGATGAGTTGCCTCAATCACATGTACACCATTAGTCGCTGAAGGGAGACTCCACTATCCAAGATGTGAACAAATAGCACATGGTGAGATGATGGGAAAAAATGCCACTCAAAGATTGTGGAGGGTGACTCCACTATCCAAGATGCACAAGAGACTCAGGGTGAAATGGTAGGAAAATCCTCTCAAAGAAAGGAACTAGCTTGTAGGGAGAAAAACAAGGTTGTTAATCTAGCATGGCATGTTCATTTATACAATACCTAAGTTACTAACCTTGATATGGTACCTAAAGCAGAAGGCAAACCTGAGTGAGAGGATTGCCATGCAAGAAGAATTATGACACCTTGTTGAAGAACCGTACCATGGGAGTTGGTGGAATTATCACCAGTTGAGTTGGAGGAAGTTACCCGTTGAATTGCAAATGGGTGGATACATAGTCAAACGCAAAGGCGATGGTACTTTTAGACAAAGTACAAGGCTCATGGCTTATCGTGGAAGGCTTTTCACAACACGAGGTAGTAATAGACTATGACCAAACTTTTTCTGCATACTACCGAATACTAGTAGATGGTCACCTTTCAATTTGTTTTTCGCCAAAATAGCTCAGTTTGGTTGGAAGATGTTTCAAATAGATGTAATGATCACCTTCCTGAAGAGAGATTTGGATGAGGACTACAAGGTGCAACACGAAGGTGATCATCAAAGTTACAAATTGATGAAGTCCTAGTAGGGACTTAGGTAGGCTCCACGAGCCTAGAATATTTAGATTAATCAACATCTCCAAGATTCTGGACTCAGAACTATGGAGGTTGGGCTGAAGTTATCAGCCAATGATGATTCATCACCAGTCGAAGAATCACCCTATAGACAATTAGTGGGAAGCCTAATATATCTTATGCCTACACAACCAGATTTATGTGTTAGTGTTACCGATCTTTCTCAACTTTTGTTTCAATAAAAGCTCATACATTCCACAACAGCAAAATGTCAGAGGATTGGAGATATCAAATTAATCTAAGGAGCAGCCCTGCTGATTTAATGACTAAATCCTTTGGTCCCATTGTGTTTGTAAAACTTCGAGACAAACTTAAAGCAATTTCTGGATTAGTCATTAAGGAAGGTATAAAAATTATTAAGATATTATGTAAATATTATCTAATTAAACATTAGTTAATGTATGTTAGTTATCAACATATAACTACGTCACCTGAAATGTAACTTCTTTTATGTTTGATAAATGATGGACACACACGAGATGTTAGTGTGTCGTGTGCCGTATGCCTTCTATTTCTCTTCATTCTCTCTCATATTTACTAACATAACTCATGGAGGATCCACCATGTTTGATGGTACAAAAGATTTTTTGAAGGCTTGGAGGTGATATTATGATTACTTGTAGCCCTATGAGCATGAAGGAAATGCATGTGTGATAAATACATAATGCACGCTTATATGGATATTCTTAAATGATGTGCTGTTGCATCAAAGAGTACAAGTAATTCAATTTCAACATTTGTTCTCTTCATTTTATATTGACTGTGTTTTTACCATGAATACTACATTGCTTATTTAATGCCACTCATCTTGAGCTTCAACCCATGTCAAAGGCTTTACTTGTGTACTAAGTTTGTATGTTATCAAATCAAGACCTGTCCGGAGGTGTGAATGATATAATCCTGAAAGCAAGATAGACGAATTCACTGGTGGAATTTAATATCATTCAGATCAATTGCATTTCCCGTGATCGCTCAACCTTGAGCTTCTAAGAGTACCTGTTCATTGAACACAAACTTGCACTCTGGCATTCCAATCAAATACGTAAGCATCTTCACTGCACCCACTACATCAGATAGGAAAATTTTCCCATTGCTGTTGACAAAAATGTTAATGTTCTCCACCACATACAAAAATACTTTCTTATAACAAATCCCCACTTCGATGACTACATTTGTAACTGCCATTGGTGGTGATTGTGTAAATTCCATCCTTTAAGCATCAATTTTTAATTAATTTCGTTGATGATATTTTCTTCCATATGTTGAGGGTGGCCATAATTCATCAAATCACAAGTCCGTTGTACGTATATCAAGAGATAGATGATGGATATTTTCTTTCAAGAAATGCTGGAGATGAGATTCATGGAGCTTTATTTGTGATTGGAGAAGATAAAGCTACGTACAAATCTGTTGCTATTTTTTTGGTCATATGCACAGTTGAGGATGATGATTTGTAATTGAAGCACCGTACGGAGGCGAAAATAGGCATGGATCTGAGGACTGTGAGGAAAAGCACACAAATCATGACCAATGTCTCTACTGCCATTTATTCTGCATACAGTACACATGGGTGTGGGACCCTCAAACTCAGGTTTGATATTTTTCCCACTTTCTAAATTCTTCTTTTAAATTGTTAACGACATATTTAGTGAGTGCATTTTGTTACAAACCTGAGGTTTAGTGCTCAAACAACACAAAATCTGTTCTCTGTAAATGCAAACTTGTCCTAAAATACCATTAAAAATCCTTCCAGGAGTGTTGGCAATTTCAATTTTGGTAAAAACTTGTCAATTGGAACCTACAACTCCCAAACCCACAAGCGAAAATTCATTTTTCTGCAAAGTGGGCAAACTGAATTTTTTCTAAAAACCAAAATCACTGTGACTGCTTTGGATATTTGATAATGTATCTTGCTCCATGAATTAAGTTTTTTCTGTGATTTCAGTCTTTCTGGAAATTAGAATAAGAAGGCTTTCAGTTGACTAGCGGCACGATATGGTACCGGAAGAGCAAGTGTGAAATTTTAGAGTTGCAAAATTGTGAAAAAATCTGAATTAATATGTGTGAGTACGAGTTCACCTTTTTGGGCATGCAAAACAAGAAATTGTCTGAACTTTTTCATTTTGAAGCCAAAATTTTATCATAACCACTCGTTTTCATGGAAAGGGAATTCTGAAAATGTTGATGGGGATGTTTGCGGACTATGAGGTTATTAACATAAAATTTGTATGAGCCTCATTTTCTTTATTGGCTAAATATTGGTGCTTTGGTGGTTTGTGCCCATACCTACAATTGAATAACGGCCTACAATATTGTAAAATCTATCTGCACCCGAGTAGTTTTGGCAGTACTCGACTTGGATTAGAAGTTGTAATCGGGCACTCCTTTTCTAGATTTTCTAGATACACCACGAGAACAGTGTACTCAAAAGGAATCTTACATTTACAACTTAGAGCTAGCACACATCCTATTGCAGATTTGATTGCAGAGTGTTGAAGGTGGTTTGAACCTGCATTTATGCAATTTTGTAATTAGTACACTTTGTTGTGACATGAGATGGATCATTTACAGGATCAATCGACTCTAAGGGAACACATCCTAATGTTCATCCTATCAGCATTTCCAAGAAACCTGATGTCAAGCCAGATGTAAATATTGTACCATTTACTAGTGCTCAAAATCCTATTGTGAACAATGTCAGGACAAATGATGTTGAATATGTCATTCCTTCTCCCTCTAAGCATAAGGTTGTGCAAAAGAAGTCTAGAGACTCCAAACCCATTGTGCTATTGTGGGAAACACAAAAGGGTAATAAAACTCATTGTGGTCTAGAATTTCATGGCTTTGTGGATTTTCATATGCTAGAGTACTTAAAAACCATCCAGTTGTATCAACAAGTATTTGAATTAATGTCAAGTTGAGTCTTCACATATTGGTCAATCCGGTGACGTCAAAACCTCCATATTTTCAATTCGACCAAAATCAACTTGTTTTCATTGTGGTCAAAAAAATGAGTCACGTCTTTGTTTTGAAATCCATCCTTGAACATCCTTTGGTTGAACAACACTTTGTTGCACAATGTTATCAGCATTATCTAGACTCCCTTAGAAGACTATTTTAAATTTTTGAGGTGGATTGATGGCACCCATTGGCGATTAGAATTGCCTTTTGGTTAGATCTTATAGGAAAGCCACAACTCGTATTCTGCAAAAAGATGTATTTCCTACTGATAATAAGCCTTTGTTTACATCTACAACAATTACTCCTTTGACTAAGGCTACTACTATTGGTGATTCTATTTTTAACCAAGTTGTTTCATATACAGTAGACATTGTCAGTGTGTAATATCCCTTTCCCATTCGAAGACCTTTGGCCTATTTTGTCAACCCGACGGCCAAAGGAAAACTATAAGGGTGACTTAAGTTATATTTAATTATTATAAAGTGCCATTAATAAAAGAAAAACATATATAGAGCACTTGTAATAATTTATATGACTTAATAATTATTAAATCTAGGATGGAAAATGCTCAAATATAAATTGTTATCCATCCTAGGTGAAAAGGCGACTTGCCTTAGAAGGGGGAATGGGAACATAGAAAGGATAAATGCCCATTTTACTATGTATTTCCCCTAGAAAAATGCGACTTGCATTAGGAGGGAAAAAGTTGTTGGAAAAAGCATTTAATATGGGAAAATATTAAATGCTTGCATAGGGAAAATCCTTGGGAACTAATTAGATATTGTAGAGGTTGTTTTGGGTCTCTTCTTCCTTTATAAGGAGAAGTCGACTTGAAGGGAAAGATATTCCATACCATTTGATATTTTCTAATTTGTGTCTTAAGCTTGTAGCTTATGCATATTCTTTCATGTGCAACTGCTGTTTGCAAATATCCAGCTTGTGGAGTAAGATCCCACAGGAACCCTAGCTTCGGTGGTGAGAGATCCATCCCTAGCTAGCAAGGCATTCTTCGGTAGTGAGAGATCTACCCTAGCTTGTCAAGTTTGGAGCTGAATTGATGCCCTAAATGTGTTGGGTGATCTACTTTTTAGGGCAAAATTAGGGTTTCGTGTTTGCTGTGCGAAAACTATTTTTGGAATATTATTCTTCATATTTTTGTGGCCCATGATCCAAAGTTTCAGCTCATTTGGACTTCTCTAGCAAAAGATATTAATTTTAGAAGTTTTCAGTTGTTTAGGGCACGCTGTAAATTTCTGGCAGCAATCTGTTATTCTAAAAAATTCCATAAACAGTTCTATAATATTTATTATTGTATTAGCAAGCTCTATTTAAAATTTCAAGTGATTTGAGCGGATATTTTGGGAGTTATTCATATTTTACTGTTCGCTGCCCTAGCTGTAATTTTCTGCAAAAATCAATTTTCTGTTTGGCTGCAATTTGTCTGTATTTTGCATATTTAAAGTTGGGATTGCCTAAAATCCGTTTAGGGGTAAAATAATGTCCATTGGGGACATTACACGGTGTTGTTAAACCTACTATTGAGGTTTGTTTCCTAAACCCAAATAATATGTCTAACTATTATTATTTCATTGACGTTGATGATCAGCTCAACTTCTTAGAGGATGATGGCCCAAACATGTTTAATGAAGAGTTCGATAAAGGATTTGCATTGCATGATGCTGATGGGCATGTGCTCAAACTATACAAGGCTATACACGTGATATTGACACTTGTTGACAATACAAATAAGATGGTTCACATTATACAATTGAATAATAAGTTTTAAACTTGAAAGGATGGCTTATAATTTCTTCTTGTTAAGTTGAAACCCCGGAAGGGACGGCTTAATGGGTACCTGTGATGAGAATCCGAGAGGGTGTTATTGAGTTGTACATTTTTTCTACACAGGTTCTAGGATGATTTGAGTTTTTGATTCAGATCACTTCCCTTTCAGGGAGTTATATACGGAGATTGCCTACTCTCATCTGACAAGGGAGAACATCAGGAGTCATATTCTGAGTTTTGCCAATTTGAGGATGATGCGGATTTGACTTATTTATGACGGTTGATTGGGGAAAAGACTCACAATTGTTGAAACCTAATTGAGTCGCCAAATATTGTCATTGGATTTGATCTATCTACTTGTACACCTAATGGATCTTTGCATGTGATTTGCAGTTGCCAAAGTGTCTATTTGTGAAGGATTAGAGCACTTGTATGCATATTTTGTTGTCTGTCATGTTCCCTTTTTAGAATTACATTAATCGGAGGACTCGTAGCCAATTCCTTATTTTCCATAGGCTAAGGGATAAACTTAGGGAAATAATTTAACAATAATATTTTAACTTTAAGTGGTCCTAAGTCACTTTTATTTTATAACATTAAAAGGACACTTATGTATTATTATTATTAAAGAAAGCCAAAAAGTAATTATTAAAGTGGATAAAAAGTAATATTTTATTAAAAGTATTTTTAAATACTTTTAGGGTAGCATTGGAAAGGTGAAGTTATAAAAGGAGTTGGGCTCAAAAGAATCATTATTCATTATTCATCTTTGAAAATCAAACCCTAATCCAATGCTTGAGCCACCTTGTCCAATCTTTTCATTTGAGGACGAAAACCCTCTGTTACACAGGTGTGGAGGACAAAGACCCTCTAAGCCATTGAGGTGATTCCATTCACGGATCATATTTGTGCCGAAAATTGAGATTTTATTCCATTTTCAGTTTGTTGTATTGCTGCTACAGTGATCTGTACCATGTCGTCTGTTGTATTTATGATCAAATGTTCAGCGCAGATCTATAATGATTGTTTTATATTGTATGTCCACTGTAAACTTGGGTTGTACTCTGCATATTACATAACCAGCTGTATTATGTGGTCTTCCCTTCCAGCTGGACTGTTGCACTAGGGTTTCATGTACATATGGGATTATTCAATTATTGTGTTGAGGTTTATGTGACCAGCTGAGTCTAACCTGTGCAAATCAAAGTGGCTATTGTGACCTTTACTTCCAAATGTAACCTTACTTCAAGCTTCATTCAAATCATGATCCCTATGTCATTGTTTGTTGCTCATTTTTGCATGTAATTATTTTACAGCGGTTTATCCAAGAAAGCGTTTTATCTTTTGGCCTAGTGATGCAAAATAAATGTAAGGATTTTATTGCAACATTTTATTATTGTTTAGATTGATTCATTATCAGAATTTTGTACGCTTTCATCTCAAAACAATAAGGGTTTCAGTGAAGTTTCAATTAGGTTTTCAATATCAATATTGCATGTGGGATGTTTTAATATTTGTTTAAAATGTCCCTCTTGGGGCTGAACAGGGACAAATGGGGTTTTTTCACAAATCTGATCCAAATCAACAACAAAACCAGCAACACATCAAGCTAAACATGGAAATAGACCAACCACAAATGATCTTCACACAATGAAATGCCCTTCCTTAGGGCAGCGAACTGATATGAAACTTTGGGAGTCTCAAACCCTAGTTAAAACATCTCCAATCTTCATGAAATAAATACCAACATGCACGGCAACATTTGTAGATATTATTTATGCAATAAAACTGAATTTACAACCACTAGAATAGCTGGAAATGAATTAATTTGGAACAGCCACAGAATATTAAGGTAAAACACAGCTGGAACTTCTAAAATTCATAACTCCATGGAAAATAGTAGTTAGAACACAAATGATAGCTCAAAATGATCATGAGAAGACAAGTTATCCAACAAAAGTAATCTCATAATTTTCCAACCACGAAATCATGCCCAAATATGAAACCGAAATCTGCAAGTGAGTAGATAAGGATGAAACCCTACTCCAAAAATCACCAAATCAGTCTCTATCCCCAAATATGATGATAAATCTGAATATGAACTCAAATTACAAATATCAACTCTCTATGCCACCAAATCAGTCCCTTAAGCAATTCGCCTAGGGCTAGGAAGAACAGTGAATGCACTAGTAGTGCCAAATCAGCTCACATGAGACTCCTAGATGAAGCCTCTAATGGATCCCTTGAGGGTTTTCATCCCCAAGAGAGATTGCCACACCTTTGGGGTTTCGCCCAAGGTGGAGAAGGAAGATGCACACCGTGCACAATCCAAGAAGAATAAACAAACATTTGATATGCTCCTCCAAGTGTAGCGAACTCCTCTTTATAGCCTCCCAATGCTAAATTATAAGACTTCCAAGGGGACCGACCCTTAATAAAAGAATAGAATGCTCCACATGCAAGACCGACCTCTCCCCAACGAGAAATTAGAACAATAATGCTCAAATAATTCCATGACCGACCCCAAGCATACAATAGTATTTAAAAATACTTTTTGTACAAGTATGAGCCTCTAAAAGTAATGTCCTTGAAAAAGGAATAACAAAAAACTTTAGAGTTGATAAATTATCCAAAAAGGGCCATTACATTGCTTGAGATTAAATGATTGTCATTGTGATTGGATGTTTGATGTTGAGATTCCATACTTGTGATCGAACATATGTGTCAATTTTTGGTTAAGGATTTTGCACACAACAAGCAGGTGTTTTTGGATCCTACGACAGTTTGATTATGTCATAGGATTGCAGATATTTCAGATGATCTACTTGGACATATCTTGGCATATTGCCTTCTGAGTTCGAGCAATACGGTGTTGCAAGGAGTTTTCCTGGATGTGTTAGCTGGAAGCTACTCATAGTGGCCACTGAGGATTGGTCAGCTTTTATTGCAGCTTATTGAGGACTGTGACATTGCAGCTTATTATAGCATTGGACAGAGATTGGTCCTGATTATTGTTAGAATTGAGGATGGTACATGTGACAAGTCATGGGATTTTTGATATCCAAATTTTGAGTGAGTGATGTTCAAGCCAGTAGCTGACACATCAGATTTCAGAGATTGTAGATTGTAGAGTTTCACTACATATTTGAGAGAATTGGTTATAGGGGTTCTTTATGACCATGCATGGGGCTGGTTCATCATATTTTAAGTTTCGGCGCAGTTTTTCCGCTAGAGGGGCATTTGTTTTATGCTAAGTAACCGATACGTTTTGGATACAGGTACCCATATCCAAAATGCAGATACGGCAAAAAAAAATTGACCCTGGATATTGCCGTACAAAAAATATATAAAAATTAAAAAATATATAAATCCCATCCTGCTAAATAGGAATTAACCACATATTATGCATATGAAAAACAAAACAAGCTTAATAACCACAACAAACTACTCATAAATTCATTTGTCCCTAACATATCTAGTTGAGGTGTTTATTATATTTATGATTTATCTCATACATGCTATTTTTATCCAAGTTTATGATGGCTCGTATTTGGTACCTTCTGTAGAATAATAGTGCTGCAAAAATTGTATTTTCTGCTGTAACGATATATCAAATTTAAACTAGAAAAAAATTAATAATTATCAAAAAAAAAAAAACAATTTTGGACCTGGAAACGCTGCGGAAATGGCCAGGATATTAGCCAGGCAGGTCCGGGTATGGCCGGCTGGGTACATATGCAGACGTACCCAGCCGTACCCGGACCTGCCTAGCCGTATCTTGGCCATTTCTGGGCACGTATCCAGGCCATACTCGTACCGGGAATGTTTTGTACCGGTATCAGGTGCCCTAAGGTTGCTGTATCGTCTACTTAGGTTTTATGTGTTGACATGTGCTGACATTTTTTTAAGTTTGAGAGGTTTGTGGACAGTGATTTGTTCACAGTTACAGCTTGACAGAGATTGAGGTAGCCAGGCACTATGGTGTAGCTGCAGCACATTTATGGAGTGTTGGGGTTACTCACAAGTTATCCTTTTTGTCTCTTTGGCCCCATGATTGATCAGGGCACACTATGAGTGCATGTGATTCCTTAAAAAGTAAAATGTAGATCACAGGAAGTGATCTCGTCATGATTTGTGGCTTTCGGAATTTTGAGCACACCATTGGCATCATAGTAGTTGCAGAGAATGACAAGTCATGAATTTACTTAGGGGTACAAGAGGACTTGTTAGGAATATTATTTAATCCTAATTCCTTCAGATTTAACATCTAATTAATCTATTATTAGTAGGTGGTTACACCTGAATTGGTTCAGGCGGTTTGCAATATGGTTTTGGTTGTTATATTATTGTATCATTTATTAATGAAGAGTACAATGAAATGTGCCTCTTGAATTATTTGCTTGTCAATCTAGTTAGTGTTGTTTATTTGTCAATAGGGTGTGGATGCAACTGATGTTCCACGATAAATTAATAGTATCGAAGCCAAAAGCAAGAAGAGCCTTCTCTAATAAGTCCCAGTTATATCTGTCAAAAGCTTGAGATGTTGAATTTGACTACAATACAGGGTACATGATTTCTTGTACTGAGATTGTATTTCTGTAATTTGATTACATGGGATGAAAGCTGATTGTACTGGACAAATGAGCTGCCTGAGGAGCAGCTTTATCTTTATGGCTATATAATTTTGGAGAGGATTGCGTATGCCAAATTACACTGATATAGGCTTGCTCTGGTCAAGATGATCAGCACAGGAATTTTGGGATGAGAACCAGTTTAGTGGCACTGAGGTTTCATAAAATTCTGTGATTAACTTCAATTCCTTGACCATTGATAGCAGGTTCAATTTTATTAAGTCCCAAGACTTCTGGTAGAAAAAAGTTGGGAATCTGTCATGGCCAGGCCCTTTATCATGTTGGAATGAGATGACCGTTATTTCAAGTTCCCCTTCACTGATTGGCCTCAGAAAAAACTTATAATCTGCTGCTGTAATTTTGGCGGGGATATGTTGCAAATTTTCTTGCTGGGCCGGAACTTTATCTAGCACATAGGTGTCCTCTTTCAGAAGATATTAAAAATGTATATCGGCCGCCTGCAGGATTCTTTTATAGTTTGTGGTACAAGTTCCATCCTCAAGCTGAATATGATGGACTGTGAAGAATTTGGAATTAGAGTCCCCAGATTTTATCCATTTATATCTTAAGCATTGCCACCCGTATGTTCAACTTGTTTTTGGGAAGTACTCTTATTGTTCATGTTGAACCTTTTCTTTAGAGAGACCAACATCCATTATCTCCTTCTGAATTGTTTCTAGTTGAAGAGATGCTTGCTCCACCTTTTGGGTGACATTACCAAACTCATTTATATGCCATATCCACAGATTTGATTTGAGAGATTTCAACTTTTCAATGAGTTTATACATCACACTGTAGGAATAAATGAATAAGACTTCCCCTTTTATAATTGTTTTGTATGGTTATGCAGTTGTAACCGCTAACTAATTTTGTAACCGTCTTTGCATAATAAATACCCGAACACACAACCCATTTGCACAGTGTGTATTCCGGTTTTCTCTTCAATCATTCTTTACACATTTATTCGGTTTATTCTCTCTCTCCGCAAATTCTAACAGTGGCATCATAACGTGGGGCAAGCAAAGAGAGGGAGGAAGAAAGATATTTTTGTGAGTCCCATTAGGGCACGCTGCAGTCGGAAATCAAGGGCACGCCATTAGGGCACGAAAAATCATGTTGTACAGTCGCGAATCAGAAGAATACACTCGCGTTTTTCTAAAAAAAATCGCGAATGGCACGTTTTTCAGGAAATTAACAGTATTTTCGAGCACGAAAATACAGTCGCGAATGGCACGTTTTTCAGGAAAATAACAGCATTTTCAAGCACAAATAGTCAGATTTTAATAGCCACGAAAAATCGTGATTTTAGACATTTTTACAGTCGCGATTTGCGCTAATATGTTGCATTATTACAGTTACGAATTGCTAGGGCACAAATATTTTTCACAGACATAAGGCAGGAAAGACACAGAAGCAAAAAGACTACTTGCGCTAGGGCACGGAACTGTGCAACTAGGATTTTATTTTATTTTATTTATTCATTGCCAAAATACGCAATTGTATTTATTCTATTTTATTAAAATGGAAATGCCGATAGAAAAATATTTTGGTCTAAATTTTCATACATGGAGAGTGAAAACACAAATGCAACTTATGAATAAAAATTTGTGGGGCATTGTAAACGGGAAAGAGACAACACCTACCCGATGTCATCGAAATTGTTAGAATGGCAAAGCAGAGATGATAGAGCGAAAGCTATTATTGGCCTTGCTCTCTCTAACTCTGAACTTCATCATGTAGACCTAGACAAATCATGGAAGGAAATTTGGGATACTCTAAATAAATTATTTGGAGCGAAAGCAGTCAATGCCAAATGTTCCTTGAAACTTCAGTTATATAGGTTCAAAATGGATGACGGAGTCTCTATGTCAAGCCACATCAATAATCTAAGGTCCTTGATTAGACAACTAGCAAAAGTGAAAGCTGCAATTGAGGACGAAGATGCCAAAGCTATCCTATTAAATAGTCTGTCTTCAAAATATAGCAATGTAGTTTTTACCCTCAGTCAAATTCAATCTCAATCTCTGGATGATATGATAGCAGTTCTTCTAGCTGAGGAAAAACGAACTTCAGAGGATGCAGAAGGTCATTCCCAGCAAGAAAGTGCATTCTATTCTAGAACCAGAAAATATCATAGAAGATCAGATAAGTCGGAGATTGAATGTCATTATTGTAAGAAAAGAGGTCACACAACATGGGATTGTCGTGTTCGAGCCAATGATGTGCTCAAGGGTAAAGTCATATCAAATACAGCCAATATAGGCTATGGTTGAAGACCCACCAGATGCAGAAGGTAGTGAAGACAGTGACGAATACGCACTATAAAGATGCTCTAAACTTTGAAGGCAAGAAAGGATACAGGGTAGATGAAGCTTGGTATTGATGGTTGCTCAGATAGTTCGGGAGACTGTGGATCTTGGGAATTATACCCTCACGAGGGTCATGAGACAACTTGATGGAGGCTTGTGGATGGCTCAGTATGGATGGTTGTCCAATAATTCAGGAGATTTGTGATTCGGGAGTTCGGGGAGGTGGAATCCGGGAACTTGGGAATTCAGCTCAAGAGCTACACCTTTACGAAGGTCATGAAGCAACTTGATGGAGCCCTATCCTATCATAGCCATTGCTTTCAAAGTGAAAGTCTTTGAAGATAGCGTAGTTCTGTTTTGCTAGATTGTTTGTTTTTGAGTTATGTAGGGTAAGTCTTAAGAGGGGGTGTAGGAATAAATGAATAAGACTTCCCCTTTTATAATCGTTTTGTATGGTTATGCGGTTGTAACCGCTAACTAATTTTGTAACCGTCTTTGCATAATAAATACCCGGACCCACAACCCATTTACACAGTGTGTATTCCGGTTTTCTCTTCAATCATTCTTTACACATTTATTCGGTTTATACTCTCTCTCCGCAAATTCTAACACACACAACCGTGAATGTGACTTGCTTTGGTCTGCCATTCGGCAATTAGACTCTGAACTTGTGGATAAGAGAGCCATGATTTCTCGAAGTGAAATTGAGGGCTTGAAGATTTCTTGTGTGCTCGAGGGATTGAGAGACAGATAGGCCAATGACCCAATACGGTGGAGTTGGAGACCTAAGTATTAATGTCATATGCTTCCTGGATCCATTTGTCTGAAACCAACACCCTGTCAAATTTTCAGTGATTTATTGTAGTCCTTTCCCTCAAATCACCTGCAAAAAGAAGGGGGGCACCACATTCAACCACTAAAATATATATGAAGGCTATTCTATTGTTACCATAAGGAGGGATGTAAATATTTACTATGCTCCACTGGATTTCTCACTAAGAGGAGAAAAACGTAACTAGTAGACCACAGGGAAAACTGTGGGAAGATTGTATCACATATCTTGAAGGATCCCACCGGACCATTGTTTGGGTCTCTTTATTTAAAATCAGGTGTTTAAGGCCCTAAATCCCTGAAGGTGTGATTTGCAAACTTCTTGGAGAAGTGCAATATCTATTCCTCCAGTTCTGATTTTGTTTCGTAGAAATCAATGTTTGTTGGGAGCGCCTATTCCTCATATATTCCATGAGAATACTCACGGACCCTTGATTCGTAGATATGTCGTGGATTGGCTCTTGTGAGTTTTCAAAATCCATTTGTGTTCCTCCATCTTCGCTGATTACTCTGGGCTTCCTTTTTTTCAATAGTATGTTGGCCATTTTGGCCTCCCAGAATACAAGATCTTTGGGGATGAGATCTGAGTGGGTAATCTGTTTACCCACATTCTTCCTATTTTTTTAATAGGCGGTGGAAGGCTTGGCAAACTTCGGTGTCCAGTTCTGCTAGGATTGCACAAGAATTTTGGAGGTGTTTTTGTGCTTCTTTAGGTGGCGATCTTTTCCCTTTCCTAACATATGTTTTTTGGAATTTGTTTTTTTCCTTTGATGCCTCTGACGCCTTATTGGTTTGCTGATGCTGTTGTGGTTTTTATCCTTTCAGATCTGGCATTGGTTGATTTTCTTTGTCCATTTGGGGAAAATAATGAATGGAAAACGCAAAAGACCAAATTCATTGCACAGTTATCACTCTGGTGACAAAAGTGTATTCTAATGGTAACTAATGCAGAAGTGACAAGATTTTAGTTATAAATATGCAAGATCAGGACCCACAAGTGGGGATTAAAACAAGTAATAGTACTTCAGAATGGAGTATCTGGGTTGGTACAGCTGGAATAAAAGACCAAAGTAGCTCTAGTAAATACTTCAAATTGAAATTTTATATCAAAAGATACTCGAGGACATTTATTTGCTGAATGGTGGATGACCAAGTACCCTGGAAAAAAAGAAACAGGATTTGAAGCAATGAATTTAACTGGTTCAAAATAGTTATGGTACAATTTATTCATAAAAATAGCTTATAATGACAGAATAAATTACCAAATATTTCTGGCAGTTTTGACAAAGGAGCATATAGAGTGTACCGAATAACGTGAATGAAAGAAACCTGAGAAAGCTTACAAGGAAATTGTGCAGCACATGATAGACACTAGCCAATATATTTTTAGCCAGTACCAATTATCATTCAGTAATACAATTTCACAAGCAGCTTAGTTAGAAGTTAGATGCACGAAGACCTACAATCATAAAAACTTCAATAAGATCATGAAGGGGAACAAAAGACCTCAAATCCACGACAAAATGAGGTATGCAAGCATTTTTTTGAAGCAGCAAATAATTGAATCTATGATATGAATGGAAATGTTTCCATTTCATGTACATTACTGCATTCATTCTTAATTTTCCATAAATGAACCTGATTTTGATCAAGTGAGACATAAATGAGGAATTACTGATCTGTAATTACACAAAATATTCCTCGGATAATTCGCCAATACAGATCTATGACAAAAATTATAACTGAGTTTGTTCCTTGGCTGTTACACCAGAAACCATACTTAATGTGCAGAAAAACAAAACAAATCCATGCTCTAATAAAAAAGAAAAAAATCTACAACCACGGGAATTGATCAAGCCTGAAAGGGAAATATAAAGCATCACACACATAAAAGATGTCAAATGTATCTTGGAGAAACTTAATGCAGGAAAACTCTAGTATGGAAAACATTTACATATCATGGATAAAGAGGCTAGGTAAAAAACCATGAGATGGACACATTATTGTACCTTCTGGGTAGTAGTCAGATGCACCGATAGTTTTCTCTACTCTGGATAAAACTGAAAAAGCTTTCTGAGGGAAGGTCTGCATAGCCTTCAATCGCAGCACACATAAAAATATTTCATTTCCAATGAACAATGAAGCATAAGTATCAAATGCAAACAATCTAATTAATGATTCATCTCAAAGAGAAATTGTGAAAATAATTAGTAGAGTATTCCAATAAAACCACATTTCAATAAATGTCCTTATGGTTGAGATTGGTTATTCCTCGTCACATTACAATTGCGAACAAAACTCGAAATGCAAGAAGTTTATCTCAGAAATTGATAAAAATCAACAACCAAACCTTTTCAAGCACCATCATTGAAGTAATGCTCATAAACTTTCCCACACCTTCCTTATTTGTGTGTGGATTATATATTAATTTTTTTCATCAAAATATGAAGGTATCTTGCTAGCTCGTCACAGGATTCTTTCTTTATTAAGAGTTTTAAGGAAATATATCAGGAATAAAGTGTATGGGTTACATCAGAGATTTCTGCGAGATCAAAATGTAGAAATCTTTTACTATCTCAAGATGCATCGTTGTTAAAATGTTGAAGATGATCAAAATGCTTTAAACATTGACTCTATCGCTAACATTGACTGCTAATACCAACAATACCATGGTCCCTTAGCTGACACAACTTAGCCTGGCCAGACTTAACTAAAAGATCTTGAGAACTATCATGCATGATATTTACAATAACATAGCTATTACAGTGATTACAAAGATTTACTTATAAAGAACCTAAGTTACCGAAACGTTTTGGATACGGGAGCGGGGAGCGGGGTATCCGATACGCGGAAACGGCAAATTTTTTTTTGACCCCGGATACGGCAGTACAAAAACTATATAAAAATTAAAAAATATATAAATCTCAACCTTCTAAATAGGAATTTAATTATAAACCACATATTGTATATGAAAAACAAGATAAAAGACAAGTTATACTATTAACTATAAATTTATAATAATGTACAGTATATACAAAACGAATAAAATTAAATTCAGAAGATTCTTTCAGAAGATTGCAAGAAGTTGCTTGGTCCAAAAAGGTGCAAAAATGGATTTTATGAAAATAGAGAAAAATATCGCCATCAATGCATAAAGCTCGAGAAAATATACACTTTTAGAGAAAACAACACCTGCAACAGAGCCACAGAATGAAAGTTATGGCTCATCCAAGTTTTTGCTGCTACATCTTCCCGGACCCTTTCCAAAAAACGGCAATTTTTTTTCCATACTTGCGTTTTTTTCACCAAAAATCCAAAAACGGAAAAAATTGCCAAAACAAGAAAAAAAACGAAATCGCGCCAAAAAAGGAAAAAAAACATGGAAAAAATTAAAAAAAAATTAAAAAACGCGGTGTTTTTCCACTCGGGAGCGGCCAGGGAGCGGGCAGGCCGTACCCGGGGCGTTTCCACAGCGCCGGCCCGCTCCCTGGCCGCTCCCGCGCGCTGCTCCCGCTCCCGGACGCTCCTGCTCCCGCTCCGGCCACCTAAACCGGCGTTTCCGGTAACCTAGTTTAAAAGAACAGATCCATAGGTTTTTCAACAAGTCATTCGAAAAATGAGTTTAAAAGAACAAGATCCATAGGTTTTTCAACAAGTCATTCGAAAAATGATTCATGACAAACCCAAAAAGTGCACTAACGACAATCTACAACTAGACGGATTTGTTTAGTCCGAGTTGCAGATTATATAACATGCAATTTAATGTGATAAAGAGATGTGGAATAACCATTGCACATTTGTGGGATAAATGCAAGAGTCAAATTGTGTATTCCTTGTATACCAAACCCTAATGAGAATTGTGATGGCATTAAGATGTTACAGAACAGTACTAGATCAATGCTTGCAGATGACTCCATCTGTTCTACTAAAAGAAGAAAAGATATATATTAAAATATGTATACATCATGCAGAAAGTTAGAAGAATTGATCTTGATCCAACCAGTTCATTTTTCTATGACCGTTGTTGATATTGGAAGATGAAATGTTGATCCATCATCTGACATGGACTCGGTGATAGATAATACTTTTCATGTTGCATAGGTGGAGGCTGAGAATCTGATGGTTCATTTCGCAGCATTATTTTCCAAGAAGGGGAAGCAACAAGCTTCACAAAGAAGGGAAGCTCCAAAACGAAATGTATATCCACAAAGGGAAGCTTCACAAAGAAGGATTTCTTTGTAAAGAAGGAATGGTTCCTTGCAAAGAGAGGAAGCTTTGCAACAAAGTGGAGCTTTGCAAAGGAGGATATGCCTCGCAACAAAGGAATTGCTTTGCAATGAAGGAAAATCTTCACAACAAATGATTTTGTGATAACTTCACAAAGGCTTGTGAATGCCTTGAAAAGCTTGAGAAAGGTCACAAAAGCCTTGGGAAGGTGAGAACCCGATCCCAGAGTGTTGGAGATGTTTTGATCACCCACCTTTCTACAAAAGCAATGGTCCACATGTGGGTGACCAATTATGGCATAAATGCTTCCACTTATTATTTGCTATTTTGCATCATCTATCTCAATTACTCACCATTTTTCTGTGATTATTTCTCGAGTCTTGGCAGCACCAGTGTCAGCATTCAACATGCCTGCCCAGTCAACAACACGTAACAGAGTCTTAACACCATCCGTAACTAGCACTCCAGCTTGACACCAGATGACACCAGAAACAGAACATGTGAAGTATTAAAATTACGAGTCCAAGGCCCGAAGGTAATGCCTGGAAGACCAAGTAATGTAATATGAACCATTTCAGTTTTTGTAATAATGGAGGAATTGTTCAATATGGAAGGTTTTCTAGGTGAATTCATGTCATTTGGTAGAATTTTACATTTCCAAGGGTGATGCCTGCTTGATGGAACACTTATGGTTCTAAATCTGCTGGAGGCAGCAAGCAAGCAGGCAGAGTTCTCATGATAAATGATAACCATGTATCCAGCTCATCTCCTAGATAACCAGTAAGCACCTAAGCTAATTACCTACGTGTCTCACTGGCTGGTCATTTACCAATATGCAGTCTTCATGTCATCGGCCTATCACTTTGTTATCAACATTTTTTAAAAATTATTCTTCTGTTGTAAACATGTTTAGATACTTTTCCTTTAAAGGGGTGCAAAAGACTGTTGGAATTTCCATGTTAAGGGGGCGTGTTGGAATATAATGCTCAAATTATGTAATAATTCAAAAGTGCCAGTAACATGTAATAAATGACACATCAACTGGGATGCAATTCATAAATGTAAACATGTGACCATATCTAGGCTAGGAGCTATATAACACACAACTTGCTAACGTATGTATATGAAAGATGTAATCGCTGCTGCAGCCAACTATAATTCATAATCATTTTATTTTATTCTTTTCTCTCACATATATATATATGATTATGGCATACTCATCCCACCTATGTCTTCTGATTATTTCCCTACCACTGCATCCTGTAAAACAACCAACTTGAATTTGTCATATGTACATATTTCAATTTTCAATGAATCAAAGCTCATAGAGATAGCAATGCCTTCTAGTCACATGCAAAGCTGAACCAATGGGAATTTTCTGTTCACTTATCAGGGAGGAATACCGGTGCTCTACAGTGATAACCACATCATGGCGGATGTATACCACCCGAACAGTGTGTTGAACATGGATGCTTAGTCAACTCAAAGTTACATTTGAACCTTAAGTCTCACAGGCTCTAAATCAATAAATGTACAGAATTTATGGATATTAGGTAGGTATATCGTGTTGTGGTACTCATTCTTACATGCCACAGGCAAATAGTCGATATGCAAACAACACATAATTCAAACCAAATATGGATTCATGATGGATCATGGAACTGCAAATGCATGGATAATTACACTATGAAAGCATAGCGACGAGTAAATTTAAAATAAATTCAAATAAAATTTACTGCATTTTACTAAAGACATAAACTGAAGAATAGAAAGATTAATCAAGGTGCAGACCATGAACATGCTTTTCTAAAAAGTTATAAACAATAATTCTGTTGTCTGAAGAAAAATTCAAAAATTAAATACCTCCCATGGATCCACCATCACAAAAGGAGAGTCAGTTACTGCAAGCTGACACATTTTAACGCGGTGCTCGGCAGGAGTTCCCTTAAACAAAATTAATGACAAAAATCAGAATAAAGAATCAATATGTAAATGAAATTGATGAGTTTCACAAATGCAACAAGTTCACAATATGTAAATGGAATTGATGAATTTCCCATAAGTAACAAGTTCACAATATGTAAATGGAATTTGATGAATCTCACAAAACTAACAAATTCATTAAAAACTCCATTAGCCAAAAGGAGATAATTTTACCATATGTATGCCTAACTCCATACAAAGAGTTCTGTTGCCAATTATAACCTACAACTTCATGGAACTATGTGCACCATCACCTTTCTCTCTTTGTTTCCTCCTAACATCAACCACTGCCAGTATAAATTAAATTGGGGATTTTTCAAAGTCGCTAAAATCAGTACCCTATATTGTTTTTTAATTCATGCTTACAAAAAATGGCTGACAGACTGAACCAATACTAGGCGATCATTGAAATCTTTGAAATATTTCATTATTATTCTCAGATTTATGAAAACAAAAGCAAACTTCTCTTTACATGGATTTGCTATGTTCTTTACTAGAGGTCTGTGCTTCTACACCATTAGAGTTATACAAATCATGATTTGAAGCATACTTTCATGTGCCCAGTTCATGCATTTAAATACAAATGAATCTCAAGAGTCTAAATCACATTATTTTATGACGATGATGGCTTTTAATGCCCTCTACACCAAATTTGGTCTGTACGATCTTTGTCTTTGAATTTTCTGCAAAGTATCTATTGTTTGTTTCCATCCTTCCAGTCTTCCATGTCTTTTACTCTTCAAAGCTAGACTGCCAGGATACGGATACAGGTACAGGCACGGTTCAGTACGCTGAAATGGAAACTTTTTTTAAAACCCCGGATACAATACACTGCGGGTACGTTCGTACAATATATTTTTAAAAATTTAAAATATATATATATTTATATATAGAAAGAAAACAACAAGCTTATAGTCTCAACAACCAATAAAATATTAGAAGCCAACAACAAGCTTATAGTTATTATGAATTAGGAGCCATCTAAAGCAAGATTTCTTTGACTGAATACAAGAAGACCACAAAACATTAAATCTATGAGTCCATCTACTAATGGGCTCACAAACATTCCACTTATTGTTAAGGCCCAGGGAAAGGTTTGGGGAGAAGGCAATCTTTTCATAGAGTTATTTGGAGGTAGCCTCTTGGAGAGGGGGCCCTTTGAGCCACCTCATAGTATCCCAAAAGTCATTATCATCCTCCATAATTAGTCCAGTGAAATGAGCTGTGAAAGCATTTCTGAGCATTGTATACATTCTGAACTGAGATTGAGGAAGCTTACAGAAAGCTTTAAGGTCTGTCCATTCCATCCACTTCCCAAATCTGTACAAGTCATGAGATATTTTAATTCCTTTCTCAAACCAAAAAAGGGCAGAGCAGCCTCTTGTCAAGGCAAGGATCTTGTCATTATATTTCAGATTCCACCAAATTGATTTGTAGGCTTGGCACCTAGTGTCAAAGGAAGAGAAGACATGCTGCCCAATCACCAAGTGCTTCACTTGTTCCCATGCCTTCCAAATTAACTGAAGTAAAGGACCCATGAGGAGCAACGAGAAAGCCCCCAAATAGTAAGTCAACCAAATGAAGTCCTTTTCATCTCTCTTGACCCTTAGGAGCCTCTTGGCAATATTGAATCTCACACGAACTTTCCAAGGTTCAATTCCAGTCAAAGCCCTCAAGTTTTATTTTATTTTTTTGCACTTGAAAAAAAAATCATGTGGGTACGTACCCACAGGCCCTGGGTACGTCCTGGGAATGGTTTTCTGTACCTGGAACTTACCCAGGGTCTGGGGGTACGTACCCACAGAGTACCCAGGGAGTACCAGTACCGGTTTCCATACCAGGTATGTTTCAGGCCTGGTACGGGTCAGTACTGGACGTATCAGTGCATTCTAGCTTCAAAGGTGTTCATTTACAATTGAAGAATGCCTGTAAGGTTAGTTCAAGTTTTATTAGGTCAACAGCTCTGGTTTCAAAAAGCGCGAAGTTCTGATTTTCAAGCAAACAACTTTAACATGATAATTTGAAGTTTCCATCAAATCTATTGAAAAGAGAATTCAGTGTATATTTGTGTCTTACCGTTTTACCTTGAAGATCATTGATAGGGGACATATAGCCACCAAGAACATGGTGCCCTTCTCCAATTAAAGCATCTCGTGCAAGTTCTGTCAAATGCACTTTGCCATGAGTATGAAAGCCATATGGAAATAATCATTGTAAAGCCAAAAAAATCCAACTCCATAGACAACAAAATTAAAAAACAGTATCGTACATGTGCACAACCATGCCAGCTTAAAAGGCATAATAGTAAGGGTGAGACAGTACACATGTAAAGACAACTCAATTGTCTAGGGTCAAAGTGTGACTTCAGTGTTCTCAATTATTCATTTAGAAAATGCGCCTCTACAATATTCATAAAGATGTGGCATGAGATATAAAACTTGGCAGTGAGCATGGAAGTAATCCAAACCACTAAAAGATCTTGAAGTTGCAAACTTCAATGTGATTTCCAGGAAGCAAAGAATATTTGCATCTAGCTGACACCAGTAATGAATTCTGAAATCCTCTTTTCTTTTATACTCATTTATTTTTTTGTGAATTTTGACAAATGATGTAAGTAATTCATGGGCAATTATATGAGGATTTCCTGTTGATATAAGGATTTTAGAGTCGTAGAAACAATTCCAAGTGGCAAGATGCGCAGATTAGGCATATCAACTTTAGATGGGCAATTATATGCAAAAGGTGGCTAACAAATGAATTCTGTACTGAATTAATTTTCAAATGGTTCCATGCTAGTGTACACGAACAAATACACTTTATCATGTGTCATGCCCACAACAAATTGTACCGACAGAGAAGCAGAATGGGGATATTGTGGTACCTGCTATACAAATAAGATTCTACAGAGTCACTCTCACAACATAGCAAAGTAGCAGGCATCAGAGGTGAAAGGAAGTCAAGCCTGTTAGAGAGCATCCAGCTCCCAACCTCCTCCTAAATTCTCACAAAACCATGTGTTAGCTTCACATTAGAGCCCTACAATGGATGACGGAGATGGAGTGAGTTCAGAAAGATTCGAGGGCGATTCACTTACCACTGCCCACGGAAAATTGATTCAAACATGTGTCAACATAACAATGCAGCTTTATAGCAGACAACTGAATAGTTAAAGATATGAGAGAATGGACTCTGCTATCTAGCTCCCTGTCATTAAACATTCACTTCAGCAGAACATCAATGATGCCATGTCAGCAAATGCCACATCAATCTCAACCTTGAACATCAAACGCCATGTTAGTTGTAACACTGATAGATCAGAGATTTGGGAATCTAAGTAAGACCATCACGCTTTGAACTGCGATATATATTAGAAATTTGCATAGAGCAACGGGAATTCTTGGAATTTTTCTGGCAGTGAAGTTGGCGAGAAGGGTTGAAAGAAGAGAGGAAGTGATTCAGTTTTCAAACCTAATAGCAAAGTTTGTGAAATCTGAATTCTAGAGGAAATTAGAGGTTTTATTCATAGCTATAATCTGTACATTTCAGAATCTTGTAAAAGTCAGCAGCTCAAGTTCTGTTTGATTCTTTATTTTCCTTGTTCTGCAATTTCTCAGATTCTTTATTTTCCCGTCTCCAATTGTTCTTTCCAGTTTTCTGGGTTTTCTTACATTTGATCACCAATACTGAGTTCATTACCTGTAACCTCTATTTATGAAACTTGACTCATGAAGTCTACAGGTATCCTTCTTTTACTGAAATCAAGAAAATGTAAAGGGGAAATGGCCAGTGGGATATTAGGTATGTTCGCAGATACACTCAACAATCTTGGAGGATCAGCATCAGAAAATCCAATAGCATAGCTTTTGGGATCCCACTCATCTCCCTTCCTGAACAGAGCCAACACCATACCAGTGAAAGAGCCCACTTCCATAGCCAAATTTAGATTTACATCATTTGTTGTAACCTGATAACTACTCACCTTACCCATCAGTTTCTGAATCTCAGCCTGGGAGGCAACAATATGGGGAGCGGGGCGGGAACCAATCTCGAGGTACTCTATTATTTGCAGCATTGGCTTCCTCTCTCTCTTCAATTTTCTCATAGTCAGATGGCTGTCGAGCTTCTTCTTCCAGTAGTGGCTTAGGATCCTCCCATCTACTCTCTTCTTTCAATTTCAGGATTACCTCTTCAAAACTGTTAGCATCCTATAAGCTCCTAGGAGGGAATTATCTTCATGCTTGTATTCCAGGTATGCTTTAGGCCTCAATACCAACAAATGTGATTTTACCATGCCACAAGGATCCCATTTTAGCATTATTAGAACAGGTAGCTTCTATAGGACAATTTCCTTGTGTTTTCGTTCTACTGTGGGGAAGTTGAAAAAATAATGACTGCTATGGATAATGAGTAATTTGGGATAAATTCCAAGATTCTTCTCTATCAAAAATTTAGTCATCCCTGCGGTAATTGATAGCATGCCCCCATTACAGCCAACCTGTCAGTCACATAATATCACAATTGGTGAGGAGGCTGTCCAGCACCCTCCACCCTGATAAGTGTGCCTGATTGGTGTAAGAACCAACTTTTGAGAGAAGACAACGACTCCATCATCTCTGTAGATATCTTAGGGCACTTCTTTTGATGGAGTTTCCAATATACCCTAGGGATGAATTTATTACAAATCAAGATATATTTCTCCTAATGACAGTGTCTATATACTACCCCAAATGACATGAATAGTGTCTCTCATTCTCGGGCTCCACAAAGGAAAAAGCTTTGAATCAAAACTCAATTTAAAGCAAATGCATTCGATAGTAAAGGAGTTCTCTTCTTTCTTTAGATGATACCAAGATTTGGAATCGGTAATTGCTTGATGGACATGTACATGTGGATAGTGATGAATTTCCTGCTTAGTTGTATTTGGAATGCTAAAGTTTTGCACTGCACCTCTCAGGCTAAGTACTGAGCTTGTAGTGTGTATCTCTGGAAATCAGGCAATGTAACTTAGATATCTACTCTTGAATAGAATAGCTTCTCTTTTCTTTTCTTTTTTAAATTTACTTCCAACCTTGCAGCTCAAAATCTGTTGAACAAGATGAAATGAAATAATTCATCCCTGGCTGGGCACTTTCACAATGGCCAAAATTTCATACAGCTGGGGCACTCAAATAATATTCACTTGCTCAGTTTCTTTGGCTCCCCGTATCATGTTCAACATGACCATAGCTTTCCTGATGGGGGGATTGAACTTGTTCACTGTGTATTGCTTCGGGGCTTACTTAGTTCTCCATTGTGCAAGATTTGGGACCATTCATTTAGACAATATATTACACTATTTTCCTTCTCCCAATTTATTAACCAATTTTCATTATAATTGAAATGGGGCAGATTAACCTTGGACATTATGTGCATTGCCACTCAAAACAAATCTGGCACTATACGTCTCATCGAAGAAAGCACTTTATTCCCTTCCACTGTGCAATGTTGGCAGATATCCAAAATAACCTCTGGACATGGGAACACCTTCAGCCTTGCACCTGCTCTTGGCTGATATGAAGACCTAACAGTTTAATAATTCTTGGCTTTGTATCCATAGTTTTTGGGGAAGAGTGGCTTGCCTTGCATCTTTGAAATAAAAATATAAACCATTGTAAACGTGACCAGCACACATACACGGCATGAATGTGGTGTCTTTTATCTCCCTTTCCGGCTGCTATTGGATTCAAGGTGTCTGAATTGATGCACCAATGTTCCTCTTTGGTGCCATGATCACAATCATCCACTTGAAATACCCTCTATTATCCCTTCAATGGCCAAATCCTCGGATGAATAATGTAACTCTTCAACTTGCACAACTCAAATGCGTATGACTTTGGAAATTACCACAAGCTCACCAAAGGAAAAGATTTCTTTGTTGTACAATGATTATAGATCATTAAGTACACCAATTTCACAAAATCGCGTACTTGAAGCATTAGCTATTTTCACTATTCCCCTTTCACGGAGCCAATAATTCAAATGTGAGTTGTTAGATGGTAGAATCAATGAAGCAAAGAGAGAGAAAAAAAATCATGCATGCAGGAAATAAATATAGAGGTTGCCCATTTGTTCGAGGGGAACAACCGACAAGAAAACAAAATGAAAATGTGACAAAGAAGAGACAAACCACAAAGGGCTCAAGGGACACTAAGTAGATGACACTTGTCACTTGCTTGTTGACTCAGAAGGAAGACAAAAAGGACAACCCAACAAAGCCTCCTTAAAAAGGCTTTGGGGTGAGACATGAAAAGATGATGCCACGTAGCATAATCTCATGCATTTAGGGAACATAAAAAGAAAAGGTTTTCAAGCCTTATTAAGAAATGACCCCATGAAAACAAAGGAAAAAGTTATGAAAAATGTCATAATCTCTTGAACTCCGAACGCATTTTAAGTTTAAAATATTTAAAACAAAGCGGAGGGAAAATACAATGAGGGGTTGCCACTTGGCATAGTCTCGTTGCCTCTAAGAGAACAGCAAAGATAAAAAGTGAGCCTTACAAAAACACTTTGTTACCAGGGAATGCCTAAAGGGCCCACGTTTCTGCCTGGAAACGTTTCCAGCAGTTTTTGCTTTTAAAAAACGACTTTTTTTCAAAAAATATTAAAAAACCTTGCTTTAAATGAACCCTAACCCTAATACAACTACCTAGACTTGCTAAACACACTTCCTAAAAGCTATATCATGACCTCTTGGGTCCATTCTAAATCACACTCTCATTTTTCTCTTGCTAAATGAGTACTATGCATATATATATATTTTATTTTATTTTTTAATAATATATTGTACGAACGTTTCCGTCGACGTTTCGTATCCAAGGTTTTTTGAAAATTGCCGTTTCCGCGTTTCGTACCCGTTTCCATTTCCATTTCCGTTTCCTGGCAACATAGCAAAAACAGAGATGCATGGGGTAAAATAAGACAAGCATGTGCCATTTGGCACGTCCTAGTTAACTCTAGGAAAAGACCAATAGTGAATAATCAGATAAAACAAAGGAAAACACTAGAAAGCAAAGTACAAGCAAGCAATAATTGAGCTTCTGATTAGACGAATTACATAAAATGAAACATAAAGCTTTTTAAACATATAAATAATAAATTTTAAAAATTTGCAGACCCGAGAAAGATATGAAGAGAAGAAACTCAAACTTTAAAAGCAAGAAGAAAGCACTAGAGGGTAAAATCATATGAAAATCTCACCGAATTAAAACAAACATGAATCCATAGAGGATTAAGATAAGATAAGATAAATATATTTTTGTGGTCCAACAAATGACCACAAAAATAGGTCAATGGGACTGCACCCATACAAAGGGAAAACAAAAGTCCAGCGAGAGGACCAAAAGGTCCTAGAGAACAACCAAAAAAGAGAAGGAAAGGAAGAACGAGCAAAAAGAGAGGCCTGGAAAAAGCCTGTAGAAGTCAACAAAAACCGATCATACGTACGAAGAAAAGGAAGAGGAGGCAAGAGAGGAGACCCCCTCATCTAACATCCAAGGCCGACTGAAAGAAACTAGTAATGTGTTGAAGCTCGGTATCTGAGGTTGTGGAAGATTTGGAGTGCCGATGCCTGGAGGGGGGGATGAACACTCTGTGCTCATCTGGTGTATCTCAAAGGCCATCTATGGGAAGAGGACCTCGACCTTGTATGTGTTTGGACATTCCTCGTCTTTGAAATAGTGCCTCGGGTCCAGACTAATCTTGACTAGGAATCAAGATTGGTATCACCCTGCCGCTTAGTGCCCCTTACAGGGGAGAGAACTGTAAAAAGGAAGTGATCTGCCGAGTAGTCATTTGTGTAGAAGGAGGCTGAAGGGTCTCTTCCCGGAGCATAAGAGCCTCCTACACAGAGAGAGCAAGGCACCTTTGATCATAGTATCTGAAGAAGTCTGTGAATGTGGATGCTCTCTGAACATGCAGTGAAATCTCTCTCTGATCTTGTAGTAGATGGGGCACAGGAAGATGAAGTGCTCTTCCATTTCAATGTCCTGGAGGGAACAGAGCTGGCAAATCTACTTGGAACAGTCAATCTGATGATCACACTCAACCCAGAGCCTATGAGAGCCAACCTTGAATTAACACAGGGAAATGCGAAGGGCGTTAATCCAATGTTGGGAAATATACTGGCGCCGAGAAGTAAAAAGATGGCCCAAAACCTCCTCATATATGCGCATCATGGCAGCTAAAAGAGTCTCAGAAATGCCAATCTCTCTGAGCCTTTGGAAGAGAACTTCCCTAGGGAACAGAGTCAAAGGCTTTCTGAAAGTCAACAAAGTAATAGAAAACCTTGGAAGAACGGTGGCATGCTTCCTTGATGATGGCCCGAAGAGTGAGGATGTGGTCAATGGTCTAGTAGGTGGGTCGAAACCCTGCCTGTCCCCTAGCTCTGCAGTGACTCTAGTCCAAAAACTCTTAAAGACGCATGTGAATCACTATAACATATAGCTTAGCAAATGTGTGCCCCACCAAGATCGTTTTGTAGTTGTTGGGATCAGAGGTAGGACCCAATTTGTGGATGGGGTGATTCGTGTGGTGGGACCAAGACCCTGGAAAACCTGTGCAAACCACTTGGTTGAAGAGATCCACTAGGCAGTTGTTCAGAATGCCAAGTACCTACTTGAAAAGTTCAACCTGGAAGCCCTCCCCATCCACTGCTTTGCTACTATTCGTGGCTGAAATGGCATCTTTAACATTAGTGTGGGTGAAAATGTGACAAGTAGAAGGTGGGGACATAACCCGGATTTGGGGCTGCCCAGGGATGTCGTGAAGAGTGGAGGTATGAGCATACATGGAGCTAGGATCCAAGTCATGTGGAAGAGGGGAATGTCGAGGGAGAATGGTACGCCAAAAACGCTTAGGAGAGTGTAGAAGGGACTCACAGAGCTCCCTTCTTCGTCATGATATGAAAATGTGTTTCATGTGGCGAAGGAGGTGGTGATAAGCGAACTTGAGAGACATGAAGGATGGGAGAGCATGAACAGAAGCAAAGCGAAGCTGTCGATGAAGGGCTTCACAATCCTCATCATACCATTGGTTCATGGAGCAAGTTTTTTTGTTAGGAAGGGTGAGGGTGATATGGGGGTAGGAATTCGAGGCAGCCTCATGGATAATAAAATAGAGGAGGTTGCACTTCATGTTTATGGAGAGCGAGGTGAACTGAGGCTCAAGGGGGAGAAGTTGACGAAGGTGGGAGGAAAAGGTTTCAGGGTCACCCTCATCAAACTTCATAATAGTGCGTGGGGGACTGCGGAAGGGAGGCAGGACCTGGGGGGGATCAACTTGTAGAGAGAAGGAAAGGGTCGCATGATCAGCAAGAGGGATGGGGGAGACGAACAAGTGGTGGATGTAAGGAACCAAGTTAGGGGTGGTTAAGATGTAATCCACCATGTTAGCCCCTCCATAGTGAGGAGTACAAGTGAAGAATTTGGAGTCAGGAAAACACGAAATACCATTCACAATCAGCAGCTCGTGAGACTCTCCCATCCGTAAGAGACGTTGGCCATAGGATGTCAAAGGTCCCGCAGAGTCCTCTAACTCTCTCTGAAGACCAATAGAGTTGGGATCCACCTCAAAAGCACAAAGCACATCACCAGTCTTGTCGTACAAAAGGACCTGGAGGTTTCTGGTCCACGCATTGAAGTCCCCCAAAATGAAAACCTCTCCAACTGCTGAAAACTAAGAAATAACTATATAGAGGTCGAAGAAAGGGTCCCTGTCTGGGCCATTAAAATAACAAATTATAAACCAGAAATCTCCCTTGTGTTAAATTATTCATATGGTAACATTAAAATTTTAATACGAAGAGACCACGCATTCGCAAAATTTGGGTGTGTTGGTGAAAATAGATGATAATGGAGCTATTTGTATATCATATAATGAATTTTTATTTTGGGTAAAATAAACACAATCCATGCTTTATTCATGTAACAGAACAATACTACCAAGGAGAATACATACACAAGATCTCCCCCGCATATGTGCTTGGACATATTGTAAATAGGATGCATCCCAAGAAGGTATGTAGGTTGTACAACAGCCAACAACTACATCTTGTATCAAATACAACTAATAATCCCGACAAACCAACCAAAAATAAAAATGCCTATAAAAACACATAGTTGGGACACGTAAGCTAATTACCATGTATTCCCTTGCTCAAATATACAAAATATAACACACAAGTAGGCCAAGTACATAACATAAATAATGTATGGACTAAGCTTTATCAAAATATAGTGTCTACAACATGTCCCATCCACTAGACAAAAAACCTTGACCAAAAGATTTGTCACATGTAAATAAATTAGGTCAGGAGGAAAAACACTAAAAGTAAAGGATGGCAATAGACAAAAGAGACCTACTTATATCACCTCATCGGTTATCCTTCAAAATTTCTAGTCATAAAATATACTCTACAACATTCAATTTGATCTTCCTTCCTTGCATAGATGGAAGTTGTCCATTCCACACTAACAATCATTCATTTTAAACTTTCCTTTTACTCATTAAAAGATTGCAAGGTAATGAGAATCATGGAAAATATCACGATTTCAAGTCCACAAGCTCCTTTTCATTTGTATGTTTCCTCATCGAGGACCCAAGAGTGGTTGTAGATATCCCCAGTGTTATGATCCTAGTCTGTGGGTTTCAATAACGCCTCAAGGTTTTGGTGCAGCAGTACATTACATTTGGCATCAGAGCAACTGCCTAGGTTTGAGTCATGGAGCAAGTGACAAGGAGGTTTGCCGGCCCAGAGTCCAGTTCTTAGAGCATGGTCCGCAGAGCAAGTAACAAGGAGGTCTGTCAGCCAAAAGTCCGGGCTACATAAGCATTGTGGGATGTTATGATCCTTGTGTGCAAATTTCACTAATGCCTCGACATTATGGTGTAACGGTTTGTTAAACCTAATTATGGCCTTTGTCATCCCCACATTAGGTTTAACTATACTAAGTTTTTTAATGTCCTCCAACATAAGATCCACGTAATGGGCTGCACAAATTGTCCAAAATGTAGTAGTGTATTTCTTCATAAGAAGTCATCCTGCTGCCCTGTAACTTAAAATAGCATATGACCCACATCCAACACCCCTATATGTTTTTTTATTCTGATTAGATGTTTCATACATATACAATATTTATTTACATCCATGCCCACGTTGGGTTTGAATTCAGGTCTTTACATTAATACAAGCCCGATCACCTCACTACTTGCAAATATACCACACAACCTCTTTATTTTATCAGAAGCATAAACTAATTTTAAGAAAACACCACTTGAAAAAAGCAAAAAGTTAAAAGGTGCTCCATTTCTCTTATTGGTCCATCTATTGGACATTGTTTTGCAGCCCTTTTTTCCCATATTGAGCACTGTTCATCAACTAATTTACTTGCATCCTCAATAATATGGGCTTTGGAACACCACACCACAAAGCTCACTGGCTCCAACCATGAACGACCAATATGGAAACCTTGCCACATTGAATGGTAAACCCAAAATCAACGATTGCTATCTTGCTTGTTCATTTTGGGTTTGATTAAAACTAATGCTTTCAAGTGAACATTGAGCATAAGGAGTAGAACAAGGGACGAAATATGACACTAATCCAATAGAGGAAAAACTAGAAGTACCCTTATGGATCCTAGGGCTAATGTTTGTCAAAGAATGATTAAGACAAGCAGAAGCGACATCCCCAATCGCTACCCTAGTTCTTTTCTTATGATCTTTTCATGAAAGGTCTCCAAAACTACATTCATCTCCCTCATCACAAGGGGAGGGACTCCCCCTGCTTGATTTGACCAACAGGAGACGACCTTTACTTCAACATTCTCACAAAGATTCACCTCACATTCAAGCATCATTGCAAAGTGTTATTTTAGTTGGTATATACCTCCCCATATAACAATGCCACAATAAGTTCCTATAACCTTCCTCTTTTTCCCAAAAGTTGACAAAATGCAATGAGCCTCTGCCGGATCTCCTTTTCATGTACCATTTTTTGGACATGAGGAAACTAAAGAATACCTTGGGTGAGTATGCTCTGTAATTGCCTAAAATATCCCAATGATCAATTCATCAGCGTATAACTCAAAATTGTTATGTCGCCAAGTCATTACACTATGCTACTGAAAATCCAATATACATATGTGGAAATTGATGTTTTCTATAGCTAAATGTTTGTGTACATCACATGACTGATTTCCACATGCTCCTGGGAAAAATTCATGACTACAATACTGAAATTATCACGATGCACATGCTCCCAAATCAAAAATACATGCAACTACAAGAGAACTCAACTATGTAAATGGATGAAATACATAAGTATATTTTGAGCCTATGCCTCATACCACTTTCTACAACATATATTCATCCTCTCGCAATGTTAGAATTCCCAACCCCCCATACGCCTTAATTTGCAATAGTGGCAATAGTGAAAGAATGTGAAGAATTAAACATTAAAGGCATTCTTATAAAAAGACAACAATAGTTACCCTTAAAAAATCCAACTTGAGAAAAAACTCCAACAATCAAAAGCCATGCTTCATTCACCCTCCTCAGACTGCTCTGTTCATACTCCTCTTCCTAGTTGATTGTTCAGGAATCAGGATAGATGTCAACTCACTAGATGTACATGGATTCAATTTATAAAGCTGTATGAGGGATGTTCTAGAGGATTCTCACCCTTGGCAAATCATGGAAGATAAAACTGGAACATTTTGGGGTGATGTGGCAGTCTTGTTGCTTGGATATTGGAAGCCCAAAAGTCATGGATGATGGATTCGACAAAATCAAAGTCATCGAATTCAATTCCCCATGGTTTGAGTCGGTTTTAAACCCCTTCCAAATACCTTATGCCATGGTTCATCAATTCATTTGGCACAAGTCGATCCCATGTATCATTCATTTGGCACATTTGGAGTGGTTCAGCCCATGCCAAGCCCATCAAGATGGTCAAATTTATGCATGAAGCTTTACGAGCACCTTGAAGGATGAGTCTATCTCATGGATACCAACTTTACAATTTTCCAATACTTATATAGTTTGTTGTTGGTGAATAAAAACCAAAAACCTTATCACATCTCCATGAAACACCGTGGAGTAGTTCTATAACATAAGAAAGATGTATATGCCATATTTCTGGCCTCATTAAACCATATAGGCGTAGAATTTTGTATGAACCACTTCTAGCCACTAGTGATCACTCAATAATTCTTTAGCCATTCCCCAGGACAATTTTTGCCATCCCTTGCTCAACCTTGAGTGGAAAGATGTCTTGAACTCACGAATGATTGTATATGACATTAGGGATCCATTATGTCAATAAATTATTGATCTAAGTACTACCAGAATGGAGGAAGAAAAACCTAGTGTGCCCTAGAGCTTAGAAGAATTTAATTTCGGGGAAAAATCTAGGCTAAACAAGAATTGAGAAAAAGGTAACGAATTGCTGGAAAATACCTCAAAAAATTTACTTGAAATGTTGTGGACAACAACTTGGTTCACTGAAACGAATGTCTCACTCGATTCCTACTCTGAATATTGCTGAGATAACATTATTGAGGCAAGAAAATGATATAAATTGTCTCAAAACCACTAACCCCATCTACAAACTGTAGGCATCATTAATGTTTGCACTAGAGTTTAGTTGGACATTTTTTGTATTATGTATGTTATGAATAAAATAGTTAAGTTATGCATAATGCCCATGGGAACACTTTCAATTTCTGGTTAGTCACAGTCGATCCCCATTGGGTAATTGGTCCAACCGTCACACTTCCTTGGCTGGCATTGATAATTATAGAATCGATTGGGAGCTTGTCGGAGAGTTCTCTTGTGTGTACTTTCTCCCCACTATTATTGTTGTCTGTGATTGACATACATTGTTGATTGCATGTTATATAATACAAGTGAGGTGTTCCATCTATTTATGTAAGTTGTTCTATCTATATTTTGTAATTTCTTTCTTTCGTACTACAATTGTTTGGTTAAATTATTGCATATGACAATCCTATACTACAAAAGTTAAATCCTCAATGGATAATTAATTAAATTCAAGCTCAAAATTGGTCAAAACCTATTCTTCAATGCCCTATGCCCCCCTTTGGTCTTGCAATAAAAACACTTGTGAAAAAAAGGGAATCCAGCAAACAAACTCACAAAGCTATCAAAATCAGTTGTGCAAAAAGGGGACTCCAAGAAAATCAGTTATGTGAAAAGGAAACTCCAACAAGCAAAATTGATGTATCAAAACCATGAAGAACTATACCTGCAACATAATAGAACTTAATGAGAGGGAGTAAACCAAACCATATCAAGCCAAGACAAATTAGTATATAAGCCACATAATAAAACAATCCTATAAAAGCAAAATTCTCATGTACAAAAGAACCCTTGATAAAGCGAAGAGAAGGGAATTGTTGGAGAATAAAGCTCTAGTATGCACTAGGGTTGAGATCAGAAAAAGTACACGCATCCTTGTCAATCACCAACAAATGATCATATAAGGTTTGATGATGCCCTCATATGGATGGCCTAGGCTAAGAGGACCTGATAGAACATTCTCGGAAGAGGTTGAAGACCCTTAGCCTATTCTTGGTTTCCCGACGGCTAAGGGGTGGAAAAAGGAGGGAAACTAATCCTAATAATTTAATTCGAGTGCATAATAATTTTTAATTTAGGCACTTTAATTATTTTATTAGTGAATAATAAAGTAAATAAGCATCTTATTTTTATTTATTCCCCAAGGAGGAAAAAGAGAACCATATGGAGAATAAAAAAGGGGGAAATAAAATATTAAAAGAAAAAGTAACACTTCCAAAGTGGGCCAACTCTTTGGGCCTTTTGTATGGAGCTTTGTGCCACTTCCAACCATAAAAGGAGGTCACCACACATGGAGGGCATCTTTTTGGCTATTGTGAATTCTATAGTTTGTTTTTGGGCGAATTGCTCTTCCAATCCCACTAAAGGACGAAACCCCTTTGGTGCACATGCATTAGAGGACGAAAACCCTCTCTTGCTAAGGTTGAAGAACGAAAACTCTTCATCCTTGTGAAGATCCTCCATCTCAGGAGTTTCCATTGAGTTTCAAGGAGTAATTTCAGATTTCCGGCAGTGATTGAAGACCCAATATTGCAGATTCGTGGCAGCTCCAACTAGGGTTTGAAGACAAGAGTGTTGGGGCAGGTTTCTACCTTCATTTTCAGCCTTATTCTAGGGTAGCGACCCCCTTGTGGGTGAAGTTTGACACATTCTAGGGCACGGCTGTTCCGGATCTCATCACCAACAACTTTGCCATAATTTTGGAGGCCATATTCAACTTTGTTTCAGATGATTTGGGCTTGGGAACCCTTCTTTCTGGCCACTTTTGTAAGTTGTATTTCTGCAGATCTATAATAAAATTCCAGCTCTTGTTTTGGGTCCTAAAAATTTTGCATTTATGTATTCTTGCATGCGTAATTCATTTTGAATATTTTGACAAAAGATTAGAATAATTTAAGATCAGCTTTAAGGATTTTTGGTCTCTATAGCTCACCATATCCATATTTCAAATATTTTGTGGTATTTCGTTGCCCCAATATTATGTATTTTAGTATTCTTGCATGCATAATTCATTCTGATAAAAAGATTTGAGTAATTTAAAATCAGATTTAAGGGTTGGTCCAGCTATATCTAGGGTATTTCTTCATCCATGAATTGCATTTGCCCCAATATTTCTTCATCCAGATTGCTGTCATAAATCAGAATTTTCAAGTGTTCCCTTTTGGGTTATAAGACATCCCATTGGGGACATTACAGTGGTATCAGAGCGGTGATCCTTGCCAACATGTGAGAAGAAATCAGATCTTGATGCACAAGGAAAAATCAGCTCGGGTTTATCAAAGAAGGAATCAAACTCCAAGGAAAGAAACTATGGATGATCTAGAGCAAAGAGCTCCTATAACAAATGACATGAGTTTTATGCAAGAAGTAATCACAAGGAGCCAGAGGGAGTTCGCAACAATCTTTTCAGCAGGTCTTGAGGGAATCTCAAAGGGAAATGCGTGATGCATTGACAAGATCTATTATGGTCTTAGCTAAGGCTCTACATGGACACAATATAAACAAATCATCTAATTAGGGAACAACAAATAATGGTGAAGGAAGCTCTTCTGATCAAGCAAGGACCTCCATTAAACCCTCTCCTCAAATATTTAGAGCCAAATTCCCTCAAAGAGAAGAACATTTAGTTGAGTTAGATCCACCAAGTGACACAAAGAGGACATAGAGGCATGGGGTGAAGAATACCCAGCCCTCAGTTTTAGGGTGAGAGATATGTTGTCTTTCAGAGATTTCTGCCAATTGAAGAATACTAAGGGCACCGAAAAGAAGAGAGGAGTTCAACTGAAGCATCTAAGAAGAGACATACAACAGAGGTTGGGAAAGGTAACTCTTCCTTCTTATGATGGATCTGATAAGTGTTCAACAAGAGCATGGTTACAGAAGTTAGATACATACTTGTCCTTGAATCCCACGTATGAGGAGGCCCTCAAATTCTCCACTTTGCATTTGGAAGGGGTAACACATGAATGGTGGTACTATGGGTTGATCACACAAGGGCACGGATCTATCACAACAATTGAAGAATTCAGCCAATGTCTAACAGAAAGGTTTGATAGAATAGATCCAGAGATCCACTTTAAAGAGTTGGCTCAACTCAAACAAGAGGGGCTATTGGATAAATATATTTCTGAATTTCAGAGACTTGCTGTGATGGTGTCAGATGTAAGTGAACGAAGGCTTGTGGTGTTGTTCATTGAGGGCCTAGCAGAGCCACTTAGAGGCCTAGTCAAGGCTTTCAACCCTTCCTCTCTACAAGGAGCTATAAAGAAATCTTTGGACCTTGAAACTTCAGTCCCAAAAAGCAAAAATCTGCCTTTTGGACAACCTAGGACTGTGCCTTATGGACAACATAGGAATTGCCCCTTTGGGGCAGCAAAAGGGGTCATTTGGATAGCCAAGGACAACTCAAAATAGTGAGCAAAGGACAACAAATTTTGGACAACAAGGTAAGTCAACTCAAGGAAAATCTGATCCAAGAGAGTGGTTGAAAAACAACAAGGAAATAGAGGCAAAAAATGAACTAAGAAGGAAAAAATTATGCTTCAGCTGCAAGGATCCATGGAAACCCAACCACCGTTGCCTTGGCAAAGGGGCAGCCCATTACATTGAGGTAGTTTCATATGAGGAAGAAGATGAAGAGAGTGCTGATCTAGAAGAAGTTGAAGAGCAAGCGAAGGAAGAGGAAGTGATTCTCATGGATGGCACACTTGTTACCTTATCCAGAGCACCTAGATACTATGCATTTCGAGTTAGAGGTGTCCTTCATGGACAAAAGATCACTGTATTGATAGATAGTGGGGCTACCCATAACTTCATTGATGAAAGCTTGGTCACTAGGATGGGATTGAAGATGGAAGACTTCCAAGGGTTCAATGTGACCGTAGCGGATGGATACTCACTCTCATGTACAAAGAAGATCCCACAACTTGAGCTCACTTTAGGGAGACACAAGGTAAGAGATGATTTTTATGTCATTGGCATTGGTGAGATAGATGTAGTACTTGGAGTACAATGGCTGCAATCTTTGGGTGAATTCACTCAAAATTACCAAACCATGGAGTTAAAATTCAAGGTGCAAGACAAGGAAGTTGTACTACAAGGCATGAGGAATGGTGCTCCCCAAGTTGTAACAACCAAGAGTATGGAAAGATCCTTCAAAAGAGGGCAGATTGCATGGGTTGTGCATTGTGTGGTAAGAAATACATCATCTTTTTCATCACAGCAGTCTATCATGTTGATATTCAACCTATTTTGGACAAGCATGCTAAGGTTTTCAATGATTTGCCTCATGGGCGGCCACCGGATAGAGGGTTTCAGCATATTATTGAGTTAGAACTAGGGTTCCACTCCGGTAATATCTTCTCCTTACCGCCATCCAAGGGTCTTCAAGGAAGAAATAGAAAGAGTAATCAAGGAGTTGTTACAAATGGGGCTCATAAGGCCTAGTTCTATTCCTTTCACTTCTTCGGTTGTTCTTGTGAAGAAGAATGGGACCTTGAGGATGTGTGTTGACTACCGGTTGTTGAACAAGAAGACAATCAAAAATAGGTACCCCATACCAAGGATTGATGAGTTACTTGGTGAGTTGCATGGAGCGGTGTTCTTTTCCAAGATTGATTTGAGATCCAGGTATCATCAAATCTGGGTAAGAGAAGAGGATGTCCACAAGATAACCTTTAGGTGTCATTTTGGTCATTTTGAATTCCTAGTAATGCCTTTTGGGTTAACCAATGCCCCCGCTACATTTCAATCATGTATGAATCATGTTTTTAGGGAGCATTTGAGGAAGTTTGTGTTAGTATTCTTTGATGACATTTTGATTTATAGTAAATCATGGGAGGAGCACTTGAAGCATTTGGGTATGGTGTTGGACATTTTGGAACAACAATCTTTTTGCCAAATTATCAAAATGTGAGTTTGGAATGAAGGAAATTTTGTACCTTGGACTTGTCATCAATGCCCAAGGAGTACAAGTGGATCAACAAAAGATCCAAGCCATCTTGGATTGGCCTCCTCCCACCACATTAACTCAATTAAGGGATTCTTGGGTCTTTGTAGCTACTACCAGAGGTTTGTGAAAGGATTTTCACAACTTATAGCTCCCTTGACAAATTTAACAAAGCATGGAGCTTTCAGCTGGTCACCTTCAGCCCAACTAGCATTTGACAAGCTCAAAAAGGTAATGAGTTCGTGCCTGGTACTTGTTGTTCCAGATTTTTCAATTCCTTTTGTTGTTGAATGTGATGCATCTGGAGATGGTATTGGGGCTGTTTTGATGCAAAATAAGCATCCAATTGCATATGAGAGTAGGAAACTCAAAGATGTTGAGTGTAGGTACTCCATTTACGACAAAGAAATGTTGGCAATCATGCATGCCTTGGTGAAGTTCTGGCAATACTTGGTTTGTGGCAGATTTGTAGTGAAAACAGATCATAATAGTTTGAGGTACTTCCTGAACCAAACCGATTTGAATGAAAGGCAACAGAATTGGGTATGCAAAATCCAAGCTTTTAGCTTTGATATTGAGTTTGTTAAAGGGAAAAATAACATACCAGCGGATGCATTGTCAAGAAAACCATATTGTTGTTCTATGACAGAAATTACAGCAGATTGGAGGGCTGTCATAACAGTTGACTATGCAAAAAAAAAAGTTTGCTAGTGCTGTCCTACAAGGAGAAATCGAAGATGAAAGATACAGGGTAGAAGATGGCATCATACTCTACAAAAATAGAGTCTATTTGATTCCAGTATCCAATGTAAAACATAATATTTTGCACGAAATCTCGAGCTTTGGCTATAGTCATCTATAAGTACTTCAAAACATACAAACGAATCATGGAGAAATTTATTTGGATAGAGATCAAAGGAGAAGTTCTTCAACACATCCAAGAGTGCATCGCGAGCCAACGAAGTAAAGGGAAACATGAATTTATAGCAGGTTTTTTGCAGCCTTTGTCTATTCCAAATCAAAAGTGGGAGAGTATTTCTATGGATTTCATTTCCAGACTTCCCACGGTGCAAGGTAAGAGCTATATTTATGTTGCGGTATATAGGTTCACTAAGAATGCCCATGGTTGCAATTGAGCCTCTTCCCAAAGTATGATGGACCACTAGTGGCTGGAATTTTTTTAAGGAGGTTTTTACACTTCATGGGCTGCCAAAAGAAGCATTGCTGAGGGACAGCAGGTTTATGAGTTCCTTTTGGCAAGAACTCTTTCATCTTTCAGGCACTAAGTTGACTCCTAGCACAAGCTACCACCCCCAAACGGATAGGCAAACTGAAATTGTCAACAAATGGACAAAAGGGTACATAAGGAGTTTTGTAGCAGGGCAACAATCAGCTTGGATCAAGTGGTTATATTTGGGGGAGTTTTGTTACAATACTTCCTATCACATGTCTATCGATATGACACCTTTCAAAGCCTTGTATGGTGATGATATTTTTTCTTTTGTTGATATTGTTATTTAATTTAGTAGAGTTCCAGGAGCTAAGATTTGGTACAACAAAGCCAAGATATCATTAAGGCACTCAAAGATAACCTACTGCATGCACAAAATCAACAAAAGGTGTATGCAGATCAGCATAGAGTTGAGAGGACATTTGAGGTAGGAGATATGGTCTTTTTGAGGCTGCAGCCCTATAGACAATCCTCCCTCAAAGAGAATGGACTTGAAAAGTTAAAACCAAGGTTTTATGGTCTCTACAAAGTCATAAGGAAGGTGGAAAAGGTTGCTTACGAACTAAAGCTATCGGCACATAGGAAACTTCACAATGTCTTTCATGTTTCATGGGTCAAAATGGCATTAGGCCAGCACATCACTCCTATTGAGCTGCCCCCTTTAGATGATGAGGGCAAATTGGTTTTGGAACCGGAAGTCATAATGGATATTTATGAAAGGAAGTTGAGGAACATGCTCATAAGGATGCTACGTGGGAAGGTGCACAAATTTTGGAGCATCTAAGTTTGCAATTGTTTGAGGGCAAGCAAAATTTGGGGAAGGGAGGATTGAAATATCCCCTTCTCAAAAATAACAAGTTCAAGACCCTTAGCCTATTCTTAGTTTACCAACAACTAAGGGATGGGAAAAGCAGGGAAACTAATCCTAATAATTTAATTCGAGTGCATAGTAATTTTTACTATAGGCACTTTAATTATTTTATTAGTGATAATAAAGTAAATAAGAATCTTACTTTTATTTATTCCCCAAGGAGGAAAAAGTGAACCATATAGAGAATAGAGAAGGGAGAAATAAAATATTATGAGAAAAAGTAACACTTCCAAAGTGGGCAAACTCTTTGGACCTTTTTGTAATGTCTCCTTTTTCGAATTAGTTCCAATTGGAGATTTTTTGCCATTTTTCTTCCTATGGCCAAGAAGAAATTGAACAAGGGGAAGTCCTTGGGTTTCATTTTTGTTTTTTTTCATTGCTATTAATGTATTTATTTTGTATTTTCCTCCCTAAAGAAGGTCGGCTGGGTTGGAGAGCTCCCAAAAAGAAAATAGAAGATAAAGCAAGCTTCCTAAGAGGTCGGTCTTGGGGTAATTCACCCCTTAGACCTTTAGCGCCACCAAAGGGGTATAAGCAGAGTCGCATACGCTCATTTTCATCATCAATCTTGGCATATATATTTTTTCTACTTGGTTCTAGGGCTGATTGCTCTAATCCAACTCCACTAAAGGGAAAAAAATCTATTAGTGTGGCATACAAGGAGAACAAAACCCTTCCTTATAGCATATCGGAGAATGAAAACTCTCCAAATTGGTGGTGTGAAGGCAAATATTGAAGACCATCTTGCCGGTTTGCAGCTAGGGCATCAAAGAGAAGTCATTTCAAAAGTTTTTGCATTGTTTGAAGCCCCTCTCCTAGGGAGCAACTAGGGTTAGAGTGTTTTTGGGTGCCTTCTAGGGCACGGAACTTCATTATTTGATATTCAGATTTATCATAATCTATAAGGCTAGTATCTTCCATATTTTGTAATTGTAGGGGTTTGGAGACCTCGGTTTTGCTATTTTGTGGACTGCACTTTTGTTGACCTAAAATAAATTGTTGCTAGGTATTATTTCAAATTTGGCAAAAGTTTTGGCTTGGTAATGGTTTCATTAATTATATATAATTTGGAGAAGCATTGGCATATTAAATTTCAGCTTGTTTGATAGGTGTTTGATGCCCTAACATGCAAATTTCAGTTTGATGTTAGGGTTTCAAGTAATATTGGATCTGTTGTAATAAAAATCTGATTGCATTCAGTTCTGGGTTTGTGTCATTTCCTTGTTTATGTGTTTCAACCCTGGAAAGGGATATTACACTTTTATATGGAGCTTTGTGCCACTTCCAACCATAAAAAGAGGTCACCACACATGGAGGGGCATCTTTTGACTATTGTGAATTCTACAATTTGGTCTTGGGCGAATTGCTCTTCCAATCCCACTAAAGGACGAAACCCCTTTGGTGCTCTTGCATTAGAGGAAGAAAACCCTCTCCTACTAAGGTTGAAGAACGAAAACTCTTCATCCTTGAGAAGATCGTCCATCTCAGGAGTTTCTATTAAGTTTCAAGAAGTAGTTTCAGATTTCAAGCAGTGATTGAAGACCCAATATTGCAGATTCGTGGCGGCTCCAACTAGGGTTAGAAGACAAAAGTGTTTGGGCAGGTTTCTACCTTCATTTTCAGCCTTATTCGAAGGTAACGACCCCCTTGTGGGTGAAGTTTGACACATTCTAGGGCACCGCTATTCCGGATTTCATCACCAACAGCCTTACCATAATTTTGGAGGCCATATTCAACTTTGTTTCAAATGATTTGGGCTTGGGAACACTTCTTTCCGGCCACTTTTGTAAGTTGTATTTCTGCAAATCTATAATAAAATTCCAGCCCTTGTTTTGGGTCCCAAATTTTTTGTATTTTGGTATTCTTGCATGCATAATTCATTCCAAATCTTTTGAAAAAAGATTTGAGTAATTTAAGATCAGATTAAGGGTTTAAAGCAGCTCGCCATGTCTAGGGTATTTCAACTCTGTATTTTGTGGATAAATTGTATTGTTGTCCTAATATTTCTTCATCCAAATTGTTGTCGTAAATTAGAATTTTCAGGTATTCCCTTTTGGGTTATAAAACATCCCATTGGGGACATTATAAAGGGAAGAGGAAATTTGAAATGTAAATCCATCTTAAGATGATGGTGATATGGACTAATTGATAAGCTTTGGAATGGATGTGTAGATTACCAAATATTTTATGCCAACCATTGGATCTGACAATGTGGCACAAGAGAATCCTTGGATTTAGAGCATTATCCAAAAGGTTGGTTAGCATCAATGCCAATGTACACTAGTTGTAAGACACTAACAATCACATCTACTGCTAAGAAGAGGGAAAAAGAAAAGACGAGATCAAATGATGAGATTCACTCTTCCTATTGATCCCAAACGTTGTAAATATTTCCCACATTATAAATATCTACAATGTGTACTTGGCTTAGTCCACTTGAGCCCTTCTAAATTCGTGTACAAATAACTAATTTAGGTATTTTGCATGCCCGCTTCTCAAGTACTTTGCATGTGCTCGGCCCTATGTCCCTATGACAACTCCATCAAGATTAGCATCAGTATGTCACTATCTCTTGAGAAACAAAACCAAGTGTCCCTAAATCAAGTTAACAAAGGAATAAAAAATAAGAAATTCGCTAAATATATGGACATGTCCCTTGAATCTCATCATAGATGCAACAACTAAAGATGGTGTTCCTCTATCTCAGCCTCTTGAAGGAAAAACAATTTAAAAAAACATTTCCCCTTGAGAAATGTGGCTATTTGTATCAATACAACTCACTTATACAAACTTTACATTGATGAGAAGGGAATTGTGGCCATGTGACCAGTGTTAATCCTAATAATTTGGGCAAACAACAAAGCTGTTATAAATCTTCAACGCATTTTTATATAAAGAACAAAACTATGGGCTAAAAAGATGAGTGAAGAACAAGGTCATCTAACGAATTACCAAAAAATATCTTCCTTAATAAGATTATAATGTCTTCTTTCTGAGGAATACAAACAGCAGTGCCTCAAGGCTATTTATAAATACAAACAACTTACATAACATATAGGATAGAAACATGGAATTTATTGTCGTTATCATCAACAATACAATGTACATTCGCCAGATATGAAAAGCAATACAAGAAGGCTCCTATAGCTACCTTCATGGCTGTTGAAACACGAATATATAGACAAGGCACATAGGGAATATCGAGTGGGGCAACCATATGAACCCTTACATGACCACCTGTAATATCCCCTTTAGGGACAAAATAGAAAATGGAGAAATACTTGTCAAAGATCAGGCAAAGAATGTATAAACCCTTTTGTATCAACCTAAACTATCTCAATGTTAGCTATTTTGAACCCAAATGGGGTTGGAACTAGCCAAGGTGGTGGGATCGATTGGAAGAAAACAATCGGAATTCAACACATTCAAAACCAGATTTTACACAGCTGGAAATTAATTAATATTCAAATCCTGAATTGCTGCAATTTTAAAAAAATTCATATCTTTGGCTAGAGAATTCCAAATGAACTGAAACTTTGGATCTTGGGCCACAAAAATATGAAGAATAGCATTCCAAAATGAGATTTTGCACAGCCAACACGAAACCCTAATTTTGCCCTAAAAAGTAGGTCGCCCAACACATTTAGGGCATCAAATCAACTCCAAAAATTATGAAATTACTTTCTCCTTATTCCTCCTAATTTCTAGAACCAAATTCAATATTAAACTAACCCCAAACTGCAGATTTGAAATAAATATTAATTACTAGTAACCAGATAGCTTGCAGACAGCTGAAATCTTCTAAAATTCATAACTCATTCAATACTTCATATTTTTGCATGAAATAAAGTGCATAAGAAACTAGAAATTAAGAGTTTTCTAATGCACTATAGATCTGAGTTTACTAAGCAACTAAACCACTTCAAATTTGCCCCAGAAATCTGATTTCAAGTCACTAGGGTTAGAATAAATTATTTAAATTAATTTCAGCTCTTTCTAACCTTCCAACACACCCAAAATATCAACCCTTGCACTGAAATAACAACTAATACAAATCAGATTTCAGATCTAACTTATTCACCCTCAAAACATGCCAAAATATGACCCAATGCAAGTCACCATAGCTGGAATAAATGCAGCAGTGAACAGCAGTAATAAAAACATTTCAAACCCTTCCAATATCACTTAGAAATGAGCCACAACATGCATATTTAACCCAATAAATTAATGTACCAACATATAAGCCAAGTCGCCAATCTTAGAATAATAAACCATGCAAAAACACACGCAACACAAAAAAGCACAATGAAGAGAACAATGGGGTCTTCAATATCTTCAACAATGGATCCAAATGAAGCTTACAATGAGACAACACAATTCAAGAGCTAGGGCATACATCCCATTACTTCAAGTATGGAGAAATATCAAATGATCAATCCAACATAACCCACTAAAGGAAATGTGACCTTCTTTTATAGAGTTAAGGGGTCCAACATTCAAAAAGACCGACTTTTCCCTTTTGGAGGGAAAACATAAACTCTTATTATAATAAAGTCTCCAATAAACTAAGACTATGTGCACTTTATTATTTTTAATTAAATAATAAAAGCAACTATCCTATGTGCACATTTAAACTAACTTAGAGAGCCCTCCTTGTAGCACAAGGCATGCCAAGGGGTTGCAAAAAAGACAACAAACATATTAGGACCATCTTCACGTTCAAACCTCAAACCCATGAGAAGAGAGAATGGGTTGAGGGTCTTCAAGTCTTCAATTTCAACAATGTCCCAAGAAGGGGACATTACACCACCTGATTCTAACCAAAAACTAAAAGTAGTTGTGTACATTACAAAACATTCTTTCTATTTTAAACATAATGTCTTACTACTATTTTATTTCCTATGCCAAAAAACTCCCCTTGATGAAATTGAATGTAGTTTTATCAAGGGCTAGTAGAATCCACCTTTTATTTTAATAATTATATATATAAACAACTTTTTAAAGCCAAAAAAAATTGCTTCACTCCATAAAGTTGCCTCCACTAAAGGGCTAATTCAACAATAGTATCAAAATCCCAAAACAAATTCCCCAATAAGAATTATTCAAATCGATACAATCATACCAATATATAAGCTTAGTGAAAGGGAATTGATAAGTTGACGCACCATACATGCGAAGATGCGAGTATGTAGGTGGATCAAAACATCCTATTGAGACCAGCACAACCTGCCACTGCTTCCTGTAAAATGAACTAAAAGCCTCAGTTATCTTATAAATATTATATTTATCATAACAATATTTATGCCATTCCAGACTAGCATCTGGTTCAATGTGTTCTTCGTAAGATTACATATTAACATCATAGATATACATTAAACACATTCAATACATTAAAAAAGTTCCATAATCTTTTAGGACAACTTTTTGGTATCATCTAGAAAGTTTTCATTGGAAAGTGTAGCCAACATTTGTAATAAAAAGTTGTAATGAATAAATAAAAGGAATGATCATGTTATGTTGTATTATAGTTAGAACTATGAGTTAGGAGAAGTGTTTAAGTATTTTTAATGCTGGTAGTTCCGATGGATTGGGTCACTCCCAAATATTGCACCCATGCTCCTAGGATTCCTCATCTCCTACATATATTGTGTTGTTCATTGCTCCTAGAGGTCATGTCATATCAGATATGTTATCTCGCATGTGTGAAGTTTCCATACTACATCTTTGGCATTTTTTCATCAATACGAATCTGTGCAGCTTGTGTGATATGTTTTTGGACAAATATACAACATGAAAAAATTGAAAAGCTTAAGCGAAGCCAAAAACGAGGAAGAGTTAGCCAAGGACCTTGGTGCAGTATGGGATGTGGACGCAGTCAACCAAGCTCAAAGGAAGCTACGGACACACGAACTCCCGTCGTGGATGTGATCAACAACCTCACATGGAACTAGTATGCTAAGTGAATGTTCATCAGCTTCCCAACATTCATTGCTTGCTGCTACTTGGAACTGGAGAGAAACAATGAAAAGAGGTTGAAAAGGAGTGCACTCTAAAACATTGAGGCCAAAGTGAAAAGAGAGGAAGAACGGTACAAGGAAATTAAGCAATGTCATCAGGTGAATTTATGAATGACACTCCGAGCATATAAAAATAAAATGTGTGTATGTAATGTTCCTCATAAGATGATTTGCACCTATGTGAAGTTTCCATCCTATGTGTTGTTGTCTCGATAAGAATCCTCGCAGCCCATGTGATGTGGTTTTGGAAAAATATGGGAAAATGAAAACATCAAAAAACTAATATGGAGGAGTTTGACTCGAGCGAAACCAATAAGAAGAAAGGGTTAGCCAAGGATCTTAGTGTAGTATGGCACCTGGTCGTAGCCAAATATGCTCGAAGGGAGCTACAGATGCATAAACTTCCATCCTAGATGTGGTCAACAACCTCACATGGAACAAATATGCTAAGCGCATGTTCATCAGTCTCCCAACATTCATTGCTCGTCGTTGCCTGGAACTCCAGAGAAGTGACAAAGAGAGGTTGAGAGGAAACACTCTCAAAAACTATGAGGACGGAATGAAAAGAGAGGAAGAACAAATGAGGGAAAAAGAGCGATGTCATCTAGCAAATTTATGAATGACAAGGTTCGAGCATATAAAAATTGCTTGCTACCTATTGTCAAGGTTACTACTAGATTTTGATTTTGAGTTGCCAAAGGTCTACGAGGATAACTAAAATAGAGCAAAAACGGAGATTATCAAGGATGGAGTCAACATAGGAACCAACAACCAACTTGAAAGGAGTGGCTGAGTACATAAGAACCCTAGGACGGGAAGAGTGTGAGGAGGAATAAATCAAGAGTTTCATGGACAAATAAGCGTGATTTCCCAAGAGTGGGAAATCAAAGGTGGAAGTGGAAAGTGGGTGGAGCATCAATGAGCACAATGGAATGGGTTTAGAGGACCACGCTGACAGTTTGAAGACCATCCATGAGAACAACGGAATAGTTTAGAGGACCACATCAACAATGGCAAGACAGTCAAGTAAACAATGGGAAGATTGTTAAAGGCAATTTTGCAATGAAGGTGAGATAAAAGTGCACAGTGAAGGTGAAGTAGGACCCAAACAAAGGAAAACACGGCACAAAGAAGAAACTTCCGATCAAACGCTGCATCATTGTATCTAGGAATAGGCAAGAGTTTTAGAACTATTGATGTGGAATGGGAACTAACATAAGTACGAACAATCTGGTATTACCAAACGAGATAAGGTTGGCAAGTTGAAAGACAGAGAGGTTGGGCAAGGCCTATTGAATGAAAGAAGAAGAATTCCTCCACGAGTTGAGACAACCCCACCACTAGATCTGACCACCATGACAAGTCCACCACCAATGGAAGACAGACAGAAACTGATCCGTGCGCAGCCATACCACCTCGCACTCTTACCTTGAATGCCTTAGTCATTTGCACCATGCCACACAGCTCCTTGCATCTAGCACACCACGAGAAAACATGTTGCACAACCTCCACATTTCAAGCACCACTGCACAACTCCCGACATCATGTGCATCCCACACAGCACCATGATCCATGCTGCACCACTCTTAAGTCTACACTATGAACACTGCTTGATAGGCACGGGGCGTGGAGCACATAAGTTTCAAAGACTTAGCCAATGTAGGGTTGAGGATTAGTGCCCCTTTCATTCAACAATGCCGCATGCCAATTTTTAAAAATTTAACATTGGCACTGTTCAGCACGACTCCACATTTTGTGCAGCAATGCATTAACACAATCTGTGCAGCCTGCACTACATTGCACCATGCCATGCCTTACACACAACCCCTACGCCGCCTCAGTTGTCCGTGCATCATCTTTAGATATACTGCACAGCTCAACCTCTACGCCAAATTGCACATCAGCCACATGGACACTGTGCTATGGTACACTATGACAAGTGGAACTTCCTAAGCTTGCATTATGCCAAGGAATCTATAAGCATGCAGCACACTTGGAAGTGAAGCTACGTAACCATCAAAAGGTGAAGAGTCGAGCATGGAATCCCAAACGGTTCAACTTCCATTACGGTTATTTATTCATTCAATGCTTTTGTAATATATATAGACACGCATCTAACAGTAGAAAAGCATACAACAATAACATATTTCTCAAAGTATGCCCTCTACAAAACGATGTTCCTATCCAATTACTTTCTCTAGTCTCCATCTTATTCAATATTGCTTCCACATATACATACAACACATCTAGGTCCTCATCTAGAGCGTTGTCTCGCACAGCACTAGGATCCATGCCACGCCACTTTTAAGTCTACATTCTCCACACTGCTTGAGAGGCACGGAGCACGTAAGTTTAAAAGGCTTAGCTAGTTCAGGATTCAGGAGCAGCACCCCCTATCGCATGGCAGACAACACATCTAGGTCCTCATCTAGAGTGTTGTCCCCCAAATCTCTTGGGATCTGGATCAGAAACTACAAAAAGTGATGGGTGAGGGAAACCAAGACCCCACAAGGCATTGCATCACATGTTATGATTTGGACAAAAAATAGACAAGAGTGACCAAAGGTATTGGAAGGGATTGCCAATAATTGGTACATGAAACTCAATGAGACTAATACAAATACTTGGGAAAAGTTGAAAAAAAGCTTTCAAAACTGAATTCAAGTTACTCTAGGATGATAATGAGATCATAACAGAGATTTACAACACAAAGCAAGGTAAATAATAAATATGACTCAGTGCGTTCAAATAGCATGAGGCTAAAGGAATCAACCTCTAAGACAAAGAAACCTCCTGCCGATGGTCTCAAGAAGATGTGGTTTATCAAAGGTTTATCGAAGGTCTCATACCCAAGAGGCAAATTCAAATCTTGAATAACAAGCCCTTGCTTCTGTTTGCTTTCAACTAGAATTGAGGAAAAGGCATGTTGATGACACAAATCTCAACTGGACAGTATAAAGAGAGTCTCAAGATATCTCATTGACAACATTAACTACACTAAGGAATTTGAGGCCAATGGATTTTCACCATTTTTGGATGTATTATTAACCAGGAAAATGGATGGTAAACTGGCTCGACGGGCATACAAGAAAGGTACATATCTTTATCTTCAAGCCTCATCACACCAACCTTCGCAAAAAATAGGTGTTCTCGAAACTATTACACCCCTATTATTGATTCTTTCCAAGTGTAGTAAGGTTATGGTGTGGCCAACTTGAGGCACACATAACCTTACCTTTTCATTCATTAGTTCTAGATATTTCTTTAAACCGACCTAATTGGGGGTGCAATCCTACCTAATTATGTCTATAAATAAGGAGAGCATGGATCTCCCAAATTATCAAAAATTGTATTACCAAATTATTTTCATTATTATTCTACTTTATAGAGGTTGCCCCCTCAAAGTGGCATTCTATTTGATTCAGCCATATTAATTCTTCTATAATTTGCGCACCATTATCTGTGGATTTGTGCTAAATTTCACATTTCAAGTGAATTCGCTATTGCTGGCTGCATTTATTTTAAAGAAATATCCTAACAGATGGTATTAGAGCGGCGATTTGGGAAACATTGGAAGAATTTTATTGGGGCAAATTGTAAAATATTACATATTTTTGTTAAAGGAAAACACATTCAACTTCCAATGGCTTGTTTTTGCAGCCGTATGAGTGTATTGAGACAAATCCTGCATCATTAGAAAGAGAATGGTGACAATAAGGATACTGAGCAATATCAAGGGAGATATAGCATCGTCTAAAGTTGAACTTGCAAATCTGATTTTTGGCGACTTTTGTAGCACAAGGACAAGGCAGAACTTTATCAAAAGAAGAATTTGGAGGATGAGATATAGCAGTCATTGGATTCATCTTGCCGCGATGAACACACTGACATAACTCTCCGATCCCCGATACTGCTTGTGTTTGTCAACAGACCATAAATTTTTTTATGGTTACCACTTGCACCGGTTACTTCCCTAGCTAGTCAAAAATCTAGAACTAGGTAAAAAAACCACAACAGCTGCCATGTCATCCTCCCAGTCTTCTGGAGTTGGACCAATGATTTTTCTCCAATCGCTGATCGCAGTGACTCTCTTTATTGCCCACCACCTGAAGTCAAGGGAAACATTCCTAAGGGATTTGAAAATGTAACTTTTATCAATGGATAATCAGTTTGACCCTTTTGCATCATCGCTAAATGAGGGCTTGGATAGGTTTAAACAACTATTGTCAAGATTGAATACCCAAATAATAAGCTACAGGTGATGGGCCAGTGCCAACCATTCATATAAAACCAAAAAATGTAGAGGTTACAACCTGAACAGGCCAAACCAAGGGACTGAGCAGCCTTTCCAAGGATAAAAATTGAACCTATCCAAAATAAACATCCTCAAGTTTGATGGTACAGATGTAACTTGGTAGATAAGTCTCATGGAGCAGTATTTTAAGCTTCATTATATACCAAAGAATGCAGTGGTTGACATAGCTTCACTACATTTAGAATTTGAGCTCATTAGTGGTACCAATGAATGATGAGTGACAAGCAAGGAATGCTCATTTAGAGACAATTTACTAATGACTTAGCGACCCACTATGAGTGACCATGGAAGGGCAGTTATATTATTACCCAATTGACAACTCTTAAACAAACAGGATTTATAGCAGAATATAATTTTGAGTATATGAAATTAGCAATCTAGACTCAACATGCGATAGCTTATCAGAGGATACAATTCTGTACCAATGGGCCTAATGACTGAAATAAGCACGAGATTATTTTGTTGGAACCTGGTACAGTTAGGAAAGCTATGCATAAGGCGCTCCAGATTGCGCAATGAAACTCTGCTACTAGACCATTACCACAAGGTCATAGTGTGGGATGGAGAGATGCAATGCAGTCAATACTGTTGACAGAAATGTGGCCAACTCTTTTAACCCAAGGCAGAGTACAGAGCTCTCTTGTCAACTAGAGGCAAAGAAAAGAGAAAAATGACTCTGTTGGAAATGTGACAGAAAATGGTCTAGAGGTCATAAGTAGGCCAATTTTGAGAAAAGACTAATGATTATTGAGAAAGAGACTTAAGAAGAGGACGAATTATTGAGAAAGAGACTGAGGAAGAGGACGAAGTAGTTGCAGAGAAACCACCTATAGAACACAAACATGAGCATTTAAAAGAGGAAGAAAGCCCCATTATCTCCCTGCATTCATTCAATAGGATTACCACACCTCAAACACTTAAAGTGGTTGGTTATATCAAGAAGAGCAAGGTTACAGTTTTGGTCGTACAAGTAATACAAACAACTTCATTGACATAAGATTAGCTATTGAACTCAAATGCTTTGTATTTCCAATCTCTAATTTCAGGTCATGATAGCCAATGGGAAGCAACTCTCTTGTGGGGGCATATTTCATCATATCAAACTCTCAATGAGAGACTATAAATGGGATGCATAAATGTTTTCCATCCCAATCAGTGGAGCAGACCTAGTTTTGGTAGTAGAATGGCTTAAACAGTTGGGAACAGTGTCCTTCAATTTTCGGGACTCATTCATGGCATTCAATGCAAGCAGACAAATGTACAAACTTGTCGAGATGCAATCACCACCAAGCAGAATCATCAGCTCTCATAGGATCAAGACATTGCTCAAAAAAGGATCTCACTGCATAGTAGTGCAGCTACACTTCTTAGAAGCAAAGGATGTGGAAACTCAGAGTCTGCCACAGCTTCAATACATTGTTCAGCATCATCAGCGGGATTTTCAAGAACCCAAGGGCCCACCTCTAATTCGAGATCATGCCCATGCCACCGAATTGAACCTGAGAAGCATTCCGCCTAACATCAATCTTTATCACCACCCTTATGAACAGAAGTCTAAAATTCAAAAAATTGTAAAGGAAATGTTGGAATAAGGAATTGTTCATCCCAGCAAAAGAACTTATTCATCTCCAGTGGTCATGGTTAAGAAGAAGGATCAGTCCTGAAGAATGTGTCCAAATTACAAGGAACTCAACAAGCTCACTCCCAAAGATAAGGTCCTATTCCCATTATTGATGAACAATTGGATGAATTAAATGGTGTTGTTTTCTTTATTAAATTAGATCTACGTCCAGGTTATCATTGAATCAAAGTTGAGGAGGAGGTCCATAAAATGCATTCGTGACACATGGCGGTCATTATGAATTCTTAGTTATGTCATTTGGTCCCACTAATACTCCATCTACCTTTCAGAGTCTCATAAATTCAGTATTCTGTCTATTTCTTCAGAAATTTGTGTTCATTTTTTTTAATGACATCCTGATCTACAGTAAGTCATGGGAGGAACACATGCGACATTTGGAGAAGGTATTGCAATATTTAGAAGACAATCAACTCTATGAAAAAAAAATCTAAATGTGCATTTGTAGTAAAAGAAGTGGAACACCTAAGTCATGTAGTATCACATGCAGGTGTCAAGGTGGACCCAAAGAAGATTGTAGTTGTCAAAGATCGGACACTACCTAAAACCATCAAGGATTTGAGAGGATTCTTAGGATAACAAGCTACTATAGAAGATTTATTCGCAACGATGCTCATATAGTAGCACCCTTAACAATACTATTGAAGATGGATTCCTTTCACGGTCGGAGGCAGCCACACAAGCATTCTAGCAATTGAAAAAAACTCTTACGACCAACCCCGCATTAGCTACTACTAATTTCTCTAAGACATTTTTGGTGGAATGCAATGCTTTAGGACATAGCATTGGCCTAGTATTGATACTAGAAGGGTATCCTGTGGCATTTGAGAGTCTAACAACTTGAAGGAAAGAAATTGCTATGGCCCATTTACGAAAAGGAAATGCTAGCCATCGTTCATGCAATCAAACAGTGGCGCCAATATCTTATGGACCAGCATTTCAAAGTCAAAACAGACCATGAGGGCCTTAAGTATTTCTTGGAACAACAATTATCATAAGAGGAGCAGCAGAAATGGATCATCAAGATGCTAGAGAATGGATTTGAAATTATTTACAAGAAAGAAAAGGAGAATATAGCAGCTGACACTCCCTCTCGACAAGAGGCCAAGAAAGCAACAATATATGCCATCTCATTAATGTAACGGGTCAAAGATGCTAGGGAATGGCTTTGAAATTATTTACAAGAAAGAAAAGGAGAATATAGCAGCTGACACTCCCTCTCGACAAGAGGCTAAGAAAGCAACAATATATGCCATCTCATTAACATATCCATAATAAGTAGAAGAAGAAAGGATAGAATGGCAACAAGACTTTGTCACAAAGAAGCTCATTCTTAACTTAAGTTGGACCCCTCCTATTGAGGTAAGTATGCTTGAAAGGAATATTACTTATGGTATAAAAACAGTCTCTTTCTTTTTCTTTTTTTTGAAGATGCTTCATATATATATACATAGAAGAACTATTTACAACAGTGCCCATGTTGGGTTTGAACCCGGGTCTCAATGTTAATACAAACCAGATCACCTCGCTGCTTGCCAGAAGACAGTCTCTCTCTTTGTAAAAATTCTTCATTGAAAGCTAGTATTTAATCTCAAATTCATGACTCGCCAATAGAAAATTCAACGTTCTTTAAGACCTATCATTGCAGAAAGGATTTCTTATGGGAAGGCCTCAAGGGCGATGAACGTTGTTGAATGTTAGATATGTCAACAGTATAAAGGGGATACAATAAAAACACCAAACCTCTTGCAACCATTTCCCATTTCAGTGCAGCAATGGGAGGAAATATTAATGGATTTTACCACGGGGATGCCAAAATCAGACAAAAAGGGATGTGATATTGGTAGTAGTGGATCGACTCACTAAGTATGCACATTTGTGTGGACTCTCTCATCCATTGCACGTACTGGCAAAAGTCTTCAAGGACAAGATGCAAAAAATCCAGGATCATTGTGAGTGATCATGACTGTACCTTCACTAGCATATTTTGCACTGACCTATTTGTGGTATAGGGCATAAAACTAGCACACTATTCATCTTATCATCCGCAATCAAATGGACAAAGAAAAATTGTGAATAAATGTTTGGAAGGATATATGTGTTTCTTTGTCTCAGAAAATTAAGCGCAATGGCCCAAATGGCTTTCACAGGCAGAATGGAGGCATAATACCTCGTTACACACAGAAATGAAAATGACTCCATTTAGCTCTTTATCGCTACCCCCCACCATCTACTACTTCATATTTGTCGGGTCGTCCCATAACCCGTACAGTGGGGGATCATATTCAACACCAACAAGAAATGCTCCAAGTCATTAAGGAGAATTTGGTTGCAGCTCAAAACAAGATGAAACAAGAAGCAGATCAGCACTGAAGTGAACAAGATTGGGTATTCCTTGGATTGCAATCCTACGAATCAATGTCACTTAAGTAACATAAGAACCTCAAGCTAGCGCCAAAATTTTATGGGCCCTAAGAAGTTCTCCAAAGGATCGGCAATGTAGCTTACAAGTTGGAGCTTCCACCCTCTTCCAAAATTCCTCTATTTTATGTCTCCTGCTTGAAGAAAGTCATCGGTAACAAGCTTTCAGTACAGTCGAAATTGCCAGAATTAGATGGAGGGAAATTCGCCATGGAACCCGAGGCAGTCATCAAGAAATGAGAGAAGCAAATGTGAAACCGAGCCATTCCTGAATTTCTAGTCAAGTACAGGCATTTGTCAGCTGAAGATGCAACATGGGAAGAGGAACAGCTCATGCAGAAGCATCTAGAGTTCCTAAGCATTGAAAGCAATGCTTGTCTGAAGGAAAAAGGCATGTTGTGCCCCTAATATTCTACCTTCTTGATTGTACTAAAGTAATGGTGTGACCGATTTGTGGCGCACATAACCTTTATCTTTTCATTCATTAATTCTAAATGTTTCTTTAGGTCGATCTAATTGGGACGAAGGGGTGCAAATCTACCTAATTATGTGACAAGACAAGGAGATCAAGGATCTCCGAAATCATCATAAGTTGTATTACCGAGTTCCTTTCTATATTATTCTACTCCCTAGAGGTTGCCCCCTTGAAGTGGCCTTGTATCTGATTCAGCCATGTTAATTCTTCTATCATTTGCATACCAATATCTCTAGAATTGAGCTTAATTTCTGCATTTGAGTGTATTTTCTATTGCTGATTGCACTTATTTTCAACAAATATCCTAACAGAAACACTTGTGACCAAGGGTTTTAGGATTGTTTATGATGAACACATAGATGAACATACACTATATTTAACAAAAAATTTCAGAAAGAGTGGCCACAAGATGGACAAATTGCTAGGTTTTTCGGAAATATGGAGAAGAAAACAGGGCCAAAACAAGCACAAAATGAGTCTTTCAAAGGCTTTTCTTCAATACAATGAAGGGATTTCTGATAAAATGGTAAATATTCTAAGGAACGGCTTTAAATCCTTTTTCAAACCTCAAAACAAAATTGGTTGTATGCTCAAGAACATAAAAGATGTTGATTATTTATATTGATAGCTATCGGTTATGCAGTTGGAACTGCCTCTAACTGAATGTGAACTAAAAACTGAATGTTGTAACCAACCTCATGAATAAATAATCTCTGCTACGTCCATTTTGGACAGTGCCTTCAACACACAACTTGTTTTTCTTCTTCATTCATCTAATAACATTGGTATCAGAGTGTTTTGCACGAGGAAGCCCTTGAAGGGTACGGGAGTGTGATATAGTGTTTGAGGAAGCCATGACAGGGCACAAACTGAACTCGTCATTTCATGATAGCAGTTCTCAGAACGTGAAGGAAAATAAAAACTCGATATACAGTCGTGTTACGGCATTTTAATGCCTATTCCTAAAAACAAGAGGGCATTTCTTGCTTGTTTCGAAAGGATTTTCTGCCTATTTTTCCTCTGCTAAGTCACAGAAGTTGTGGAACCTGTTTTCTCCGTTTGCAGAAGTCCTAGAAGTTTTATGCCTATACCTGAAGTCGCAAAGGGTTTTCCACCATTCTACTATCATTTCCACCAGTCGTGAAGGGCATTTTTACCATTTTACTACAATCGTGATTTCCAGTCTGCCTGTTTCATGTTGTTTTAACAGTCGCGATTTCCATTGTTGTTTTAATAGTCACAATTTCCAGTATTATAAAAGACGCAAAGGGCATTCATTTGTTAATCAGTACGGTCACGAGGGTCGAAGGGCATTTACAATCGATTTTGCTATATATCATGTTTTATGATACTTTGTTGTTCGTTACATTTGAATAATAAAATCATTGTTTGAGTGCACAAAACATTATTTATTATTTCCGTTATTTTGGAGTAATAAATGGTGAATATTTCTAACCTCATTTTGCAAGACGTGTAAAAGTTAACGGGCACAAATTTCAATGTATGGAGCCACAAAATTCTAACACTTGCAGAAGTTCATGATTGTGTTAAGATAATCACGTGTAGCGAAGGAAGAGCTGCTACAAACTTCGCAGATTATGACAAATGTCATAAGGAGGCTCTATCTTGGTTTGCCTAGTATCCAAGAGAAGCAGGATATGTGTATTGGATGTTTTGCAAGAAAACAAAAGAGGAAGTTTTTTCCTACAAAAGGTGCTTGCGTGCAAAGGGGCTCCTGGATCTTGTTCATGCCGATCTCTATGAGCCATCATGGAAGGCTCCCACTGTTCTTGGTGCACGTTATTTTCTACTGCTGGTGGATGATTATTCCAAAAAAAATGTAGGTTTATTACTTGAAAAAGAAGTCTGATTATTTTGCCTCTTTCACAAAATTCAAGGCATTGGTGGAGAACTAAACTAACCAGCAGATCAAAACGTTGGGATCCAATAATGGGGGTGAGTCCACTTCTAAGCAGTTCAAGTATTACTACGACAAAGAAAGAATCCATCATCAATTGACATTCCCATATATCCCGCAGTAGAATGGGGTGGTGGAGAGGCAGAATAGAACAATCACGGAGATGGCATGGTGCATGATTCATAGGAGAGGAGTGCCATATAGATATTGGGGAGAATTTGTTAACACGATTGCATACATTCTTAATTGGAGTCCATGCAAAGCTTTGCAAGACATCACTCTGGAAGAAGCTTGGTCCAAAAGCAACCCTGAGGTAACAACTTTGCATTTTTTGTTCAGCTGCATATTGTTTTGTTCATGATAAAAAGAGGAGTAAGTTAGACTCTACAAGTTCCAGGTATTTCTTTGTTGGTTATAGTGATGTTAGGTAAACTAGGTTAATTATGCATTGCTTTTTAACCTTAGGTAATTAGTATTTCATTAAGGTAATTAGTTGTTACATGGTTATGTTATTAACCATTATATTTGTCATTTTGTGAAGTCCCGAATGTATATTGTTATCTGGTTATATTTCTATAACCATATTGTTATTCACGGTTGTATATTGTTGCACCACTGCAACAATCGTGTTTGTCTATACTTGGCTGAACAATATCTATAAATATTGCAGCCCTCCTATTGTAATCTGATTTTCCTAAACATCAATATAATTGTCAAGCTTCCATCCTTGTTCTTAAACTACATTTGGTACCAAAGCAGGTTGGAGCCCATGTGAACAGAGGTGTGCAGAGAGAGTGCAGAAGAGATAAAGGAGCTTGGAGAAGCACTTGCAGCAGTTGGAGAGCCTGTGCAACCTCTTGCAACTTCCCAACCCCATCCTTGCATCCCCACAACCTCTTGTTTGATCTCCAGGTGTTTGGAAAGCAATTTTTTTTTGCACTAATGCCCCTGCACCAAGCAAAATTTGCCTCTTAGAGCCATTCTGATTCAAAAATCAGATCAAAAAATTATAAAAAATATATATATTCATTTTTCCCATTAAGGGGTTCTACATCAGGTGACCACCCTGCCCACCGAGTTACCCACCAAGCTCTTTCACTGCTTGGGCGGGTTGTAAAGGAACAAAGTTGCTTCACTAACGAGCTCTTGGGCAAGCTAAAAAACGTGGTGCACTTTGTACAGTTGGAGTTGATTTTGAATGACCATAGTTTGTTCCATTGGTCGAGATCAATGGAGTCGGGTTACGTTACGAGCTCTGCATTGTTGAATCCAACCGAGCAAGCCCCGAGCCGAGCCCAATATTGGCGAGTTGCATTAGCATTGGTCAAACATTGGCCGTGTCATAGCATTACAACCGAGTCACATTCAACAGCCAAGCCCACTATGATAAGCAGCGAGTTGGATTTCCATTGGTGAGTCGAGCTGGTTGAACATTGGCTATGGATCCAAACCGATCCGTGTATTGCCCATCCAACATTGAAGTTGAGTTAAACATGTTGCACACTATCGGCCAAGTCATCCTTTTTTGGTGACCCATTTGAAGCCATCCCCTGTGAACACCGCTCTGCATCCACAAGCGGTCGAGCTGTGTATACACATCGGCAGCCAAAACAAAAAATCAAAGCAAAGCAAATCAAAAAGCGGCGTTCAAAAACTAAAAGGCGTTAAGTTCCGGTTTTTGCGTCCAAAACCCTAAACCGCCCCCACTCTCTACGTAGCCACATGACATAACGAGCTCCCTGCCACGTCTGCACTCAAAAGGTTAGTCCTTTTTGGATATAATTCAAATATAATTTTCTTCAATTTATATTATATGCACTATAAGCGTTGTGTTGGCTAGTTAGAGAGTCTTGGGGGAGGGTGGTGGCAAGTTTGAATCACCCCCACTGCCTTTGTTTTTGAAACTTTTCAATTGGTGGTTTAGTTAAACTTTGGAGGCATATTTAGTAGGCAACCGACATAGTTAGCGGCAAAAACCACCTCCAAACCCCCTAGTTATCACTAAACCCACTGCTAAATTTAGCGGTGAAAACCCTAAAAAAGGGCAAAAACGAAAATTCTCCCAATTTGCTTGGTTTTTCATTCTGAGCAAATTTTGAAAAGGGGGGATCATTTAAAAACTACAATTTTAGTTTTTTTGCAGTTTTTTACACTGAGAGTTATTTTGAGCTCCAGAGGCCACCAGGGCCTTGCAACACAAAAAAAAATTGTCTGTCATTCAATTTTTTGGAATATTGGATGTAATTGTATATTTTTCAGTGGTTTGTACTAATTTGCAGGTTGTCATATTCAACCACAAACATTGTAACTGATAAAAATTGGCAAAGATTTGTAAACAAAATCAGTAAAAATTTGGTTCTGTAACACTCACGAGATCTTCAGATCTCTTTCACAGTGTTCAGTATAAACAATGCCTTTGGGAAGTGCTTACGGGTAAAGCCGTCATGACTACTACTGCACTTAACGCCTAATATAGCTGCAACAACATCATCTGGGCATCATCCCTATAAATCGATGGGGAGTAATAAGGACACAGTGCACACACTTTGAGCCATCCCATCCGTCTGTGAATGATTGCACGACATAAATCCGGACACTGAAATTATCCGAGTATATAGCGAAGTTACGCGCGTGTATGAGGATATTTCTTTGAGCCGGTGTCAATAATCGCACAGACCCCTTTCAGTATTGTCTTGGTACCACATATCAAATTCTTTCACGTATGTTAACACCTCTTTCACGTACTGTCGAGTATATCGAAAGGGCGAGCTTCTTCCACGTACGGACGGGTATATCAGAAGGGCGCGTATATAGAAAGGTTTGGTATATCAGACTGATGGTATATAGATTGGGAGACCGTATACCTGGAGTGATAAGAGCCTTACCCTTTGTCAGTGAATTCAAAAAATGGGCACCAATGCCCCCAAGTTCTTTCTTCCAAACTCACAGCTCCTAAGAGGAGATAACTATGTTGCATGGAAGACTAAGATCAAAACACAACTTGAGTTTGAGGAGATATGGCCTGTTGTGAATGGTTCCAAAAGATCACAAGATGATGCAACTCAACAGAGACAGTTTGACAGGGCCAATCAGAAGGCCAAAGTCATAATCTTGTTCGCAGTGTCTGATGAAGTGCAACCCCACATTCGAGATGCCACAACAGCCAAAGAAGCATGGGATAAGTTGAGCACCGTGTATGAGGCCAAAAACAAGAACACAATTCTGAATTTGCAGAGTCAGTTACATACACTGAAATTCAAACAGAATGAGAAAGTGGAAGCTTTCTTAAGAAGAGTTGCAGAATTGAGGGCTTCACTTCTAGCCCTGGGAGAGGAGGTCACTGATACAGCTCTCATTCCCATTGTTCTGAGAGCACTCCCTCCTTCATATCACATTTTTGTGACGACACTCAACTTGTCAGATCAGACAGTTTCTTTTGACAAGTTAGTGAATCTACTGCAACAAGAAGAAGCAATGTATAATAAAGATGATGAAGAGGAGCATGCACTATCTTCTCATCAAAAAGGAAAAGGAAAAGGAAAATTTCATTCTTCTCAAAAGTCCCAAAAACAACATCAGCATCAGCATGGGGACAAGAACAAGAAGTGTCCTATCTGCAACAGAGGACATGATGTGAAATATTGTTGGTACAATACATATAAGAAAGGTTCATCAAGTAATTCTGGACCTCAAAATCAGCAATCTCATAAGGGACATTCACACTACAATCAAGGGCAGAAGAAGGGGAACTGGCGAAGAAAACCCCATCAGCAAGGAAATATAGCTGAGCAAGAAGAACATTCAAAAAATGAGGACTTCTTGTATACTGCTCATTCCAGTGAACCATCCACGTCATCTAGTGTTGTTTGGTATGTTGATTCGGGAGCCACTCAACACATGACTGGGCACAGAGACTGGTTTACTACAATGAGGGACACACCTTCGAAAAACCATGTTTCGTTAGGTGATGATTCTTCTTACACAGTACAGGGTATTGGGAACATTTCTCTACCTCTTGGTTCACGTAATTGTAGATTATCAAATGTACTATATGTCCCTGGGTTAACAAAAAATCTACTATCAGTTAGTCAACTTCTAGATCACAATCTGAAGATTGACTTTGATAGTCATTCCGGTAAGAAAGTGTGTTTAATTTGAGACAAATCAAGAGGCTCAAAAATTGTTGCAAAATCCTCCAATGTGGGACGTATGTTCCAGCTTGACTTTGTCCACAAGGATGATCAAGAACTTGTGGCTAAGAATTCTTCATCAGCACAATTGTGGCATCAGAGACTTGGTCACATCAGTTTCAAATATCTCGAAACACTTCACCGGTACAACATGGTGAGAGGCTTTCCATCTCTCCAGAAGGATACAGATAAGTGTCCTCACTGCTTAGCAGGAAAACAACACAGAGCTTCATTCCAAAAGAGTACTTATCGAGCTCATGGTAAGCTTGATCTGGTTCATATCGATCTTTGCAGTCCAATGCAACATAGTCATTTTAGATTTCAGTACTTCATGCTTTGTGTTGATGACTATTCAAGAAAAATGTGGATATTTTGTCTTCGTAAGAAAAGTGATGCTTTTGAGAACTTCAAAAGGTTCAAAGTGGCTGTAGAGAATGAGACTGGTCATCATATCAGATCTCTCCACTCAGATTGAGGGGGGTAATTCACCAGTAATGAGTTCAAATCCTACCTTCAAGCTCACGGGATTCGTCGACAAATGCCTCCTCCACACACACCACAGTAGAATGGTGTTGTTGAGAGAAGAAACCGTACTATCATGGAAATGGTGCATTGCATGATCGATGATTCTGGACTAGCAAGGACATTTTGGGCAGAAGCAGCAAAGACAACAGTATATTTGTTGAACAGAGTGCCCACAGTTGCTCTTGATGGAGTAACACCACATGAAGCATGGTCAAAGAGGAAGCCATCTGTTGCACACCTCAGAGTATTCGGGTGCAAAGCTAGCATGCACATACCCAAGTAGAACAGAAAGAAGTTGGATATGAAGTCACATAAACTCATCTTCATTGGCTACAGTGAAGAGACTCTTGGGTACAGATTGATGGATCCAAAGACCAAGAAAGTCTACACCAGCAGAGATGTTGAGTTCTTTGAGAAGAAGGAAGTTGAGACTCCTCCTCTAGACTCACCTGATGTAGATATTCCACCTGTTGTAAAAACAGAAGTTGATGTTCCCGTTGATGATGACAGTGATGATGGGGATGATGGTGATGATCAGACAGGACCACGACCCACAAGAGCAGTACAGCGTATGCCCAAGTGGTATACTAACATGATACGAGATGCAAAATTGGATGCTCCACCAAATACATCCACCACTGGACCACGGACTCGCAGTAAAGCACGAGAAGTAAACTTTGCTTTAATGAGTAGAGTTGTTGAATTTGTTGAGCCCTCTACTGTCCAGGAAGCCCTACAGTCAAAAGCTTGGAAAGATGCCATGGATGTTGAGTATCAATCAGTGATGAAAAACAACACTTGGTAGTTTGTCGATCTTCCACCAGGGAAGAAACCCATTGGTTGCAGATGGATATTCAAAACAAAGTACAAAGCAGATGGGACCATAGACAAGTACAAAGCAAGATTGGTAGCAAAGGGGTATGCACAAAAAGAAGGCATAGACTATGAGGAGACATTTTCTCCCACAACTAAGATCAAAATGATCAGGATGATCTTTGCTATAGCTGCACAATTTGGTTGGAAAGTCCATCAGATGGACGTGAAAAGTGCCTTTCTGAATGGAGATCTACAAGAGGAAGTCTATATGACTCAACCTGAGGGTTATGTTGTACCTAGAGAAGAAACAAAGGTATGTAGACTCAGGAAATCTCTGTATGGCCTTAAACAGGCACCCCGGGCTACATCAAAATTGATGAGCATCTCGTTCAGCATGGATTCGTCAGAAATCCATATGATCCCAATCTCTACCTCAAAAAGCAAGGGGGGAGATTGTGATTGTAGTTGTCTATGTCGACGATCTAGTCATCACTGGCAGTTTAGTGAAGATAATTGATGCAACGAAGAAAGATCTTAACCGATCGTTCGACATGACAGATCTCCAGCTCATTCACTATTGTCTTGGATTGGAAGTATGGCAGAAAGATAATCACATATTTGTTTCTCAGTCAAAGTATACCAAGACAATGCTCAAGAAATTTAGGATGATGGATTGCACACCTATTGCTACACCTATGGAGACAAGACTCTAGTTATCTCATTCAGATCCATCTCCTGTGGTAGATGCAACTCTCTATCGACAGTTGATTGGGAGTCTCATTTACCTAACATACACTAGACCAGATATCAGCTTTGCAGTGAGCTATCTTTCCAGGTTCATGCAGGAACCCAGAGTTTGTCATTGGAAGGCAGTAAGGTGGATCTTGAGATATCTCAAGGGTACAGTAGATCTTGGTCTAGAGTACAAGAAGAATGATAACTTCTTCTTGATTGGATATTCGGATTCAGATCATGCAGGTAACATTGATGACAGGAAATCCACTTCTGGATTTGTATTCTTTTTGGGATCTGGAGTGATATTATGGGGAAGCAAGAAACAACACTTTGTTTATCGCTCTTCTATAGAAGCCGAATATCATGTTGCAGGTGAAGTTGTCTACGAAGCAATATGGCTACATCGCATACTGGAAGGACTTAGAATACTACAGGACAAACCTACCACCATGTATGTAGACAATGAAGGTGTTCTCAAACTTGTTCGCAATCCAGTGTTTCATGAGAGAACAAAGCACATCGAGGTACAAGTTCATTTCATATGCGAGCATGTCTTGAAACACAACATACAACTTCAGTTTTGCCCAACAGCTAAACAATGAGCAGATATCTTCACAAAGTCACTTGCACATGACAAGTTCGAGTTGTTCAAAGAGTTCCTCTCCTCATCCCTTGAGGCAATGCAAAATTAAGGGGGGGAATGTTAGGTAAACTAGGTCAATTATGCATTGTTGTTTTACCTTAGGTAATTAGTATTTCATTAAGGTAATTAGTTGCTACATGGTTATGTTATTAGCCATTATATTTGTCATTTTGTGAAGTCCCAAATGTATATTGTTATCTGGTTATATTTCTATAACCATATTGTTATTCACGATTGTATATTGTTGCACCAGTGCAACAATCATGTTTGTTTGTACTTGGTTGTACAAGATCTATAAATATTGCAGCCCTCCTATTGTAATTTGATTTTCATGAACATCAATATAATTGTCAGGCTTCCGTCCCTATTCTTAAACTACAAGTGATCAATCTAAAGCCTATAGATTGATTGATACTTCTACTAATAAGATAATTATTAGTAGGGACATTAGTGAAAAAGAAATAGAAACTTTCTTTCGCAGCAATCAAGGGCACAACAAACAGCAAGAGGGCAGCAATCGGCAAGTGGTAACAAAAAAATGTTTCCTTTCCTTTGCCCAATGATGAGTCTGGTTCTTCTCACACTCTTCCATAGACTCTACTACGGCATATGTCATCTCCCACTGATACCATTGTATATCAAAGACACCAACCTAAGTTGGTTTCTTCTCCGGAAGCACCACAACCGGATCCCACATCTTCAATTCCGCAACGACCTGAGTGGTTTTACTCCACTATATAGGATGTGCGAGATAGAGAATTGTCCCCTCTTCATGGCCGGCCTCGCAAAACTGCTAAGAAGATTGATTATTCAGAGCATGCTCAATTTGCTCTTTCTTCTGATCTTCTTAATATTCATGAACCACAAAGATACTCTGAGGCAAAAGGCATACCAAAGTGGGAACATGCCATGCAACTAGAGTATGATGCCTTGATCAAAAATGATACTTGCAAATTGGTGCCATTGCCTCCAGGGAAACACCCCATTGGCTACAAATGAGTATACAAAATCAAGTGCAAGGCAGATGGTACTTTGGATTGGTACAAGGCTTATCTTATTGCGAAAGGTTTTTCGCAATAAGAGAGAATAGACTATGAGGAGACTTTTACTCTTACTGCAAAGATGGTCACTTTCTACTTCTCTCCTTTGCTACTCAATTTGGTTGGAAAGTATTTCAAATGGATGTCAAGAGTGCTTTCATGAACAGGGATTTGGAGGAAGAGGTAAATATGACACGACCTAAGGGCTTTCAGGCATGTGGTCGTGAACATCTGGTGTGCAAGTTGATTAAGTCCTTATATGGACTTTAGCACGCACCTCTAGCCTGGTATATTAAGATAGATCAACATCTTCGAGATTCGGGATTCAAAAGAAGTCATTCTGATCCGAATCTCTATGTCAAAAGCGATGGTGATGACATTGTGCTTCTTATTGTTTATGTTGAGACTTTGCCATCACAAGTAGTGGAACTTCTACAATTCACAAGGTAAAATCAGATTTATGTGTTGCTTTTGAAATGACTAATCTAGGCCTCCTTCACTATTGTCTTGGTGTAGAATTCTGGCAACATGATCACTTGGTTTTCATTCTCTAGTTACGTATGCCACGAATCTCTTACAAAAATTTCAGATGTCTTAGTATAAATCTTCTTCTACATCTATGGAGGTCGGGCTGAAACTTTCAGCTCATGATGATTTATAAGTCGATGAATCTCTCTACAGACAATTTGTGGGTAGCTTGATATGTCTAACCACTAGACCGAATCTATGTTTAACTGTCAACTATCTTTCTCGGTTCTTGTCTAAACCAAAACTCATTCACCGGGGAGCAGCAAAATAAGTTCTAAGATATGTCAGAGGAACTCTTGAATTTAGCATTCTGTATCAAAGAGTTGCAGATTTTGGATTGATTGGATATACAGACTCTAATTGGGGAGGATCAGTGGATACTCAAAGATCCACCACTAGATATATCTTCTCTTTTAGTCCACAAGTTGTTTCTTGGCAAAGTAAGCTTCAGCCCATTGTAGCCATCTCTTCCACTAAAGCAGAATACAAGGCAGTTGTTAGTGCTAGTTGTGAAGCAATATGGATTTGTCGGATTTTGATTGATTCCCATCTTCCTCAAGCTACTGCTAGTCTGCTACACCTCTTTCACTTTTTTGTGATAATCAAGGTGTCTTAAAAATGGTAAAGAACCTTGTATACTGGGGTCACCCAGATTTCATCCTGAAATCTACAACTACCCTATCCGAAAAAATTTCATACTTTTAAAATAATGGGTCGTTTTGTGTTTTTATTGCCTGAAAGTTCTTGTATTGTGTCAAGATATTCCCAAGGAGCCATATTAACCTTTTTCGCCAAATACCCAGATGCCCAAAATTGTTATATTCTGTCGTCGGGATTTGTCTGCGGGAAATTTGTATTTAATTATTTTGAGCCCTGTATGAGGCTATTTGCGCTCCGTTTTAACTCTGTTATGATCGAACATGTCATTACTCTTATGTACCAGAAGGGTTTTAACTTGGAATAAGTTTTGGGCTTTATTTGTAACTTTTGGCATTTTTTCGTGTTTTTGTGTTGTCTCGTTTCGTTTTCTGTGAAATTTCTCTAGAACAATTCCTTTGCCAGGTAAGCCCGATTTTTGGCCTAAATTTGCTGGAAAACATATACGCACGTTATGCCCGGAGGAAGTCGCCATCGGAGGTCTGGATCACTGGGAAACAGCGAAGTCATGCACGGAAAAGCCTCTGCAGGGTTGGGCGCATTTTTGGAAAACAAAGGATTTAAGCTGCAATGGGAAAAATACAAGCAGCAGGCAAGGTGGGAATTTTGTACCTACCTAGTAAGGTATTTTTTCCCGTGATATAAAATTTATTTAAGCTGCAGTGGGAAAGTTAGAGGCTGCAGGCAGACGGAAATTTATTGCCTGCCTTGCAGGGTAAAAATTCCCATGATAAAATAAAAGGAAAGTGACTTAAGTGAAATCATGGGATTTTAGTGCCTGCCTTGCAAGGTAAATAATCCCATTGTCAAAGTCAAATCACTTAAGTGGATCATGGGATTTTAGTGCCTGCCTTGCAGGATAAAGAATCTCATTGTGAAAAATTCTTAAAAATAGAATTATATTGTGCAAAAAAGTGCACCCCCTTTGGTCAGATGATGGCAGCCTTTAAGTGATTATTTTAATTAATTTATTCTTCTAAAAAGTGCGCCCAAGCTTGGAAGAAGTCAACAAGTCAAAAGGGGAATAAAAAAATAGATTTAAATGGACTAAATGAATTAAATTTAATTCATTTAAAGGCTGCCCCCTTTCTTTCAAAAAGTGTGCCCCATTTGGGACATATTTAATGATTTTTAAGGCATTAAATCATTAAATTAATTTCTATTTTCAATGGCTATAGTCAAGGCACATTGTGAAGCTTAAGTGAAGTGAAATGTGAAGGATTAAATTGGATTAATTTAATTTATTGGATGGTTGTCCTTAAACATGCTATTTTTAAAGAGAAGAGCATGATTTTTAATTAATTAATTGTCTTTAATTGTTAGGGCAATTATGAATTATAGAATTGTGAGGGTTATATAAGCATGGGCAGCCATATGGGTGAATTATTTAATTCACGGGTAAAGAATTGCAGCCAAGAGGAAAAGTGCGCCCCCATTTGAAGAAGGATTTTGCTCAAGCAAGGTGGTAACAAGGCTAAAAGCTTCCAGATTTGGCGCATGCTTTGAAGGAGGTTGATCTTTGTCTGCATAATTGTTTGCATAGGTGTTACAGGTGCTCAGGTGTTGTTGAAAGAATTCATGCTCTCTTTATGTGCAAATTAAACATCAATTTTTGGGGCAACAGGCTTGAAAAGTGTAGATTTTTACAATTAAAATTCACTATTCATGCTTCAGTGGCCATTTTTGTCTGAATTAATTGTAGAAATTCATTACAGGTGTTTTACATAAGAAAAGGAGCTTTAATCAATGTCCAATACATTGCATATATCCTCTGAATCTAAAGAATTGTCCAAATCTGCACCAGTTTTGAAGAAATCCGGCCAAGTAAGAAGAAAAAGAATTATTCAGACAAAGATAAACAAAGCCATGGCGAAGAGAGATGAAAAAGAAAGCACGATGAAAAAGAAAGTCGAGAAGGGGAAGTAGCTAGAATTTTCAGTATCTTTCCGTTTGGAAATCTGCAGAGTTTTGCTAAAGAGGATGCAGGCACTTGAGAGTAGAACATCATCCTTATCAGACAATATCATTTCTTTCACTGAGGAAAGAGTGGACGAGAATGTTACTTCATACGCGTAAATCGTTCCTAGCAAGGTGCCTAATTCCCTGGAAGGGTCTCTTCTGATGGTACAAAAGAGAATTGATAAAGCTACTAAGCCTTTCACGATGAATTCTATTAGCAGGCTGGTGACGCTGCAAGCGGATATTGCAAGGTTTGGGCCGAGCTTGGAAGATGTGGAAGCGTGCATCAAAGTGTTGAATGAAAGATTGTTGCAGTTTAGGACAGAGAAGGAAGCAGTGGCCAAAACAGATGGAAAAATGTTGAATCACATATTCGACAAGTATATCCGATATAAGAACAAAAAGAAGACATAAATATTACAGTTGGCATGACTTTTTCTATTTTTTATGTTCCCAGATGAAATTGTAAAACTTTAAGTTATTGGTCTTGCAACCATTACTTAAAGTCATGTGGAACCATTCTATTAGTTAAGTGATATATGTGTCACTTAAGGAGAAGTTAGTGGTGGATGATTGCCAAATGTCATATTTACTTGTTGTTTGTGTTTTAGTTCAGTTAGACTTCCCATTTGTACTTTCTCTCCTACATTCTATAAGTAGGAGAAGAACCTCTGGGTTAAGGATCAGAATTTGTAAGCAACAATCTTGTGTTCTAGACTGTGTTGAACCCCTCAGAGCAACTTGAAGCAAAGGAATACAAAGGAGCAGGTTTCCAGAGAACTTTGTGTCACGGTGTACTGTGTTTCTTGTTTTTAATCTTAGATCTCTTAATAAACTTTGTGTTATTTTAGATCTGGATCTTGAGTTGCCTTTGTTTTATAATTTTGTGTGTTCTTATCTATTAAGTTTCTTCTATGCGCATGCAATTAGCTCTGCTATCTACTAATTGGGATGCACATCTTCCCCATTTCTTCTCTGTATTTCATTTACTTCCTTCTTCTATAAAATACTTCCTTTCTTGAACAGTTGTTTACTTGCTGCAGAACTTCTTAGTTATGGTTCATGAACTAAGTGGTTAAAGTAAAACCCCTGATAAATAATAACACATTTTTTATTGACAAATCTGACACGGGAGCCTCACCGGTTAAATGAGGGAGATTTATCTCATGACTGCCTAGGTTTTGTGCTATGCAGAAAATCTACCCAACATATACCATGCTCGCACTAAGCATATTGAAATCCATCATCACTATATCCGACAATTGGTTGATTCGGGTGATGTCTCTCTTCATTTTTGTCCTTCTAAGGAGCAGCCTACCGATATAATGACAAAAACCCTTGGTCCTTCATTATTTGTAAAGTTTTGAGACAAACTTAATGTTGTTTCTGGGTTAGTCATTAAGAGGGGGTGTTGAATATTTATATTGATAGCTATCAATTATGTAGTTGGAATTGCCTCAAACTAAAAATTGAATGTTGTAACCACCCTCATGAATAAATAATCTTTGCTACGTCCATTCTAGACAGTGCCTTCAACACACAACTTGTTTTTCTTCTTCATCCATTGGATAACAAATGATCCACTTGAACCAAGTAAAAGAAATGGGGTTTATCACATTATTTGTTGTGGTTGTCTTTATATCAGTGAAACAGGAAAAAACTTTCAAAAAAGAATCACAAACACTATGCAACCATTCATCATTTTCATATCAAGAGCTCAACATTGGCAAAACACTCCAAATCTCCTCACAAAATTTGTATAGAGGCAATTTTGGCAAAGGAAGACCACTTCATGAAATGGAAAGTATGGAAAAATAGAGATTAGCAACCATCCCAATAATATATCTAGTGGGATTAGAACTAAGTGACTAATGGAAGCTAGTCATTCACAATCTTAGGCCTAATTAATTCTTATGAAAAATATAACACTGTAAGAAATAGCATCAATTATTTGGGGCTTAATTATTTCCATTGTAGTACTTGTAAAGGTTTCCCACCTCTTGTTGTACTTGGAGTTATCTATATAAGGAGCTCCCAACACAGAAGGGACCTTTTCTACCAATCGAGGCTTCTCAAGTTAAGGATAAAGCTCTCAAAAAAAAAAAAACTAGAGTTCTCAAAGAGGTGCATAGATAAGGAAATCATTCCACCTTTTAAATTAATCAAGCGTGCCCTTCAAAACCTAAGAAATCAACAAAATTTTGAAAGAGAGTGCATCTCTCTCTAGGTATGTCGTAAACCAAGCTAGATGGGAAATCAATGTTCTATCTAAATATCTCTATTGATTCTTGAAGGCCATTTCCAACATGGAGGCAAGCCGAGGTCGCACACCCCTAGTCACGCAAGGAGTTTGTTTCCTAACGAACTCATTGATTGGAACTTTGAGTTGTAGAAATATTTTGATTATGAGTAGATGGAGCATCCCAATGGTTTGCTTGCACTAAGTTGAAGGGACATGAACCCTTATGGTGGGATTATGTGCAAAAGGAAAGAACTAGAAGAAACAAAGACAAAATCAAGTCTTGGGATAGAATGGTTGCAAAGTTGAAAGGAAATTTTTTGCCTTCCGTTTATAAGTTGAGTTTGTTCAAAAATTTGCAAAATTTGAGGCAAAAAGAGATGAGTGTAAGGGATTACATGGAGGAGTTCTACAAGCTCACAATCGGTCTGGTCATGTTGAAGATGACAAAGAGAAGATCTCAAGGTATATCAATGGTCTTCACATTTCCATACAAGATGAGTTCGAAATGATAAGATTGTGTTCAGTGAACTCATCAAAAGAGGTAGAGGAACCAAATTGACAGCCTCCTTTGTGCTCATCTCATCTATTGGAAGTTTTAAGCGCCCTTTAGATATTATCAATCCACGTGCACATGGAGAAAATTCAACAATACAATATTCATCTTTATGTACTACTATTGGAGCACCCCAACCCTCTCATTCTCAATCTAGGGGTTGTGTATTTGCTTCCTTTCAATGGAGCGGCCTTATGGTTCTCGTTTCCAGCTAAGTTGCCGATACGTTTTGGATACAGATACGAAGTATCCGATATGCGGATACGGCAAATAAAATTGGCCCCGGATACAACGTTGGATACGGTCATACAATATACATATATGTGTGTGTGTGTGTATTCCAGCCTGATAAATAGGAATTAGCCACATATTATGCATATGAAAAACAAAACAAGCTAAATAACCGCAACAAACTGCTTGTAATTTCATTGAACTTGGGCACAAGCATCATCCCTACAGCATCTAGTCGAGCCGTTTATTACATTTATCTCATACATGTTATTGTTGTCCTTTTTTATGGCTTGTATTTGGTACCTTCCGTAGAATAATGCTGCTGCAAAGATTGTAATTTCTGTTGTAATGATATAAAAAAATATAAAGTACAAAAAAAATTGTTTTAGGCCTAGAAATGGCTAGGGTACTGCAGGGCAGGTCCGGGTACGACCAGATAGGTTTGTAAATGTATCCAGCCATACCCATACCTGCCTGACTGTACCCCAAACATTTCTGGACATTTATCTGGGCCTTACCCGTATCAGGTGCCCTAGGGATTGCGTTTCGGTAACTTAAGTTTCCAACAACCTTGGTCACAAGTACAGGGACACATTACTAGTACTCTCTCTACCCCCATAGATTGATCAACCTTGGTGTTAGGAGAGGTGTAGGGAAGTACCTTTGCCTTTTGATTTCAATCGAGTTTGTTCAAAAATTTGAAAAACTTGAGGCAAAAGGAGATGAGTGTAAAGGATTACATGGAGGAGTTCTACAAGCTCACAATTCGAGTTGGTCATGTTGAAGATGACAAAGAGAAGATCTCAAGGTATAGCAATGGTCTTCACATTTCCATACAAGATGAGTTTCAAATGATAAGATTGTGTTCAATAGAGGAAGCATATCAATGTGCTTTGAAGGTGGAAGAGAAGTTGTCTAGGAGACAACAAAACGGATCAAGAGGCAAAGGAACCAAATTGATTGCCTCCTTTGAGCTCATCTCATATGTTGGAAGTGTTAAGTGCCTTATGGGTATTGTCAATTCATATGCACGCAGAGAAAATTCAACAACACAGTGTTCATTTTTATGTACTGCTATTGGGGCACCCCAACCCTCTCACTCTCAATCTAGGGGTTGTGTATTTGCTTCCTTTCAATGGCAAGGACCTTCTAGTTCTCATTTATAGTAACCCTGGTCACAAGGATAGGTGCACATTAATACTATTCTCTCTACCTCCACAAATTGATCAACCTTGGGTGTTAGGAGAGGTGTTAGGGGAGTACCTTGCTTCCTCCAAGGACATCTCCCTATAGACATTATCAAATCCTTCCTCAGCCCTATTGTGATGATGGATGATGATGTCATCAATTTCTCTGCCCCAAACTTTCCTAGGCACTGTTGCCCAACCTTGGTCTCCAACTTTGATCTTCACAGGCTCCTAGTTTCATTAAGGGATATTTCCATACACATGGAAATTTTTACAGCTTCATTCCTTAGCTTTACCCCTTCTAGTTATGTTTACATTATGTGTGTTTTAGTGTTTACTTAGTTTCTAGATCCTAGGATTCTTTTCACCCCAATACTTTTTTATTAGGATTCTTTTAACCCCGATTTTTTTAATTGTAAGTGAATGTAATTTCAAGTCCCGTTGATCTTCTTTGCTCAATTGTGGACATTAATATAATTTGTTTCTTTCTAATGTTAAGGAAACACAAGCCTCCTTGATCTCTTGGTAAAATGCAAAGCTAATAAGCCATCAAAGGAAATCTTTTCATGTGTCCTTGCTCATGCCAAAGAAAGATTTAAGCACTTTCTCTGTTCTTTTTATGACCCAAATCAGGGGAAAAGACACAATGAGAGTAGATGTATCTTGCTGATAAAATTTTATCCAAAATCATGATTTTCCTAGCTACAAGAAGATCAAGTCTACTCAAAGCTTATAACTTTTTTCTTGGATTTGGACATTATCTATTGCCATTGATCACCAATAATGAGTCAAGTACCAAAGAGGATACCAAAGCATCACATGCTTTCAGTTAGCTTCATAAGTTTCCATAATTTGTTTATCCATAGTAGAGGTTTATCTTGACTAATAAGAAATAACTTTGTTTTTTCCTCCATTATCATCACACTAATGGATTCAACAATTGTATCCAAACAAAGCAAGGTGCCTTCAACTGATTGTCAAGCCAGTTCAGGAGTTAAGGCTAAAAAATGAATAATAACTAATTAGTTACCTCATGGTAAAGAAATTCCCCTATTTTTGGCTGTCTCTAATAGCCTCCAAATATTAAACATCGTTGTTATTATCACATACAGATATAGCGCAAGATGACAGCCTTGTCTGATGGACCTCTGTAAATGAATACGTTCTGAAGAAATTCCATTCACGCTAACACTTGCAAGCACAAATTTGACATCACCTTGTGAAAAAGGGACCCAAAACGTAGCCAATCAAACATATTTAAAATGAAGTCCCGTTCAATCCTATCATCATAACTTGTTGAAGCCTATTTTCAAAAATAGATCCTTTTGACCATTTTCACAAGTCTAGGTAGAGATAAGATTGTTCACTTTTGACTATCCTTCCGAAAAGAACTTTAATCTTCGTAGAAAGAGCTTTTGATAGAATTTTGTAGGAAACACTAAGGAGTTTACTAGGGCACCAACCACCTACCGTTTCTCTATTGAATCCCCTTGGTACGAGTTTAATGAGGCGTGTCTTGACTGACGCTCCCATGTTTCCACTTTTGTTAGATTCTCGTCACATTTCTAGATAGGATGGCCAGATCACATGCTGCATCTTCTTATAGACTTCTATTGAATGACAATCTGGAACTGGAGACTTCTCGTCCTTCAAGTCATTTGTAGCTTTCCCCGGCTCCTCCACCTCTTATCTTCATAGCAAGTTACCCCTCTCATAATTTCAAGTTTCAACCTTTACACATCATTATTATTACTAAGTACACAGTACATTAGGTACATAATTAAGTGATTTAATTCTAACATGTTTCAAGCTTCAAGAAAGCATATAAGACTCTTCACTAGAATTAATATAGATCAAGTTGACTCTAGAATATGGCATGTTGTTTCAAATAAGTAAAGAGTTTGAGTTGGTAGGTTATTCATATTTTGATTGGTTCCAGTCTATTGATGATAGATAATTTACTCGCTACAATTTTCAGCCTTCATACAAGTGTTATTTTTGTCTGAGAAAGAAATAGCTCACAATGGCTTCAACATCCATAAAAGCATGGCAGGTAATTAACTTTTTTGGTTGAGAAGGTTACTTGACTTGCAGATGCAGAAAACATAGGCAACAACCTTGCTTTGGTTAATCAAAGTGGATTGAAACTATTGAAGAATCTCATTTATTTATACTATATGCGGAGCTAAGAAAATTCAGAGGATAAAACATCATTTGTGAGATTTGGTACGTTATAGTGAGCGAAAACATAACAATAAATAAAAATTAAAGTGCAAATATAATTGCAGAAAGAATGAGAATGACAAGTATCCATCCTAATGTGGCTACAGTGCAGGGGAGCTAATGCCAATAGGGTATTCATCAAGTGGTCAAACTCATATGGCCTCTAATGATCTTGGGGAGGGGAGGGTGCCCCATAACTCTGGTAGGGGAAAGGAAAGGAAAACAATAGTCGATTATGCTGTCATTGCTGCACACAGTATGAAAATGGTGTGTAGAACCTTGTGGGTTGAGCTGCTACATGGATCACCAAACAAATGCAAAACATTGTGCACTCTTATTTTGTATGGCAATTTGTTGATGATGGAGAGGTCAAGTTGTAATACAGTGTGACACAGGATCACGCTAAGGACAACTTCATTAAGTACCTTGGTTAAAAGAATTTTTTCAGCAATATGCTTGAAGCTGTAAACAATGTACACAATCTGAACTCCACATAGGACGGGATTGTTAGAGCAATATCATATCATGGTCATATTGTAGCTATTTTCAGTGATTATACTGAAGTGTTAAAGTTAACATTTAATACCATGTACGTATTAATCAAGACATAATAACATGAACGTGATTTATGAATTAATAATGTTACGTAAGAATATGTAGTTTTGGAGCTGATTGGACATTAACAGTATTCAACACTTTGTAATTCTCCTTTCACTAATTCTTTCCCAATGAAACCTGTGTGAATTTCCCTTGTTTACTATTGAAAAAAATCGTCATCAAAATCTTCTAGCACGGTGTGTCTAAAAAACAAGGACAACACCACATTCTAGTTGAGTCCTTTGCTTACTCTTCAATAATGTCCATGGAAGAGGCACAACAGGAAAGTTTGTCCAAAGGAAGAGGAACTTCAATAATTTCGCCTGCCACAAAGTGTACAAATCAGGATAAGTAATCTATGGTTAAAATTTCGAATAAAGCAAAGTTACAAAGATCAAATGGTTTGGTTTTCATCAAAAGCCTACAGTTCAACTGTTAAAGTGTATGGTCAAAAACAATCATGAAAGCATCAAAGAACAAAACCATATATATATATATATATATATATATATATATATATATATATATATATATATATATATATATATATATATATATATCTATATAACTTATTTTAGATTTTTCATGTTCCCTTGGTCTAGAAGATACAAAACAAACTTACAAAGTTCTAAAAATCATTAATTGTTAGGATAATTAATCATAAAAGCCGTTGACGGATTTGTACATCAGTAAATACAGTAAATTGCAAATATAAAATGGCAAAGGAGTTGGGTAGATGGAATATAGTAGAGAATTGATTGATGTGCGTAGGATAAGGCCACAGGTCATCCAAGTTGTATTTATTCATAGATTTCTAATGGAAAAGCTCAAGCTCTGAAACAAATGCTTTCTCAGATCCAATCAAACTTGTCATCTTCATTTTGCCCCCCTTACTCATGAATTGAAATGTCCCTTTCTCTAAAATAACAGGTCGAAGACCCTTAGCCCAATTTTGTTTCCCGACGGCTAAGAGAGGAATAAAAGGGAAACTTAGTCATAATGAATTAATCACAAGTGCATCATAAAATATTATTATAAGCACTTTTATTAATTTATTAATGACAAAGTTAAAAAAGAAAAGAAAAGAGACAAAATAAAATTAGAAAAAAAGAAAGGTCACTTTATTTTATATATTCCTAGGGGAAATGCAACCCGTGTAGGAAAGGGGAAAAGGCCAAAGAAAAAATTAAATGAGGCCAAAGAAATATGATTAGCTGTTGTGGGTGGCTAAAAGGCCAAGATTTGTTATAAAAGCAAGTCGACTTGCAAGGGAAGGATATCTCTTGTTTATGATAAATTCTGAATTTTGGTGTAAGCTTGTAAGCTTTGCATAAGTACTCCAAAGGACGAAAACCCTTTGTAGTTAGCTTTAGAGGACAAAAACCCTCTTAATTGGAAAAAGAACGAAAATTCTTCTTCTCTTGTGTTTTCCAGCAGTAATGAAGGTTGATTTGCAGATTTGGCATTGATTTCAGCTAGGGTTTGAAGGGAGAACATTGTCAGTGAGTTCTACCCTTGAATTCCTGCATTTCTACACTGGAGTGACCCATATTGCGAGGGATTCTGAGTGATCTAGGGCATGTTTGGATCTGATTTGAGTTGTTCCAAAATCAGAATTTTAGAGGCCAAGATCAGCTGTCGTGCATCTGTTTTGGGTCGAGGAAAGTCTATTTCCAGCTAAGTTTGTATTTGTCTATCTGCAGATTTTATAAATAAATTTACAGCCCACGTATTGATCAGAAAAGTGGTGTTTTCTCATTGTTTTGCATAAATAAAATTTCTGCTCTCTTGTGCATAAGATTTCAGAGATTTTTCTTCAGTTTTGAATGATTTCCATCCTCTAGGCAAGTCGCATTTTTTGAGTAATATTCAGATGTGCATTTTATTATTTTTGTATATCTTCTGCAACTTGCTATTTTGGTTGGGATTTGTCGCTATTCTGTTTAGGGTTAGAAATTTGTCCATTGGGGACATTACATGAATGTTTTTGATTCAAACATGTCTTATCAAAGCAATTGTCAGTCATGTGCCTATGGGCTGTGATGATTGCAAGAAGTTTGAAGACCATTTCCATTGAGAGTTGAAGTTGAGAAGAACAACACTTCGAGCAAAGGAAAAGTGTGCAAGGGCATGCCACCGAATTCAGGAGGCAAGCAGTCCAAATGGGATTGAATACTCAAGACTGCGAAGACATTTTTAAGTACCTTGTAGGTCTTTATACCAACCTAAGGAGACAAGTCCTTCTGGCCAAGCTCAAGAACATTGATGAAGCATGTGCCCAAGCTCATTACATTGAAATGGATGGAAAGAAGTTGTAGAAAATCTTCTTGAAATCAGCAAGGAGCAACCTCAAGCAAGGGGAAATTCAATGGAAAAGTAAGAAAACTGCCAATACAATTTGTTAAAAAGCTAAGAAACATTACAACCTTTGTGATGTAGATACACATTCCAATGCAAAATACTGGAAATTGCATCTCAAGAACTGGAATAAGGGGCAATCTGAGAAGACCATGGTGCATCCGTGGTAGAAGGCAGGGAAATTGTGACCAGTTCTGATGTGGGTGACAATATGTCTTGCACTTTAGTAAAGGAGGTATGTTTGAGTGACAGCGCTCAAGGTAAGGATAGATTAAGCAAGCTCCTTTGCAAGAAAATCCAAATAAAAAGGACAAAATCGCATGCTCTATTTGACTCCTGTTCTCAAGTGAATCTGATGTCTGAATAGTTGGCAGAGCAGCTTGGATTAGAGGCATATAATCACCATCATCCATATTTATTGGTATGGACGAAACAAAGACTAGAAACACATGTCACCTAAAAATGCAGAATTAAGTTTGCGATTAGTAAACATTTCATTAACAAGGTTTTAGTATTTGGCAGCCCATTCCTGTATGAGAGGGTTGTTATCTTCATGAGGAAAGCAAACAAGTACCCGGTCAATCGAGGAAGAGGAAAGATACATCATCAATGATTGCCGAGGAGAGGCCAAACTCTCTCTAGTTTCAGCCAACCAAGTAAAGAGACTCGTCAATGCTAGTGGTATATTTGCATAGTTTATGTTGAGGAATAAACATGATGATAAAATTCAAATTGAGACTACCAAAAATATGTTGTGCACAATGAAAAGTAGCAGCAAATGAGTAAATTGTTGCAGTCCTTTGAGGAGGTACTTTACAACATAGTTACCAGGTTCGGAAATCCGATTAAATTCGGAAGGGCAAAAAAATCCGAAAATTCGGAGTTCTCGAAAAAATTCAAAAAAATACGGAAAAATCCGGTTCGGAATATATATACTTATATTATTATAAATTTATATTATTGTATACTTATATCATTATACATAGACAAACCATACAAAAATGCATCCATCTACCATAATCATCATCATCATAATGATTCTTTCAAAAGATTGCAAGAAGTTGCTTGGTCCAAAAAGGTGCAAAAATGGATTTTATGAAAATAAGAAAAATATTGCCATCAATGCGTAGAGCTCAAGAAAATATACACTTTTAGAGAAGACGACACCTGAAACGGAGCCACAGAATGAAAGTTATGGCACATGCAAGTTTTCGCTGCTACATCTTCCCGGACCCTTTCCAAAAATGGCAATTTTCTTTCCTCCCTTGTGAAAAAAAAATCCAAAAAATTAAAATTTGCCAAAAAAGGAAAAAAAAAAAAAATTCTGCAAAAAAAATGGCCGAACCGAACCGCATTTATTCGGTTGCTTCAAAAAATACGGTTCGAACCGGATTTCATACTAATCCGGCCGAACCTGGTAACTATGCTTTACAAGCCAAAGGACGTGCAATCGAAGAGAGAGGTGGAGCAAGAGATTCATTTGATACCAGATGCCTCACTTTGTAAGATTGGACCGTATAAACAGTCTTTACTAGAGATAAATGAAGTGGAGAAACAACTCCAAAGCTTGTTGGAGGGATATATCAGGCCTAGTTCATCTCCATGTGGGTCTCTCATTGTCATTGTACCAAAAAAGGATGGAACACGGAGGATGCATATTGATTATCAGGCCCTAAATAAGATCAACATCAAGAACCATTACCCTCTTCTATGGATAAATTCCTTGTTGCGCCAACTACAACAAGCACAATACTTCACCATGTTGGATATGAAACCAGACTTTCAAGATCATGTGAAGAAGGAATACATATGGAAAACTACAATCAAGAGGAGAAGGTCCGTATGAATGGTTAGTACTAATTTTCTGTCAGTGTAATGTGCCTGCTACATTCATGAGAATGATGAATAGTGTGCTAAGGCCATTCATAGATTCTTGTGTGATAGTGTACTTGGATGATAATCTAGTTTACAGCAAAACATATGAAGAATGCCCAACACATTTGACTCAGTTGCAAGTGTTGAGGGACAACATAGTGCTGTTAGATCAAAAAAAGTGTGAATTTGCGAGATAATCCTTGGTTTACTTAGGACGTGTCAATGAAGGAGGAGAGTTGAGGATTGATTCAGAAAAGATGGAGGCCGTTCTCAATTGGCCAAAGTCTTCTATAACCGAAACAAGGAGCTTTGTAGGTGTTGTCTAGTATTTGAGGAACTTAATAGCATCATTCTTATCAATTGTATCTCTATTACATGCCATAACTATAGGAGGTAAGTCTTTTACATGGGATGAGAATCAGCAAAATGCATGTGATCAGCTGAAACATAAAACCAACAATGCACCTGTGTTGGCTATGCCTAATTTGCAACAGCCCTAATGCAAGGAGTAAAAACAGTGTATTATCTGTTAGTTCATACGATAAAAAAATTGTTATCAGTTAGAACTTTTCCATGAGACCATTCTAAACTATCATACATGTCAAAAAGTAGCAGCACTGCTTATTGGGTTAGAAAACAATCATTCACACTGATCACTATCCTCTCCAATATGTAAAAAAACAAACAAAAATACAGCAAGCAAGACATTATAAATGGATGGGTTTCCTTTAGAAAATTCATTTGGCCATTAAATATAAAAGAGTGTTACTAATAAGTTGGCCGAGATGTTGTTTAGACCACATTAATGAGCTCTTTGAATATAATCTCACCTAGAGCCATTCACACATGAAGCATATATGGAGCAGCATGCACATGAAACAGATTTTTAAAAACTATTTCAGCAATTGCAACATGCAAGTATGGAAAAAATCGAGGCCAAAGAGAATTACCACCCAAAAGAATGAATGTTCTACAAGTTATAGAAGCTTCATGTGCCAACCGAAGAAAGAGAGATGCATATTAAAGAATCTCGCACCTAAAAGATGGATGCTTTGGAGTGGCCAAGACATTAGCAAATATTAGAGAAGCTTGTGCCTAAAATATGGACGCTTTGGAGTGGCCAAGACATTAGCAAATCTGCAAAGGTATGTCTATTGTCCTAAGTTTTACGATGATATTTCACGATTCATCAAGGATTGTGTATTGCGTAGCACTAGGAATCCGAGTAATAGGAAGCTGGGGTTTTACATGCCATTTCTGGTACCCACTAGGCCAGTGGAGAGCACTCCATAGGTTGTGGGGAGACTACCTATGTCAAATAAAGTGCATAACTATCTTTTGTTGTAGTTGAGTGGTTTAGCAAATGTGCATTCTTATTCCATACAAGAAACATGCCCAAAAACATTTCCTTTTTACCAGAAACAATGGAGTTAGGCACCAAAATGTTTATATATAAACATTGGTGAGAAATAGTTCATGGTTTTCTTGTATGGATTATTTCTCGCCAATGTTTATATATAAGCATTTTGGTGCCTAACTCCATTGTTTCCGGTAAAAAGGAAATGTTTTTGGGCTTGTTTTGGACAAATTTGTGGGGACAGATTGACACCAAATTAAAGAGGCATACCACATTCCATCCGCAAACCGATATCAGACCAGAGAGGTGAATAGGACATTGGTGTAGCTCTTGTGAGGCTACAATAGAGAATACCCTAAGACATGAGATCAGAACTTGGCAAATATCCAGGCAGGGTACATACAGCATGGATGTGCATTCATCTACAAGTAAATCTCTTTTCAAAACATGTTTCAAGTATTTGCACCTAATTCTTGTGTGTGATAGGCAGCAAAGAGGTAAAGAAGGGGCAGATTCAAAAATTAAGCAAGCCAAGAGGTTCATTGACAAAGTGAAGTAAATCCAATTACCAGTACAGGCAAAGCTCAAGGAATCAAAAGCAAGGTACAATGCAAGGCATAATCAACATGGGACTGAGCGTAAGTACCAAGTCGGAGACAAGATATGGTTGTACTTGAGCGAGGATAGAATCCAAGGGCGAGCGAGGAATCTTAGACCGCAAAGTACAAACCTTTTGAGATTCTTGAGCGAGTGATAATGCTTTCAGATTAGACCTGCCCCCCTTCAAGAGGATCTATACTACTGTAAATGCTGAAAACATACATCTCTTTGAACCTTCCTTGTTGGATGATTGCAGTAGTGTAGCTACGTGAACCATGAATGAATGGAGACAAAAATATAACAAAGAGAACAATAGTTGAATAAAAGAATTAGCTATTTGATTAATATAAGAGGTCTGTAAACTCTCTCCGAGAAAAGATGTAAGCCATTACTCCCGGTCTCATACAAGAAGGTACCAAGCACTAAAAAGAGATATGAAGCTACCAAACTCTTTGATTAATACAAAAGAGGTAGCAATCTCCAAGAAGAGATGTGATGCTACCAAACTCTGCTCTCAGCTTTCTCTGTTTTGCTACAGCAAACTGAGTTTTACATTCAGATGGCATTTCCTTTATAGCTATTTACGCCGAAGGCGTTTTACAAATTGGAGTGAACCTTACCCGCTCTAACATCCGTGCATCGTCAACATATTAATATTTTAATCGCTCTAAGCGCACAAATTCCCTCGTGGACATATTAATATTTTACTCGTTCAGCACACACAGTTTCTCGCATCTAATAGTTGCCGACGTGGGTGAGGGCATGTCTAATCTTAAGAAGGTCGACGAGATTTACGGCGACATTCAAGATTTCACATCAGGAAATCTTCAGCAGCATGACACTCTAGCACAGTACACAATGGCGAAAAATGGAGCTTCCGCCAAATACACAAACGCTATAACAGCTATGGCCAGGGAATACCTGCAGTAGAGAAAATGTCATCATCTGATTCTGGTGGAAGCGGCAAATGTTTAACAAAAGGTAAGAAATTAGGAAGGCAATTTTATCTATCTACCTACATGTATTCTTCATAATCGTCGAATTTCAATCCCGGTTGGCCCTGGTTATTAGATGCCATGATCACAAAGGAAAGAAAAGAGAACACAACTTCTACGCATCTTAGGGCAAGGCCGGCCAATCGCGTTCGATGCTCTTTTCGCTGCCTTAAAACCGATATGCTTGTCTAAGTCTCGCCCTACATAGGTGGAGGAGAGACTTTGTATTCTAAATCGCCTCCATTTTAGTAATTAGGGCGCTCCAGCGGCACCGAAGGGAACGCTATAACAACTATGGCCAGGGAATACTTGCAGTAGAGAAAATGTCATCATCTAATTCTGGTGGAAGCAGCGAATTTTTAACAAAAGGTAAGAAATTAGGAAGGCAATTTTATCTATCTACCTACTTGTATTCTTCATAATCGTCGAATTTCAATCCCGGTTGGCCCTGGTTATTAGAGGCCATGATCACAAAGGAAAGAAAAGAGAACACAACTTTTGCGCATCTTAGGGCAAGGCCGGCCAATCGCGTTCGATGCTCTTTTTGCTGCCTTAAAATCGATATCCTTGTCTAAGTCTCGCCTTGCATAGGTGGAGGAGAGACTTTGTATTCTAAATCACCTCCATTTTAGTAATTAGGGCGCTCCAACGGCACCGAAGGGAACGCTATAATAGCTATGGCCAGGGAATACCTGCAATAGAGAAAATGTCATCATCTGATTTTGGTGGAAGCGGCGAATGTTTAGAAAAAGGTAAGAAATTAGGAAGGCAATTTTATCTATCTACCTTCTTGTATTCTTCATAATCGTGGAATTTCAATCCCGGTTGGCCCTGGTTATTAGACGCCATGATCACAAAGGAAAGAAAAGAGAACACAACTTCTGCACATCTCAGGGAAAGGTTGACCAATCGCGTTCGATGCTCTCGTTGCTGCCTTAAAACCGATATGTTTGTCTAAGTCTCGCCCTGCATAGGTGGAGGAGAGACTTTGTATTCTAAATCGCCTCCATTTTAGTAATTGGGGCGCTCCAGCGGCACTGAAGGGAACGCTATAACAGCTAAGGCCAGGGAATACTTGCAGTAAAGAAAATGTCATCATCTGATTCTGGTGGAAGCAGCGAAATGTTTAGAAAAAGGTAAGAAATTAGGAAGGCAATTTTATCTATCTACCTACTTGTATTCTTCATAATCGTCGAATTTCAATCCCGGTTGGCCCTGGTTATTAGAGGCCATGATCACAAAGGAAAGAAAAGAGAACACAACTTTTGCGCATCTCAAGGCAAGGCCGGCCAATCGCGTTCGATGCTCTTTTTGCTGCCTTAAAACCAATATGATTGTCTAAGTCTCGCCCTACATAGGTGGAGGAGAGACTTTGTACTCTAAATCACCTCCATTTTAGTAATTAGGGCGCTCCAACGGCACCGAAGGGAACGCTATAACAGCTATGGCCAGGGAATACCTGCAATAGAGAAAATGTCATCATCTGATTTTGGTGGAAGCGGCGAATGTTTAGAAAAAGGTAAGAAATTAGGAAGGCAATTTTATCTATCTACCTTCTTGTATTCTTCATAATCGTCGAATTTCAATCCCGGTTGGGCCTGATTATTAGACGCCATGATCACAAAGGAAAGAAAAGAGAACAGAACTTCTGCGCATCTCAGGGCAAGGTCAGCCAATCGTGTTCGATGCTCTTTTTGCTGCCTTAAAACCGATATGCTTGTCTAAGTCTCGCCCTGCATAGGTGGAGGAGAGACTTTGTATTCTAAATCAGCTCCATTTTAGTAATTAGGGCGCTCCAGCGGCACCGAAGGCGGCGGACTAGCCATTTCCTGTCTATAACTCGCGCTGCCTATTTTTCACAACTTCCGAAAGGTTTTTCTGCAGTCCTTCCGCTAGATAAACAGATGGTATCAACACTCTAACACAGTATCCTATGCCTATTAATTTAGGTAGAGCTTTGTAATAAACTCAACACATGAATACTGAACATATAATAATAAAAATGCAAAATTGTATTTATTCGGGATAAATTTACATTGTGAGAGATACACACTTATATAGGATTTTAATCTCCTATTACAAAGGAGTCAATCCTAATCACTGATGACTAATGCATCCCCATAATATCTCTACAATCCACATAGCTCTCAAACACTCCTAGAATCTCTCACCCAATCTCCATTATTCTCTATTTATCCCTAAGATATCTCAACTCACTCCACAATAGATACGTGAGTTGTTTATTCAACAAATTCACTATATTATTCCACACACTCTTCTAACTATTACATTATTATATTATCATTTAGATAATATAATTCTACTCACATTATTAATGTTCACACTAACAATATTAAATTCCTAACATTCACCCCCTTAGTGTGAACATGGGGAGTAAATCAAGTCACAATGAAACTGTAATATATCACCATTATGCTTAACACTCATACACTGGTGATCAAGAACATATCCAACAACTATTTCATATGGATACATCAACCAATTGATAGTCAGCATCATCCCCACCTCTTGGGAACCAAACTAGAATGGGAACTATTATCAACTGAAACAACAACTTTTGTCAAGACTCTTGACTGTTACATAATTATTCCTTGAATCTCCACATTTTCTTTGACATCAAGGGAAAATATAGGGATATATAGTCACATTCCAAGTTTTATTTGCACACCATACAAGAAAATAAAAAATTTGTCATTAAATCATAAGCAGCCTCGTCATTAGTGACTGATGAGAGGTTGTTGATCAACCTCCTACCTCTGTTGCCTCCTGTCTCCATCATGTCGATACTTAACTCAACAAGATGTAATTTAGAAGCTCAAATTATTTTACAAAATCGAACGTCGGGTTCCACCAAATATGCATTCGTAAGGCAATTTTTTTTTTTTAATTTTCAGACTTTTTATGACGACTCAAAATAAGTGACACTTGACTTTCAATGACACTATGATTTGAATTGACTTTAGACATGACTGACAAAACACATTAGTTTTGAGACAAAACAAAACTTATAAATTTGACAGGTCAATTTAAATTCTAATATAACATTTAGTTAAGATTAGAATTTTAATCGATAAACTATACTATACACAAACACTATATGTTGACTCTTACAATTATGAAAAATGATGACAGGATTTTTTTTTTAAATGATGTCGTCCAACACTTTTTTTAATGCCTTTGACAAGACAACTATGACTCCATAAACTACGTGATAGCTTTAACCAAAACCGTATAGCCTCCCAGGCATGTAATACTACAAAGCAAAAATTACTATTTCAACTTAAGAATTCAAGGTTTCTTTTGTCAGAAAAAAAACCACATCTTTTGTTTTATAAACCATATGCAATGAAGCTCATAGCCGAGACTGTTTGAGTAGTGTGAAAGAAGGAAAAATAGTGATGGATTTCCACCCTGAAGAGACGGAAAACAAACTGAGCATAGGCACCTTGAATATACCAGTGTCATTGCACACATTGTATTGAAGAATATACGTTGCACATTGGTCGCATAACATGCACTTGCATACGTGTTCGGGTCTATCAGGAGGAAAACACCCTCGACATGAATTCACGCACTTTGGGAGTGTTATTTATATGCTTTTACAGTGTGATGCACGAACAAATCAGAAGGAAGATTGTATGTCTATGTTGTATAGACAGTAAAACACTGTGAATGTATGAGGACAGAATGCCACAGATATACAGTACATGTTGAGTAAGATACAAAACATGAATGTTACAGGATCTGTGAATATTATTAGGTATATAAATGCTGACAGAAGTAAATGCACAGATCTAAGTATCATGAAAGGCATTGAGCAAGCTATGGGTGGAATTCCTACGCAAATGTATAGTAGATCCGCATGGAGGTAGTATTCAATGTCTGCTACATCAGATTCTTCAAAGTCTTCAATGGCGACACCTCTCAACATTCTTACTCCATCACAAGCAGAGGACATTCACGCTCTGATACCAAATATTAATTTAGGTAGAGCTTTGTAATAAACTCAACACATGAATATTGAACATATAATAATAAAAACACATAATTGTATTTATTCAGGATAAATTTACATTATGAGAGATACACACTTACATAGGATTTTAATCTCCTATTACAAAGGAGTCAATCCTAATCACGGATGACTAATGCATCCCCATAATATTTCTACGATCCACATATCTCTCAAACACTCCTAGAGTCTCTCACCCAATCTCCATTATTCTCTCTACTTATCCCTAAGATATCTCAACTCACTCCACAATACATACGTGAGTTGTTTGTTTAGCGAACTCACTATATTATTCCACACACTCTTCTAACTATTACATTATTATATTATCATTTAGATAATATAATTCTACTCACATTATTAATGTTCACACTACCAATATTAAATTCCTAACAGTGCCAAAAATGGAGCTTCAAAACAGGTTGTGGAAAACCATTAATATGAAAGGACTTTCAACAAATGTCTACAAACTGTGGAAGTATGTGATTCTATATTTTGCCGCCAGCGATTTACCCCTCGCCAAGTGCAACACAAGGTCGAGACTTGAGGTGATGATGTGTCCTTTCTACGGCTCCTTCTCATGTACACCATCATAAGAATTTTGGCCATGTTTTCTCACATGTCACACACTTCCAAGTTATTAGAGAAATCCCCTTATTTTGTCATGTCTTTCAGTATTTACTTCCACGTTGTACTTGCCATGTGGACGTCACATCCTAATTATGGCGGAGGTGGAGTATTTTATGTTGCTTCTTCAGGATTCCATGTTATTCCAAACTATCTTTTGAAATCCTAAAAATAAAAAATAAAGAAGGTACATGAGATAGAATTTGGAAGCATGTGAAGTGTTTGCCAAAATGCCTGAAATATATGTGGTCTCGTGGATTGTAATGATTAGGGGATATGTAAAAATGATTTCCGCTAACACAAGGTGTGCGTCCCCGTTTGTTCTTTGTCAATTTCAAGAAATTAGCAGACATATTTGTGCATACATCCGAGCATATATTGTTCCACTTCCTCTTCCTCCATTATGTTTGCGCCTTGCTCGATATTGAAATCTTGAAACAAAGAAAAAGTGGGTATTTGAGAGGGCACAACATCTTCAATTGTTTTTCCAACGCTGTCCGGAGCCGTTTCGACTTGTTGGAGAAGCAAGAGAGGGATCTAGGTTTCAATCTTCACAATGTCGCATCTTACGCTTGCCATCGCAGGCATGATCGTAATCTTATTACCACTGCCAATATTAATGGACTCCTCTTTAGTTGTTGTAGTGGCACGATCACTATCGAAGTTAAAGCCGGTTTTGAGGAAGTCGAAGAGGAACAAGGCATCTAAACGCATCATCCACCCAAAATTTATAGCGTCCTTCTCACCCTCCACCTTCCAATCGTAAAACTCCTCTAATCCGGCAATCATATTGGGCTTGATTATTTTAGTGAAGAGGACTTGGATGAGGTTGGGGTGGTTGTCAATTGTTTCTCTGCTACACTTGATCTTGTAGCTTTCCATCTAAGAAAGATGGGTGAGGCGGTGATGGTATGGCCCTGTGGATTCATCCTTCAAAGACCGATGGTGTTAAGGCCTAGCAATAGCATTTGAGGACCGTATGTGTCTGCCTTGGTATTCATCATGGCCTTGGGCGTACGACTACTACTCTTGCTCCTAATCTTGTCCCTCCTCCCATTCCCATTCATGCCATCCCTTGTCTCTTTTAGAATCGTTTCTTTAATTTATTAAATAATGCATTATGATGTCTTAAACTTACTCAACAAGGATTTCATACGAAAAAAAACATGTTTCGCTCTAATGTGGTATGCAAGAAAAAGTAAATTTAATTATTCATTATAACTAGCACTTGCACCTCTCTGAAGCAAGGCGAATTATCGACTATGCAGGCATCGATAATAGTGCTACCCTCATAACATAGCTTATATTCATGAAGATGTTTATAAAATGTGTATATTGTTAATTTTTGGTAGGGATTTCGTCGAAGATCAATGTGGTGGAATGAAAATTCCATGAGCATATGGACGTGGCCAAACAATTTTTGCGAGAGCTGGAAGCCTCTTGCTTTGAATTTGCTTTCTTCGACCACTAGAAAAACCGATGTTTTCCAAACTACCTTGTGTTGATGGAGAAGGGAATTGTGGGGAATGGAAGTGGGATATGTGCAGACAATATGAGGGTTATAGAGGGACCTTCTAGCTTCAAGAAATATGTGCACAACCTAGAAGCCGCCATATGGTAGGTCTGTGTTTCTTTTGAGGTAAAAAATATATGTTTTTTCAGAGTATGTGCCCCAAGAATTCTTTACAATCTAGTAGTCCTCGCCGCTTTCGGATCTGAAGCTCATGATCAGCACTGCGTGGTCGATATTGTCGAGGATGGATGCAACCATTTAATGATGTGTCTTCATCGTATCTCAGAATTAAACATCATACAAGCGAAAACCTTGCCATCGTAGAAGATAAAATAAAAAATAGTGAAACCTATTTTCCAATGATTTCTCAAAATTTTCCGGTCCTTTCTGTTGTGTAAGTGTCATTTGTCAACACCCTTGAATTGACATAAAATTTAATGCCAATGACTACGTGAACCTTCTATATGGCTAAAAATAAATTCAATACACCATTATTCTTAGGATCATTACTATTTTGATTAACTCATACTACTCAATACTTTTTTCATCATATTTATGCACCACCCTAGAAATATTCTCCTTGGCTTCTCCTCAACAGGCAACATATTTTAATCAGACATTCTACATATATTTCAAAATATCTTTAGAAATTTGTCACATCTCAAAACTTTAAAAAATTTAATAACTAGATCAACTTATCAAAGTTAGTATGTTGTAATGACCCTTTCAAGGGTTTAAACCACACAAAAAGGGAATTTCGCCAAACACACAAATATACAAATCTGATTTTTAATTGCAGCAGACTGTAAATGCAAAATCAGCAAACAATATCTTCCACAAAATATGCCAAAAACACCATGAAACACTTTAAATCCACTCGCCACAATTTTATATGTATTTTATGCAATAACAAGAGCCAAAATCACAAAGAAATATTGAAGAACTCTCTGCTGGAAATTAATTATGATCAAATTATTGCAGCCATAAGAAAATTATAGATCTAGGGCATAGAAACCCCCAAAAATCACCAAACTTCAGATTATCAGTCAATATTGCACCAAGAGTTCTCCAAATCTCTAAAACCCTACCCAAGGTAGGTCGCTCCACTAGTAATAAATTAAGGACCATCTGAAAATGACAACTCTCTCCTCAAATCAGCCTTAAACATCAATCCCAAGCCAAGGAGAAGGGTTTTCGTCCTTCTAGGCAAGTTGCATAAGGAGGTTTTCGTCCCCAAATGCAAGAACAAGCAGCTCTTAGCTCGCTATGCTCCAATAATATAAAATGCACCAAAGTCTAGATCTCAAATGAAGTCTTAGATCTTCTTTTATATCCTTCAATTGGCGCCAAAGTACAAAAAGCAAGGCCGACCTATATAAGAAAGGAAAACACTAAAGAAAATATAAAAATATTAGTAAAAACATATCATATAGCTGCTCAATGTTCTTCTCCTTCATCTTTGCTTCTTTTCCACAGAAAAGGAATGGCAAGAAGACCAAATATCAGCTCCTAGGTGGAAAAAAGGGACATTACATGTCTCGTGGATATTGCATGGAGGCCACTTCATAATGAACTTCCTAAAATAATGACAATGTTTTGTTGTGTAAGTTCAAACATCATCTCTGGTTGCCAAGAAAAATTGCAATGAATGGACCTAGCATTGTGTATTATTGTTGATGTTGTCCTACATACCCAAAAGCCCTTTAAAAAACAACAATAAAATCCCTTGCTTTGGGTAATTTTCTTTAGTTAATAAAATAATGCATTATGATGTCTTAAACTTACTCAACAAGGCTTTCATGCCAAAAAAAATCATGTTCTGCTCTAATGTAGTATGCAAGAAAAAGTAAATTTAATTATTCATTATAACTAGCACTTGCACCTATCTGATGCATAAGAGTTGCCGATAGGGCGACATTGAAGAAGTTAAAGTTGAAGGATTGAAAGTGAGACATTGGCTAGAGGAAGAGTCGTGATGAAGAAGGGGTTTGAGGGAGGAAAATTTTCAGGTTGGAGAATCTATTAGAGGGAATGTATGATGTCCTCTTCTTTATTTTGAAAAGTCACATAAAGGCATCTTCTCACTTTTGCTTACCATCACCACATTGTCTATTTAATGCAATGCTTGTTGAACATTAATTTCTTCTTAATATCTACCAACTTGATAAAGATGGTTTTATTGGAATTATAACTTTTAGGGATTACTGGAATCAAATCATTATGTATTTGTTCATTAATAAATACTTCTTAATCGCTGCCAACTTGAAATGCCCTACTTTTTATTGGATTTGAAACTTTCATAGATAACTGCAATCACATTTTTCATGTATTTTAATAACGTAAGCATGGAAGGTAAACAAAAAAAGGTAAACACAAGTGAAAACACGGTACATACTCCAAGGGAACCGATTGAATCTCTTACACATCCACAACTCCAATGGCTTTGTTGTTCTATTTTTTGACGTTATGTTGTCGATTAACAAATAGGAAAATTTGGATGACAAGGAAGCACTGGAGGGTACGAGTAACAAGGACAGAGGCTTACTACACTCAAACATATGTAAACTTCCTTTCTACAGGTGGTGAAGGAGACTCTACAAATCTTGCAAGGATGGGGATAATGTGGATTTCACGTTCAATGGTCTGGGAGTTTCCCCTTAGGAATGGGTGGATTACACATTTAAAGACTATGTTACTTCCTCTACTAGGCTTGTGCATTGAGCAAACATTCATGTTTTTTTTGTGGGAATGTTTGTGAGCTCATTCACAACATCATGTGCATTTTATTGATGTCCTCCAGCTGTCTTGTGAGATAGTATCTCCTCCGCGTTTATTTTTGTGTCATGACTCCATTTCACCCTTTTGATACCTTCACCACCATCCTCCCAATTGGGCCATAATCGGAGTATAGAGCAAGGCATAGGAAAACGTTGACGCTTAATGGAAAGAACATTTTGTAGATCTAGCAATGAACATTGTCAGTGCAAACACCCCAGGGGCTAATCTTTCATTTTACAACATGTTGCTCACTGTACAATAATAGAAACAAACCCACATATCAATCACTCATATTTAGTATTAGCATGTGCATGAAATCAAGAATATAATGCAAATTTCCCTTCAAAGTCTTCTTCAAAAATGCCTTTCTTTTTTGGATATCTCTAGAGTACCTTGCGTCTTGACCTCACCCCTTTCTCCTTCATCTGATTGACACAAATGAAACGTGCTTCATATGTGCTTGACCATAAGACAGAAGAGTTTTTATTTTCTTCCCCCTATCATCTTCCCCACCCTTTGACTTCTCCTCCCTTAAAACTTTTCTTCAACGCACATTCTCCTCCCTTGATTTTTCACTCCCCCCAATTTAACTTCTCCAATGCATCTCCTTCAACGTTTCCATCGCACACTTCTCGTGTGATTGCTAGTTTTAAAAGTAAATGGAAAGTCTAAACGCAGAAAGCGAAATGCTTCACCCTGGAATCTGAAAAGCCATGTGACAAGTGTTCCCCCAAGAGGTTGAGGGGATCTATCGTGACATGAAACTCATTAAAACGCAAAATTTGAGCTTGTGAAATTTTCATGTTTTTTAATACATTTTTGTATTTTGCACTTTTTAGGCCCTTTGGAGGGATATTAGGAAAATCTGACATCCCAAAGCAAAGAGAAATGAGTAGGAGAAAATCCTAAGCTTTCTAGCAGCTTACAGTTTTGGAATCCAAGTAATAGTATAGAAACTGCAGCCTCAATGAGGTGACCATCTTAAGTGGTGGTGCCTGTCTTTAGGGTGGTGCCCCAAGCTGCCTCCTCAATATTTGTTCTCTTGTCTCTTAGAAAAATAATCTTTTGCAGACCAAAATTCATGTAGTGAGGGAAGAGTGATCCAAAAAGGATTCTGCCGTAATCGTAACAGATCACCATTTGTGTATCTATGGTCACGTAAAAGCTCTAACAAGCACATGATTGACTACGGGAAAATGTACAAGAGTCTTGAATAGGTGGAATAAAGGCTGTAAAGGACTTGATTAGAAGTATGGAAGCCCAAAATGGTTTTCAGCCTTCTCTGCTTTCTTAAAAATAAACACATAAACAAGTTCATGTCAGACAGAACCTATCCTTATTCATACATTAGAATGTTCAGTCATGACCAAACCTATCCCTGAAACGGAAATACGTAGGAACCAGTATGTCCATGACTGGACTTGTCACCAGAACACCATTGACGATTTCGGTCATGCCGAAACCCTTCCCAAATAAGACGGAAATGAAACCAGCCGCCTAGCTTGGAAAATGGGTTGCTTTGTATTCTGGATGTTGAGTTGGTTCACGGTTTGCAGATTTCTGTGTTGGTTTTCCAGAATGATATAATTAAGTGAGAGTCTTGGAGGGCAAATGCAGTGTCATCTGGGCTTCCACTCTGAAGTGTACTTAGGCATCAGGAGGAGGTGTAATAGTGGAGAACATAGACAACTGGATGCAAAACAAGGGAGATATATTGTTGTTTGTACCTATGGCTTTGTAATCTTGAAACCTTGCATTCTTGGTGATAGTGGAGTGGAGACACAGCTCCACTTGCTGGATTTTTTCTATACCATATTTCTCCAGGGTAAATCGTGTTGTTTTACTTGTGTGTATTGCTATGTTCTTTTGTATGTTCGTATCCATTTCTTTCTTTTCTTCAGAGATTTGATCAATATAGGCAACTGTACAAATGTACGTGCAGAGCCATGGTACTAAAATCTGCAAATAAAACAATATGAATTAGTCATAGAATATGCAAAATCCATGTCACTGAATTAGACATTGGTACACCCAGACCAATTACGGATCACTAACACATAATATTAACATTATCTCTAACATGCAACAGCATTACCTTTTCATGTTATTTACAAACGTTTTTCTATCTACTACTCCTTTCCATTGAGCAAGTTTGTTGATTTGATCCTGCAGATCCAAGCTAAGTGACCTAGCTTCTTAAAATAAGAATATGTTCTGTCAATATCCTTCACTTTCGTTATCTAAGTTTCTTTCATACCAGGAGGGTTTATTCTTCTACAATGTTTTCAACAGCATAATCCTTCCATTCTGAATGCAGTATGTTTGTGTGGGCATCTGACTTAAAAGTACACGACAATGTTTTAGTTGGAGAGTTAATATTCAGCAAAACTGCTTTTGCAACCTTGTCCTCAACTTGCACTCCATGTTCTGCAAGTTGTTTTAAAAAATGAAAAATAAAAAATAAATTTTTAAGAATTTTTTTTTAATTTTAAAGATTTAAATACTAGTTTTTCAATATAGCTATTTGAAAAACACCAATATGTATATGTTTCAAAGAGCTTATCTTGAATTTGTCACGAAGTATCACCCATTGAAGGGTTCCACATTGATTAACAAATTGATCACAATATCTACAAATTTCCCTATGTTTGGTAATGGATACCAATTGAAGACTTCTTGCCATTTCTCTTCCCGTGGCCAAGAAGGAATTGCACAAGGGAAGTCCTTGGGTTTCGTTTTTATTTTCTTTTATTGTTATTAATGTTTTTCTTTGGTATTTTACTCCCTAAGGCAGGTCGGCTGGGATTGTAATGCTCCCAACATGAAATTAAAAGATAAAGTAAAGTTTATTATGAGATCGACAAGGTCGGGAAGTTTCCAACATGGAATTAGAAGATAAAGCAAGCTTAAGAGGTCGGTCTACACCTAATGGCTCTTGGTGCCAACCAAAGGGTATAAGAGGAGTCTTAGGGTCTCATTTGCACATCACTTTTTGGGCATATATACTTTATACTTGGTCTCTAGGGCTGATTGCTCTAAGTCCATTCCACTATTGGGCGATAATTCATTAGTGTGGCATCCAAGGAGGACAAAACCTTTCTTTGTGGGAGATTGGAAGACGGAAACCCTTCAATTTGGTGGTGTTGAAGACTCTCATTGAAGACCATCTCGTTGGTTTGCATCTAGGGCATCAAGGAGGAGTGATTTCAAGAGTTTTAATATTATTAGGAGCCCCTCTCCTAGGGAGCGACTTGCATAAAAGATCATTTGGGTTCCTTATAGGGCACAAAACTTCATCATTCTTTGATATTCAGATTTGGCATAATTTATAAGGCCAGTTTATATCATATTTCACCATTGTTGGGGTTTGGAAACTCCATTTTTGGTCATTTCTCTTGGTTGTACTTTTGTTGTTTATAATTAAATTTATATCCGAGTATTTCATTGGATTTTATGGTGAAAAGTGACCCAAAATATTCTTAAAGTGTTTATCTATGTTGTGGATGATTTCTATGGTGATATTTGGTTGAATTTTCAGTCTTTGCAAGTTGTTGTTCACTGTTGTTCCAAATTTCAGTCTATTATAAAAATCAGAATTTACTTCACTTGGGGTTTGTGTTATTTCCTTGTTTTTCAGTTTCAGCCCTAGAAAGGAACATTACATTTTCAATATAGCTATTCGGAAAACACCAATATGTATCTATTTCAAATCACTTCTCTTAAAATTGTCACATAGTTTAGCCCATTGAAGAGTTTTGTATTGATGAATGAATCGATCACCTTCTCTGCAAATTTCCCTACATTTGGTAATGGATGGCCTCGATTTAGCTACAGCGTTGCATTTGACTCAAATAAACTTGAAAATGAAATAAATTTGGGAAGAACCTAATGTAATCTCGTAGGGTAAGATTGTTTTTGGACATTTTTATTTGAAAAAAATTTTGTGTATAAACCTGATTAAAATTCACTTTGGAAGCTTCATTCGCCTAACAAAGCCTATATGTATAATTTTGTATGAAGAGAAAGATTGTGTAGATGATAAATGCAGTAAGTCATAGATCAAAGTGTTATGCATAACCCGACTATATTGTATTACAAAGACATAACAATCAAGAGTGATAAATAATTAAATTTTCAAGCATAGATGTGGATAACGGATTGTCACAAACTGTTATTAATAATTAATTTAAAATTTATTTGTATATTTTTAATATTTATAAATATATTTTTTAATAGCCATCTTCAAACTCTAGGAAAAAATTTCTGTCCCAGAAACCCCATCCCTGCATCCCGAAGTCTTAGGTAACTATGATTTTAAAACATAATTTTTATACAAAATACAGTTACAAAATGTATCAAATGAGTCTGTAAAATGTTGGGCAAGTGTTTTCTATTAAATTTAACTGCAACTAGAGTACAAAATCACATCATCATGCGAATACAACATCCAACTGATAACTCTTACGAATTTATGATGATTTTCATTGAAAATCGTCATCATAAATTGCATATCCATACAAGTTACAAATTATAAGAATTTACAATTTCATCATCTCATTCTATTGAAACACTAAGGAGAGGTTCTAATGACTCTAGTCCTCACACTCAGTTGTTGCTCCTCACTCCTAGAAGTTTGCAACTGTAGCTCCACCTTGGTATTAGATAACAGTGACTGTGTTAGCTCATGGTTGACATCATCTTCAATAATGTCATCCAGTTCAATCGCTCTTGCTTCTATTGTACCTACACCCTCCACAACTTCCCTCTCGAAATCAACAATCTTGTCCTCTATGAACATGGAGATCTCTTCTTGCATAGTGCAGTCACTGTAGGGATCAATCTCATCCAAATCAATAGGCTCTTATGATATATCCTTCTCCTTTTCTTGTTCAAAGTTGAAGATTGTATTGCGAGAAAAACTAGGTCATTGAGATGTCTTTGAGTCAACTTACTTGCACTTCTTTATGTGAATGGTCCTCAAACAATCTCCGGTTGCACTCACATCCAAAAGCAGTGTCACAAGGTTGAAATAATATTTGGAAGGGCTAGCTTTTAAAGAATTCGTGGATCTTTCCACCCAAACCTTCCCATCAAGAACCTACAAACTAAACATTCAAAAATTTGTAAGTAATTAATAATTGTAAATTTGTATTTTGTACGATATAAGTAAAAACTCCAATTTTTGATACATGATGTCTAGGTGGATTTCCCTCAAATAGCTAGCTGTGAAGAAAAAAGCCTCCCCCTAGCCTGCTAATAATTTTGCAACTCTAAAATAGTGAGGTCCCTCAACTAAAATTCAAGTCTCATCCTCTCAATGCATGTTGAAGAGGCCCTTCCATAACGTCTACATTAACATTTGTGAAGCCATCAAGGGGAAGAAAAACTTGAGGTTGAGGGTCGTACCCCCAATGACATGAATGGGTTGGTGGAATTGATTATTCCACTTTTGATCAAGTTAACACCCAAATGAGACCAAAGTAATCTCGATATCCCCCCTATAATAGTTTTGGATAGACTCTTTGGCGCCTATCAATGGCCTCATAAATGTATAGCATTGGGTTTTGCTCTCCATCCACTAAGCAGCAAAACTCTCACCAATAGTTTCTGACACCTACAAACAAATTACAGTTACAAACTTACAATTAAAGTAAATAATAAGAATTTTAAAAATGAAAATAAAGGAATCAACGAGAAATTTAAATTGAAGTTTGATGTTACCTCAATGATCTTTGCAGTTCCCTTCGCAAAGGCATCATCAAAAACTATGGCCCTCTCTCCATCAAATTTCTTTGATGTTTAGTCTAGCCATGCTCGACTCACAAACATTCACTTCAATAGTGTCAAAAAACTACAAATACTTTGTAATATTAGGAAGTCAGTTACAAACCTTGTCACACCTACTTACACAAGCTCTTTCCACTTGATGTGATCTTTCATCAAGCCGAGAACCCAAGGGTGATTATCATAGTAACCAAATCCGACCGTATCTACACAAAATGTGTCCGGATCCGGATTTTTCAGTTGGCCCAGATAAATTCGTCTAGGTAGGCCCTAGTTTTTTTCCAAGAAAATAATATTTTTTTGAAGAAAAAAATTGCAATAAAAAGACACCGAACACCTTTTAATTATATTTAATAATAAATATATTATTGTTTATAATACATTATTAATATTTTTTTCTATATTTGTCAATTTTTTCATATTTATAAATTATGCTCATATATAACATGTATATATTCCACATCGAATTTTTCCGAATTTTTTCAAGAGTTCCGAATTTTCAGATTTTTGCCCCCTCACGAATGGATTTGGATTTCCGAACCTAGTAACTATGGTGATTATAAATGTATTTTGTGATGTTCTTAGCATATTCTACAACCGATCTCACCCAATCGATTTTTCCTATGTCCTCCAAAAGAAGGTCGAGCCAAAGGACCGCGCAAGGAGTCCAAAAAAGTGACGGATGCATGTCTTGAAGCAATCTCTCAATTGCCACATATGTGATTGCATTGCCAATGACAACTTGCACAACATTCTCGATGTCCACCTCTACAACAACCTCCTCTGGCATCAAGGTCAAATTTTTGGCATTCTTTACTTTGTTAGAGGCACCAATTGACTTCAAAAAACCATGTCATCATTTGAAGCCGTTAAAATTGATGAGGGTGTTGTTCCTTCAACCCATCCAACCATCTAAAAATATGGTGCAATCAAACTTTCGTTGTTACTTTTTTTGTTCTTCCAAAATTGACTTGGCATTTGTAACCGCATCTTGGACTCCCACTTAAGTCTCTTGAAGAGGGTACCCTATACTCTTTCCTTACAGCTATCAAGGTCATCACGCAATACTCTCAGTAAGGGTTTTTTATCACATTGAAAGGAAGGTTGTTGTAAACTAGAAATTTGCACACGCCTTATGTGTTTTCTTGTGCACCTCCTTGTTCCACCTTATACCTTGCAGCGAAGGTTATATCCTAGGTATGTTTCCTGGTACAAGAAAGCCATGTGACTGGCCTTTAGTCAAACTAGATGAGGTGGATGTGCCTTGTATCCGTGGACCACGACTAGAGCCCACAATGACTACCATATCTACCTTTGTTTTTGCTTTTGTTACAAGGGTAATGGCATTCTTATGGTTGTTTGTATCATTTCCTTCTCTAGTTTATTCTCATCCAACAATGCAAGCTCTACCTACATCTCTCGTTTTGCCTCCTTCGTGGTATTGGGACAAAGTTGTGATGTCACGAACAATGCATGCAAGCTGGTACTTGAGGCGATTATGCCTCCAGAAACATGCCATCCCAAGAAGACTGTGCAAATCACTCTCCCTGACCGCTCCACCTTGGATATACTTCCAAGCAGCGATACTGGCTTCTAACGAGACACACTTCCACTTGTTGATGTGAGCTTAATGCGGAGTTGGATGCCATTGTATGCTAACTTGCAACATATTTAAATACAAAAAAGTAAAAAAACATTATTTTTTAAAAAACCGTAAATTTGTAATTTAATTGTAATTTTTTATACAACATTTAATTTTAAGTACAGGAAAAACTCTATGTAATTTTAATTGTAATTGTACAACCCTACAAACAAGAACCTAAAGACATAAATTTATAAACAACCTCATACAGGAAAATAATTCCAACAATCTCGCATTCATTAATGATGAATAAACTAGCATAAATCACGAATTAAAATTAATCGGAATTGAATGGAATGAATGCAAAGTTATGCAAATCATGTTTGGAAACTTAATTTTAACAATATGAGAAAGAACTTTGACAACCTTGGAAGGGGAAAAGAATTAACTACTCCTGGAAATTGAAATTATTCAAATCTGCTATTTGAATTTGTTATAAAAATTCTTTCATATCAGTCGAAGGATGCTCAAATAGCTGTGTGCTTACAAAGTGTGGGGGTGTGGGTCTTTTAAGAAGACAAAATCTACAATGTTATCAGCATTTGTCAGTGTTTTTTCCCCACCCTAGCTTGTGGTACAACATTTTTTGTGAGTATTGGTGGGTCTGTGAACATGTAATTGTCGAGTTTTGGTCAAAAACTTGTATGGCATAGGTGCGGTGAGTTTTTTGGTAGTTTACTCAACCCAAGTTAAAAAGTGACTGATTAACTCGCTGAGTATTTGCCAAGTATGCCAACTATGTTCCTTACCATAGTTACCAAATCCGTGTTGGATTGTGCGGCTTAAAATCTAGCAGGATTCAAGATTTTTCACCGTTTGCCAAAATAAACTCCATATTGATCTGGGTACGGGCGGTGTTTTGTGATTTTGGCGATTTTTTGAACAGGACTTGGCCAAAAAAAATTGACAAGTACTCACGACAACCTTATAGTATTCTCTGATAATGTTACCAATACTCATTATTATTAGACTATTTTGTATTAGTGGATATTAACTCGTTTTTCATTACATTTATCAAGTTTGCATATTTAGAAAATCATTCTCGCCGAGTATGTATATTGGACCGGTTGTATTTTCAAATCTTTAATCCAAAAAATTCTTAATTCTATGGAAAACTTGGCATTTTGAGCTCTTTCAAGCCATAGAACTGGATTCTCTCGTCCAACATCTGGTAAGTACTGATTTTGCCAAGTCCAAAAGATGCAAATATGTTTTCATGGCCCCTTTTTCAAATGAAGCAGAACATCAATTACGAAGGCAATATTCTTACCAGTGGTCATGTAACTCACTTTTTATTAAGAGGTGTCAACTGTAATATTACTTGTAGATCTTAGTAGTTAAAAAATACTCGTGTCTAGTTCCATGTGGTAAGTACATGACTCCATTGTAGTCATATTAGTTGTATGAGATAGTTACTTCTGGAATTGTTCCTTGGGAAAGAATTGGTTGAGGAGCTGAACTTATGAGGAAAGGCATCTCATGGGACAATTGGATAGAGATCTTCCTTGGTTGTGCTTCACTTGATGACATGTAAGTATTCATACACCTTCATTGCTTGGAGGCATTTTCAGAGTTTTTAGGGCCTAAAGCCTCAAATATATCTATGTTGATTCTGCTTCCATGAGCTTGCATTTGTTCTATTACAATCAGAGATTCTCCTCCTTTATTTGAGCTGATGTTATCATCAGAGTCTTACAGATTTTAGCTAGGAACATTTTCAAATGTTACTAATCCATTTTGACTAGAGCATCATCAGATTTACAGATGTCACCTTACGACATCGTCAAATCTTGATGGAATAAAGCTACGGTCAAACATTTCTGGCAAAAATTTACATCTTTACTAGATCAGATATATTGTTGTTATATATACAGCCTGGGATATATGGATGCATATACTCTATTGTTCAGTGATGTTTCATGTATGTGCTTATTTCCATACAATTCCAAGCAAGATAAAAAGCATATTTGTTTCCAGAGTGAGGGTTTGTTGACAAAGATAATAGGTACAAGGTAGTTTTTCAGGTCCAACTATTGAGTTTCAGATCGCTAATTCATTTGTAAAAATTACCATAGTTACCCCTTGGGGACAGCGGGACAAGGGTATTCTTTTAGGAGTAGTAAAATTTTTTCGAAATTATGGGGATTAGCTGTTAAATTTTAAATAGTAACTGATGAATTGGATTACATAGATAACATCAATCATTCAATAAAGTAAGACTTATAAAAAAGTTTGATCACATATGGATTTATCTAATGAACTGATCCGTTCTACTTGGCTGGTCACATATTAGCTCAACTCCTCAAAATGCTATTTATTCTATGTTTAATCTGAGGATATTTGGTTTTAGGGTACTATAGGTCTTCAATAATAAACATGAGAAGAGTACAAGCTACATATAATATTAGCAATATTATGTCATAGACCAAGGAATCATGAATTTAAAAAGTACATATATGATATAACATAACCAAAATGGAAAATTGCATAAGGTCGCGAACCACTGATCTTCAATAAAAGTATCCGTATCAGTGCCATGAACATATGCAAAGGTTATATCATCCAATCCATGTTGCTCCTTATTACAACTGAGTGTGAGATTATGCTTTTCAAAAGTCAAATTAAAGGCTACCTAATATTGGGGTAAAGCAATAACACATTACAAATGTAGAATGAACATGAGGCAAAGTTTAGACACAAGGGCATGAAAATGGAGAAGCCAATGAGTGGTTAGAAGCAGTGACAGCCAATTAATTTTGGAGATTGTGATGTCCCCGTGACATATAAAGCAATCACATAGTACGAGTTATGTAAAAGCCTCTAAACATGCTCTTAGGTTTAGGGGCTTCTTGTGGCTGCCGTTTTTTTAAGATTTAGAAGATGGAAGTTTCTCCAAGGGATAACGTGACGTCCCTAGTACGTCTCTCAAAACAGTGGAAATGTCTAGTAATGTGTGTAGCTTATGAAATCCATCTGCTCTCTAAGTCGTAGTAGCCCCTAGGACGTCAACGGGTGTAGTCTTGTTAACCTTAGAGGACATCTCCTCTATTTGGCTTCAGAAATAAGATTTTGTTTTTGTTTAGGGTAACATCCTGTCATCAAGTGGGCCAAAACATCCCGAACGTCTAGGACAACTGGAAAAGGGAGGTGCGCATACCCGCGTAACACTGGACATATTACTACATGTGCATGTCTGCTGAGTTGTGGGTTACCTTGTCGTGATGTGGATATTTGAACTTGAGTCACTCCCTTTACGACTGTTGGCGAAGAATTGTGTGCACCTTTCTGATTTGGCAGATGTTTGGAACTCAACACATGGGATTACCTCCAGAGTTGTGGGAATCTTGGCTCCTTGAGGTAGACCTCCAGAAAGGGCCGGCTTCCCCTCACTAAAATACTCTAATACTAACCACTAAACTAAAATTGACTACTGAAATGCAGGGAAAAGGGGTTAGAGAGACATGGAAATGGAAGTGGCGATGCACCAAAGTGAAAGTGGATCTCCTCCCAATGAGTTCAACAAGTGAAAAGACAAAATACAGATCTAGAGGGCAGATAATAGCCACAACCAAAATATGCATCCAAATCAGATTTCCACTCTTAAACCTTGTGACATGGTGAAATGAGACATTGCAGATGAAATATACAAAAACTATGAGTAAAACAAAGAGGTAAGGAGCAAATCAACACAAAAACAGAGGGTAGATATGAGCCATAACCACAATTGCATTAATCACTAAAGGATACATAGAATGCAGAAATATAATCCAAGGAATTCTTTCATCTGCAGAAATGTAATGTCCCCTTTTTCATATTGAGGCCAAATGAAGACTTATTGCCATTTCCTTTCCGTGGAAGAAGAATAAGTGAACAAGGGAAGGAATTGCACTTCATTTCAGCTTTTTTTTTATTGTTTTTTATGTTTTCTTTTAGTGTTTTCCTTTATGAGGCAGGTCGGCCGTGTTGGGAGAGTCATAAAGGCAAATTAGAAAACAAAAATAAGCTTAAAGAGGTCAGTCCACTTCTAATTGGCCTTTGGCGCCAAACAAGAGGTATAAAGGGAGGTGTGGCCTCATTTTGAGATCATTTTTGATGCATTTACACCTACATTTGATTTTTGGGCTGATTGCTCAAAATATCATTCCACTTGAGGATGAAAACCCTCTTGTGTGGCATCCAATGAGGATGGAAACCTTCCTTGTGGCTTGGTGGAGGACGTAAACCCTCCATTGTGGGTGATTTGAAGATATCTACTGCAGACTTCTTACAAATTTGGATCTAGAGCATCAAGGGAAATATCTACAAAAGCTTTGCATGCATTTTGGAGCTCTCCTTAGAGGGAGCGACTAGGGTTTGGTGTTAATTGAGTGCCTTCTAGGGCACATATTTCATTTCTGATTTTACAATCTAAATCTTCATAATTTATAAGGTCAGAATCTATATTATCGTGATTTTTGGTGATGTTTATCTATCATTTTCAGCGTGGGTTTGTGGTTGCTTTGCAGCTGTCCTAAATTTAATTACAGCAGTATATATTCGCTGATTTTCTCCATTTGCTGTTACCAAATTGGATGGATATCAATTGTTGTGTTTGAATTAATCATTTTGAAGTAATTTTCAATGTTGTGCATGGTTGTATGGTGAATTCTAAGCTCTTATACAGTTCGCACTAGGGTTTTAAAGGATATTACAGCTGTTATAAAAAAAATCAGATTTCATTTCACTTGGGTTTATGTGGCTTCCTATATTTTCAGTTTCAATCCCAAAAAGGGACATTACATAAAATCAGATGTGCAAGAATTTGGAGAGGACTTTTTGGTTAATGCCAAATTTCCAAGTCTTCAATACAGTAGAGTTGATGCAAATTTCCCTAAGGCATTGAAAGAAGAAAAGCTTTTGAATCACTCTTATGACAGCTCAGGATATGGAAGGAATGTTTGAAATCAAGAAGTTAATAAGATGGAGTTCCAGGAAGACCTTGTTGAGAGGCAAGCACATGAGAAAAGGACCTCACTAGATACTAATGTGGGTTTTCAGCTTGCTGGAATTTTCATATCAACGACTAATGGTAAGCAATTTGATTATCTTCATGACTATAGCAAGAAGCATGAAAGTGTTAATTTTAGTGGAAGTTTGTGGCAAGACTCTTGTCATCATGGGAAGTACCAAAAATTGGTGAAAAGATGAAGAGTACAAAATGGAAAGAGGATTTTTTCTCTCAAATCCAAGATTGTTCATCTATGATCATGTGGGATCTTGGTGTTATAAACAAAGAGCTACAAAAAGAAGATATTGAGAAACACATGAAACTATGTTTGATGGCTTTAATATCAGAGTTGTAGATAGATTCACCATTCCATGCACCTGGATAAGTAGACAACTTAATATAACCATGGGTGAGAATAAGGTATGGAATGAATTTTATGTTATAAGAACTAACATGGTTATGGTGATAGAAGGGTTGCATTCCATTGGCGAGTTAGTCCAGAATCACAAATCTAAGGAACTAAAATTTACATCTGAAGGGAAAGATATGGTGCTTAGAAGTATCTCTGATGAATTATTAAGAGTAGTCATAGCTAAAGGGACTTCTCAGAAAGGACAAGTTACTTGGGCAGCAAGTTGGTGATGGAGAGCATGCAAACTATTTCATCTTTTGGTAAGCAACATAGTCTTTATGTCGATATTCAAATGCTTTAAAACAACATAGAATGGTGTTCAATAATATGTCCCAAGCATAACTATCAAATAGAGGTTTCCAACATGCCATTGAGTTGAAAATTGGTTGTAAGCATGTCATTATTACTCCACATTTCTCAAATACTGATTTGAGATCAAGCCACCATCAGATCTTTGTTTGTAAGGGAGGTGTGCACAAGACAACTTCCAAATGCCTTGTTGAGTTGTCGGTCATGCCATTCAATTTGACTAATGCTCCTGCTACGTTCCAATTCATTGTGAATCAAGTATTCAATGGTTAGCTGAGACAATTTGTTTTGATAAAGTTAGGGAAATAAATTAATAATAATACTTTTAAGTTGTCCTAAAACACTTTTATTTTATAACATAAAAAGGATTATTATTATTAAAGAGGACCAAAAAGTAATATTATTAATTGGATGAAAAGTAATATTTTATTAAAAGTATTTTCAAATACTTTCAGGGTAAATTTGAAAAAGGGAAGTTATAAAAGGAGTTGGGCTCAAAAGAATTATTATTCATTATTCATCTTTGACAATCAAACCCTAATCCAAAGTTTGAGCCATTGTGTTCAATCTTTTCACCTGGGGACAAAAACCCTCCGATGTACAAGTTTGGAGGACGAAAACCCTCTAAACCATTGAGGTGATTCTATTCAGGAATCATGTCTACCGAAAATTGAGATTTTATTCCATTTTTCAGTTTGTTGTACCACTGCTACAATGATCCATACCGCTGCTACAATGATCCATACCACTGCTACGGTGATCCGTATCGTTGACAGATCAAGATCAAATTCTAGTTTCAGTGTGACTGAAGATTGCTATAAATTTCCAGAATTCGTGAGAATTTGATATATCTCTTTCATCTACAGTTGTGCTAAATGATCTTCCCTTCCAGTTAGACTGTTGCGTTGGGGTTTCTATTCATATTGCCTACGACGTTGGGGTTTCTCCCCATCAAGAACTGTAGCGTTGGAGTATAGTACATCAAGGAATGCTACATGGGATTATTTCGGTGTGCAAGATTGCCACAATACTCCTACAAGGTTGTTTTACATTTATTTGTTGTCATACCAGTCAAAAACCAGCTTCAGATTGCTGCGTTGTGGTTTAATGTACAGCTGGGGTTATTGCATTGGGGTTTATGCGACCAGCTGACTCTAATTTGTGCAAATCAAAGTGGTTGTTGTGGTCTTTACTTCCAGTTGTAACCTTACTTCAAGCTTCATTCAGATCGCAATCCATATGTTTGTTGTTTGTTGTTCATTACTGCATGTAATTATTTTACAGCGGTTTATCCAAGTAAGAGTTTTGTCTTTTGGCCTTGTGATGCAAAAGAAATGAAAGGATTTTATTACAGCATTCTATTATTGTTTAGATTGCTTCATTATCAGAATTTTGTACACTTTCATCTCAATACAATAAGGGTTTCAATGAAGTTTCAATTAGGTTTTCAATATCAATATTGCATGTGGGATGTTTTAGTATTTGTTTGATATCCAATATTGAAAAGGAATCAAATAACACTTTAGAGTTGATAAATTATCCACAAAGGGACATTACATTGTCTCGTTTGGCAGTGACCTACAAAACCACCTTTACCTTTATGTGTTATGATTCTATTCTTTCTACAATGAACTTGAATTTATGACAAATCCAATTGTTTATTAAATACTAAATAGCATTGTTCAAAATTTAGATTACTAATGCAGGTGTGGAGGCACTCTATACTTGAGGAGACTAACTACTATTTTGTTCTTCTAACTCACATGCAACCAAGAGTTGAAAATTGAGATAAAATTGAAATAGAACTTTTGTCAAACACTTCACACATAAACTATTTTCTTCTAACTTGGCCAATGAAAATTTCAAACATGACTACACATTAAAAAAAAAAACTGAATGTTTTATCTACAATAATTCAGGATGGTGTCTGTCTAAGATTGGAAATAGAAATTGTTGCAAAATCACCCAAACAATGCAAATTCAAAAGGTATAAAACACACCTCCACTGAACGTTTATAAGAACTAGGGTCCTAAACTTGAACCTTTCTGCAACACATGCAGCTGAGATCTCTGGTAGCTAGACTTCTGAACTTTGTTCCACCTAAAAAAAAATGAGTTGTGGTTTTCAATGAAGAAGAATCCTGCATTTCTTTGAACAGGGACAACCATAAACAGAAACAAAATGGGAACAGAACCATGTCACTAACCCGTTGATTGCCATTACCACATGCAAAAAACAATGGAGCCATGTCATCAACAGACAATATTAATATTTATGATTTAAGCTTTGTGTGGCCAAGCAAATTCTATGGTCTTCTCCATTATTTCCTCATGCATCTCCTCCATTTGAAATGACATTGGGTGATGATTTTATAATGATTTTTTTTAATTATTTGTTTTTTAATCGAAGATGAACCATTTTTGTCAGTCAAAACACAAAACTAAAACGCAAAAAAAAGACGAGAAAGTAAAGAAACAAATCAGCCTCTCTAAGTTCCCAAAGGGAGCATGTTCAACTACCAAAAAGGAAGAGCAAGATGCGTCTGTTCAGTTCCAATGTCCAGCTATCAAGGGTGAAGGCATAAAGGAAAGGCCTTTGAGAGCTGGGAGGGAGCACTGGATAGAGTGTAATGAGTAATCCAAGGGATGAGCTGCAAACTGCAGTCCATAGCAGGTGAGGCAGGAGTTAATTCCATAAAGTTGTACTATATCTTGCTCTGTTGAAGTCATGTCCACTTTTTTATCGTATTGAGCTTGTTTCCAAGCCCAAGAGGCAGCCATTTCCATGCTGGAGTTTTCCCACAGTTTCTCTAGGGTGAATTCCTGTGTTGTGAGTATTCTTGTGTGTGCGCACATTTGAACTCATTTCTTTTCATGTTGATCATTGTAATTGAGGAAGAAATGAATGGTCTCTTGGAACAGAACAGCATTTTAAGAATTTTTACTTAACGTAATGACTATAATTGTAATTCATATGGGTGTGTACTGTGTAGAAGATCCTTGCACATTAACACATTCTAATTCTGTTTATCGGATGTATGAGGAAGTTAATCGTATATCACATCTAAATTTCAGCCTTGTATGTTGGATTTCAAGAGCAATTCATTGAATCGGAAACATGGCTCATCTTGTAAATTTGTAGTGGAAAAGTCTTCACAAACTTTACAAATCAAAGATGGATGGTTATTTCCATCATGTGCATTGATTACAGGAAACTAAACAAGACAACCGTTAAAAATAGATACCATTCCATGCATGGATTACCATTCCATGCATGGATGAACAAACTGCTGAATTAAATGAGGCAGTGATTATTTGAAACGGTCATTTTCACATTTAAGTATTATCAAATAATGTAAGCACTATTAGTTAGGATCAATTCAAGACATATTTTTGGACTCATTACAGCCACTATGTCATGTCCACTTTTTCTAATTAAAATAATTAGGAGACCCAAAGCCTATTTCTTTATTTCCCATAGGCTAAAGGATAAAGTTAGGGAAATAATTTAATAATAATGTTTTAAGTTGGCCCTAGTAATATTATTTGAAAACCTTGTAAAGGGACAATTTAAATATTATTATTATTAGTTATAGATAAAGTGGGCCGTCTAAATGGGAGATAATAAGGCCTAATGTTATATTTTATTAAAAAGTGTTTTTAGACACTTCTAGAGGGGAATTAGGCGGAAAAAGGAAATTGGAATGAAAAGGCCCAAGGGTAATTGTAAAAAGGGGAGTTGGGCTAAAAAGAAAGCATCCATTGTCTGTTGAAATCAAACCCTATTTTCAAAGTGTGAGCACTTGGGTTCATTTTCTCACCCAAGGACGAAAAACCTTTGGTGTGTAGTATTGGAGGACGACAACCCACTTGTCCATTTGTGGTGATTTCATCTAGCGATCGCATTTGTGCCGAAAGATTGAAGCTTGTTCCAGATTCAGTGGCTACATTGCCACTACAATGCTTCCATACTGCTGCTACAGTGTTTTCGTACCGCTTAGTGACACCACAATACCCCGTCACTATGATAAGCATTTATTTCAGTTTGGTATCATTCTAGCTTGGTTTGCAGGGAAAGATTGTCAATGTAAGCATTTAGAATTTGTGTGTGCAGCCACTCATTGATTGATATCTATAAAGGAGTTTGCTGTCCTATATTTCTGTGTATTGCTATTTCAGATATCAATCAAATGTGTGTTGAGATTTTCAATAAAATACTGTCATTTGAGGAGCAGTCATAACATTATAACAGCAATGAATGTATTCAGCATTATGTTTTAGAGTTCCATAGTTTTCATTTTATTTTGAGCACAGCAATAATGCATGTATGCCAACTGTTTGTGGAAATGTCAATGAATGGTTCATGTTTGTCAATTGCTTGTGAATATGTCAATGAATACTTGCAATAGCTACAGTGGTTCCTAAGTATAGAAATCAGAGAAATTTGCATAGATTATTGGTTTATTTTGAAAGGGACATTACACACTATTAGTTTGGAGTGATGACTTTTGAGGCAACCAATGCCCCAGGGACGAGCCATTTTTTAAAGGTACAATAAATCTGATTTTTTAAGCAACATTTGAGTAAATTTATTCAGACATTTTGCATGATATTCTCACCTACAGCAAGAATATGGAGGACTATTTGCACAATTGAGAATCACATCATAACTGCTATGACTTGACTCCCTGATTTCAATAATAATTGAAGCGTGAATTTATAAAGAGTGAACTTGGAACCTGAGGCATGCCATCAGTAAAGACAGAGTTAATGCCGACCCCAATAAGATTAAAACCAGTCTTGACTGAACACTCCAAAGAATGGGAAAAAGTTTAGTGGATTTCATCAGCTATGAGCTTTTACAGGAAATTATCAAGAGGTGAGGAGTTTGAAGGACTCATGGCACCTATCACCAATCCCACAAAGGAGGATCAATTCAAATTACAAGAGGCAACAGAGACCGCATTCCAGAGCATGGATGAGGTAATGATTTCTAGCCCCGTACTTGCACTTCCAGAGTTTCTGCACCATTTTGTAGTGGAATGTGATGCATCAGGCACTGACATGAGGACCATCCTCATACAAAATCAGTGGCTAGCTGCTTTTGAAAACATGAAGTTCGCTGTTGACATTTATGTACGATAAGAACTGATGTGATTGCCAATTTTCTGCAATATATATAATTTCAGCTTTATCTGTGCTTCTTTACTTGGAAATTCAGTTACATCCATTTCAGATCCATCAAGGTCAATTTCCTTGTTGACAGATCTGCTGATGAAAGATCTTTCAAGGACTTCTCTCAGAAACAAAGCAAAAAAGTAATGCCGATGTTTATCAGAGATGTAGCAGTTCACAAATTTCAATGCATGCCAACTGAGTCAAGTATACACATGTCTAGGGAGGTTAGCTTTCTGGCCTTGGAATTTGAGGTGTTATAAACTCTGAGTTTTCATAGCCCGAGACAAATATCACTAAACATTGGAATGATCTTACATCAAATTTGAGCAACAGAACCGTACACTGATGTAATGAACTCAAATTTCAATACTTACAATAGCTCATATTTTATAGACATGACACCAATTATTACAATTACAACCATAATGTTTTCCATTGCAAACAAGAAATTCCTTACCAGTAGAAGTAGACATGGCAGAAGATGGAATGTCAACATGAACTGTCGAATCCGAGACTCGAACCTGAGACTTGGCATTACAGGAGTCACGCAATGAGTCGCTGTGAAATTCAGAAATAGTATCATAGACCTCAACTCTGAAGGTTGCCGGAAGCTCCTTGATCTTCGTTTTTTCCTTTTTCAGATGCTCGTCCATTTCCCAGTAGCTCATGTGTCCATGTTTTATATTCCAATCTGCTATCTGCTTGTAGCCCGTGACCAAATTGGACCATTTTCTTTCAATTTCCTTGGGTTGTCTCTCAATGCCCATTGAAACCAAAATTTGATATATCTCATTCCATTTTTCATGTGCGGATCTAAAGACATGTTTTCCCTTTTTACCTGCCAAGGCCAGTTTCTTGTGAATTTTCTGGTATGCGGTGACTAGCCCATCAACTTCAGAATCCTGCCAATTTTCGGCCCGTTTCTTCTTGTTGGTTATCCCTTCCTCTTCTTCCACATTCTCCATTGGACCTCCTTCATCCCATCCTCTTCTTCCATACCTCTTGTATTCATCTCTTCCATACCCTATCTGTAACCAGTTTCACCTGGTCAACCATAGTTCTAATCTCAAGGAAAAAAACGTTTCTTCTTTTTCCTTTTTAATTTGGTACCCATTCAAAGTAAGGTTGAAATCTCTTTTTTTTATAAGATAAAAATTAATTCATTTTACTATGGCAGTAATTACAAAAACAAGGTAATAAAGACAATTGCGACAACCATTATACAAAGCCTTTGTAAACTATGGTTCAAATCTCTTTAAAAAGAACCTGCATGTTTTTGTTTAATTGAACATTAATATATTTTCCTTTTAAGATTCTTTCGAATCAAGGTTCAAGTCTTGCATAAAACCATAGTCAAGACGGGGACGGGGACGGATCTCGGAGATGGTGACGCCAATTTTCAGACATTGGGTACGGAGGTACTTGGAGACAGCAAAAGAAATAAAATAATAATTTTATCTACTTAAATTTTTGAAAACTAATATACATCAAATTTAGTACAGTTATGTCTCCTGCTTTGTTTTCTTTATTTCCTGCTGCAACTGGAGAACAATGAGATGAGTGGTTCAACTTCACATTCATGTTTTAAAGTTCTAAGTTTCAATATCATACAAAGAAATCATTTGTTATTAGATGTGAATTTTCAGAGAAGCATGTAGGAGACACAAGTGACTCCACACAGTTTCTGAGACTTCGAATACGTCCCCCTTCCTGTTCTGTATCTTCAAGATGCGGCTCCACACCAGAGACGCATCCCCTACACCAGGAGACGCATCTCCCGGTTTCTATGTGTAAAGCTTAGTGATTTTACATTAATGTTTTGCAAACTATTTCTTTTCCGGAATCAAAACTTTAGTTACTGGACTCATATGGCAATAAAATTAGTTCATGTTCAGAACCCAAGCTTTGTTAAGGGATTAAATAACATGACTCGCACGGAATGAAATGAACAGCCAAAAATACAAATTTCATGGGAAGTATACTAAGCATGGGTTCAAATTTCAAATTTGTTTTGTCTTTTCCCTCTTTAACTCAGTGTCCATTCAAACTAGAGTTCAAATCTCTTAATAGAACTACCTACAGTGTTTTTTTTCATTAATTCAAAATAGAATGTCTTTTCCATAAGTCTCCTTTCAGGCCAATGTTCAAGTCTTGCAGAAAACTTAGTGATTTTTCTTTCTTCTCTTTTAAACTTTATTTCTTCTTGCTCTGCTCAGAAACCTTTGGTTATTGGACACATATGGCTGCTAGCAGTAAAATTTTAAATCTGTTTGTGTCCAAATCACTTAAAAAACCTTTTGCACCGTGTATTTTTTTCTTGATGTCTTTTTAAGACAAGAATCAAATCTCGTTAAGAACCTAATCATTTTTCATTACAGTTTTCAAACTTTATTTCTCTCTTATTATGAACTTGAACTAGTTACTCACGTGTCTACTACTAGAACTATTTTACACCCAATCTCATCTCTGTGTACTGATTTATTCTCAGCTCTGTGTACTGGTTTAAACTCGGGGAATTAAAAAAATGGCAAATATTTCAAATTTCATGCAAAGCACACCAAGCAGATTTTCATATTTAAAATTGTCGGTTACTGAACACTTGCTGAAGGTTTTGCAAATAGAGTAGCACGCTAAGTGGGCTTGATTGAGGGAAAATTCCAGGGTTAAGTACGCTTGAGTTGGAGTAGTACTAGGTCCACTGACCTCAGGGGAAGTCCCAATACTTCACCCCTGTTAGCATCACCTAGTCATACTGAATGCCAAGGGGACCAATCATACTTATGAGAGATGGGTTTTTGTGAACCACTATTCATGAGGTATGGGTCAATGTAGATTGACAGGAAACTGTGCAGCTAAATCCCAAAGCATCATATAACATAATTTCATGCACTACGAAAACACCACTTGTATAAAATTGAATGAGCTAGGGAGCTCCATAATGGAAGGTTTTGAAGGTACAACACTTGCTGAAGGTTTTGAAAATGGGGTAAGAACCTACGGGCTTGATTGTGGGGGAACCGTAGTACTGGGATGGGTGACCTCCTAGGAAGTCCTAATGCTTCACACCTATGAGCATTATCTAGATGCAATGAGTTTCAAGAGGAACATTCATGCTCATGAGGGATGAGATCTTGTGGAGCACCACTTGTGAAATATGGGTCAATGTAGATTGACTCAAAACGACGCAGCTGAATCCCGACAGTCAAAACATCCTATAACATAATTTGATGCACTGCAGAAGCACGACCTGTATAAAATTGTTACTTATTTTTCCTTTTTGACTCTATTTCCATTCAAATTAGATTTCAAAACTCATGAAAGACTGCATAACATGTTATTTTCCATTCTAAAATGGGTGTATCTACACTAAAGGTTCAAGTCTCATGGAAAACCTACTTATCATTAATTGTTACTTTTCAAACTGCATTTCTCTCTTGTTTTGGACTCAAATGTTTACCAGTTAAATTAATTTACCTTAAGAACCCAGGGTTCAAATCTCTTGACAAAAATACCTACCGTGTATTTTTGTTTTAAAATGAATCTATTTTCTCTTAATGTCCTTAAAAACCAAGGTTCAAATCTTGTGGAAAACTTAGATATTGGACTCATACATCAGTATAAAACTAGGAAATTTTTGTTATTACTTTTAAATTATTTTGTTCTTTTCCCAGCACAGTTTTTTTAATTTTATTTTGTTCTTTACCTGGACTCGAACATTCAGTTATTGGACTCGCATAGCAGTAAACCCTAGTATTTTTCCTATTTTTAATTTTCAAACCTTATTTCTTTCTTGCTGTGGACTTAAACCTTTCCTTATTGCACTCGAACAACAATAATTCAAATATTTAGTTATTGAACTCATACAAAGTGTATTATAGTGGAACGAAATCCTCAGCTTATGTGGCATATGCCTCTTTGCTTGTAAACAACAATAATGAAAAACTTGCAAAGCGTGACAAGACAACAACCACGTGCATGAGAAGGTCCACAAGGCATCACTGCAATACTGGTGCCAATGTTGGTAGGGGGAGTCGGCTTCAAAACTCCATCTCCATTTAGTGATTAAAGTAAATGTCTTGCAAGGAAAGAAGCGAACTGCCCAAAATTCAAATTCATGTAAGACGTGCCAAGAATGGGTTCAAAGTTAAAATATGTTTCCTCTTTTCCTCTTTAATATCCATTCTTACTAGGGTTCAAATGCCTTGAAAGAATTACCTCCTTTGTTTGTCTTTTTGGTACCAAGGGAATCGATCACATCTCCTTCATTATCTCGCAATGGTTGGGAGTTCTACTTTGATGGTGTACACCTTCATGCTTCATCCCGTGAACAAGGTCATGATTCTAGTGAACAGCCACTATATCCCTGCCTCTTCTTGATAAACCTAGCCCAGAGTGAGGCAGACCCCAGGGGCGCAGGTTTTAAACTACCAACCTCAAGTTGGCAAGAACTCGGCGGATCTTTTAAGTTAAGTGGATTTTCTATTGATGTTTCTTTAAATCAAGTTCAAGTCTCTTTGGAAACCCTGGTGATTTTTCATTAATGTTTGTCAGACATTATTTCTCTCTTTTTGTCAGCTCAAATCTTTAGTCATTTCAATAGTAAAAGCTATTATTTTTCATTATTTTTTATATTTTCAAATCTCAGCTCTTTGTATTGGTCAAAGTTCAGGGGATGAAATTCAAATTTCGAGCCAGCCATAGGTTCAAATTTCAAATATGCACTTATTTTCCCACTTTAACCCAATTTACATTCAATCTAGAGTTGAAATCTAATGAAAGACTGCATATTGTATGTACTCTTTTCATTCTAAAATGAATGTATTTTTAAACCAAGGTTCAAGTCCAGTTGAAAACCTAGTGAATTTCTAATACTGTTTGTCAGATGTCATTCATCTCTTTTCATGGACTCTAAACTTAAGTTATTTTGCTAGTATAGCATTAAAACCAAACAAATTTTTCATCATTGATTTGCCTTCGAAACCTCAGCTCTATGTATTGATTAAAGTTCACAAGATGAAATGAACAAAAAAAATCTAAACTTGCTCCCAAACATAAATTCAAATTTTATGCAAAACATACTAAGCAGAGGTTCGAATTTCAAATATGTTACTTTTCTATTCCTCTTTAACACAATTTCCATTCAAACTGAGGTTTATATCTCATGTAAGACTACATAACATGTTCTTTTTTCCATTCTAAAATGAATGTAATCTCTCAACATCCTGTGAACCAAGGTTCAAGTCCTGTGGAAAACCTAGCGATTTTTCATTACTGTTTTTCAAAGTCCTCTCTCTCATTCTAGATAAAATCTTTAGTTCTTAATTCAGTAGCAATAAAGCCTGGTGTTTCTTTTTCTTTAATTCATATATCAATAAAACCTAGTGTTTTTCCCCGTTAATGAGCCAAGGGTAGCTCTTCCAGTTTGGAAGGAAATAAAGAAAGCCAATTCAAAATGGTTCCCGCCCAAACCAGGATGATTCAAACTGACCACAGATGGCGCCTGGCGGGGCAATCTTGGGATAGTATGAGATGGATGTGTTATTCGGGACTGCTTGGGCTCTCTGATCAGAGTTGCATCCCTTAAGCAACCCAATGGAACAAATATCAACACCGAAGCCACCGCATTATTGAGAGGTATTCAACTTGTCCTAGACTGTGGCATTGATCATTTGAGGATTGAGGTGACTCTCAAAACATTGTCAAGGCAATAACCACCAGAAACTCCAAAATTCGGAGAATCGACAACATTCTGAATTTAGCAAGGCATCGTCTCACAGAATTGGCATTTTGGGAAATAAGACACTGCTACAAGGAGGCAAATAGGATAGTGGATTTCTTTGCCAACTTCAGGGCTGACCAAGAGATACCCGAGGTGGTTGTCAAGGCCCAATACGATAGAATCATGGCCCGGACTTTAGACTTGGTTGCGTCATGATCATCCTTCACATCAACTGACATCCATGTCATCATAATAGAAATCAGCCACACATTCATTAAAGATTCATCTCCTTCGCAAAAGATTACTTGAGCATGGTAAAGCAAGTGCCCCTCAGTGGCATCATAGGATGGATCCTCCATCATGAATCCGCTCATGTCATCTGTTATTTATAACCGCCCCTGCCCCTTCATGTTATATCACATTTTTGCAGTTTGGTTTCCTCCTGTTTTAGCTGAATTCCGCCATGACCGATTTCCACTTTCCCAGTTTTTTTCTCCACAAGAGCATTGAGAGAGATAGCATTTTTCAATAAAGTTTCTGAAGGGCGTCTCAGAGGGATCTTCATCCCACACGATAGGGAACTTTGGTTTGCATGTTTGGACATTTTGGGACCAGAGTATCTCGAATTGGAAGGGAGAGCCCGCATCAATTTAGAGATTGCCTCAGTCGTTATCGACAATCTACGAGAAAGTGGTGCCAGACAAACAAACCACCCTAGCCATGGGCATTGTGTCTATACAACCACATAGGGTAACTCTTGACCAGGCTTTGGAAAACCTGTCACTGCATCCATCATCCGGTCTGAATCAGGGTTTTGTTTCTTCTGCGGCCTACATTCAGTTGGAGACATGCTTCATGATTGTGACGGATTACATCAGCAAGTTGTATCAGAGACTTAAGACACCCGGTTCTCTTTCCACCATCCCAAAATTGGACCTGGTTGGGCTTCAAAAGCCTATCCTGCCCAAAGCTTCGGGGCTCAAGGAAGACCACATGCAAAAAGCCAATGGGCATACCAACTCTTCTAGCATGCTGAAATGAGTGACTCAACGTAGGCAGCAGAGGAAAGATGGATCCAGCAGAACCAAGTCTTGCCATGACGGATGCCCCCTCATTTGCATGGTCTTTGTTAGGTGGTGGGGCTAAACTTAGCCCAAGTTTTGAATGTATATAATCTCTAGTTAATTTGGCATAGGCTGCCAAATAATACGTGATATGTAAATAATAATAGTAATATGAAGCATTAATGCCTGCTATAGATAGCTGCTACATGATCCAGGCTCAGCGAGATGAAATCAAAATTTAAATGTAACACTTTTTTGAAATATTAATATAAATGGGAAAGGGACCCACACAACCCTTGTTTATTGATCAAATATAAAAAACTACTTTTTTTCTTTATTGATTTTTCAATTATTTTTTCGCACTTGTTATGGTCTCCACTAAAACAAGGGTTTAAAACTCGTGAGAGACTGCTTAACATGTATTTTATTCATTCCAACATGACTGTAATTACTCGCAATATCCTTTCAAACCAAGCTTCAAGTCCCGTGGAAAACCTCGTCATTTGTCATAGCTCTTTGTCGAACATTATTTCTCTCTTTTCGCGGAAATAAATATTTACTCATTTTACTATATAGCAGTAAAACCTAGCAATTTTTCGCTATTGTTTTACCTTCAAAACCTCAGCTCCAGTATTGATTAAAGTTCAGTGGATGAAATGAACAGAAAAGAAACAAAACCGTGCCGAGCATATGTTTAAAGAATATAAATATAATTATAATTAATAGAAAGCGTTTTAATCATTAAAATTCACATGTCATTTTTTCCAATAAAAAATAAACGAATTTTCCCTCATTGTCGTTTTAATCCAAGGTTCAATTCCCCAGGAAAACCTAGTCACTCTTCGTCACCGTTTCTCGAGCTCTTTTCTCTGATTACATCTTAAGTTCTTAGATTCGTATAGCCTTAAGTTTTTGCCATTACAGGCATTCGAGCTTTGTTTCGCATTAGATCTGTCCTGATAATTTTAGCTACTGAACTGATGTAACACTAAAATTTAGTTTCCATTGTTTAGACTTTTCAGCAAAAGCATACCTCCATCGAAGGGTCTGAAGTAGAACAGCCTAAATCCATCCGGAGCCTTCCCGTGTTTCGAACAGCCGACGTGCTCGAGCATCTACTTATTTCGGCCCCCCGTACTGTTACGTGCCGTCTTTCTACTACGTTTTTGAGGCATTCTATGCAAGAGAATAATTTTGTCATTAAAATATTTTTAACGTCCACGAGATTAAAAATAGCCTATGAGACACTAAAACCACTTTCTGCAAAATTCACCAATTCAGATATTCTTTTGTAAATCTTGATGATGAAGTCTCCCATTCCAATTATTTGCTCCTCATCAAACAGGTCCTGTAATAACAAAGTCTTGAAATTGATTGCATATCTAGAACGAATGTCATTATAGGCACTGCATTCTATAATAAAGTGTTTTTCTGATTCCACTACCCCATCTGAACAAAAGACACAAAGTCTTTCTTCCCATTTTTCTTTAGGCCTTTTCCATCTACCTGTTTCACATCTAAGCCGGTGGGAGTTGGTCCTTAGTTGAACTATGAGAATCTTAGCTCTCCATGGAATGAGGGCCCCGATGTATGCCTTTTGTTGATGGTCGCAAGTGAGATTAAATTCTTCGAGATAGAATCTCTTTTTTCTGCTTTTATTGGCCCACAAAGTTTTGCGGATCTTATCAATAACAAATGCGTGTATTTCTTTATTGCCTTGGGGCCATGTATGCCATTTAATATTCCACTTTCTTCATCCACTTGATGTTTTGGTTCATCCATGACCTCTTCCTCTTGCCTAGCGGCTCTTTGAAGACAATGTTTGGGCCACCTATTTGTTGTCATCTGTTCAATTTTGTTGAGGTATCTTAGAGGTCGAATCATAGCAATGGCTTCAATTGGAACTGCACCCTGTTTCAGCTAAAAGAATCTCATAAAGAACCGAGAACTTTCAACTTAAATTTGGTGGTAGGTAATCATATGCTTTTGAATTCTCTCAATTTACTTCCATTTTGATAATGGTATGCTGCTGGCCCATATTTCACATCCATAAAGTACGGGTTAAGTCCGCGTTAAGTCCGTTATATCGCACAAAGGGTTACCTGTCACGACAGTTTTTCAATTCGATAATCTCTTACTATGGCATTTGTCATCTGAAAATCATAAAGGGCTTTCAACAAGCACTGAAAATTCCTTTTTTCGACAAGTCTGACGAGTGATAGTTGTGATTGTTGGAGGTTCGATCACCTGACCTCGAATTTCAATCCAATGCCACAAATCTGCCGGTTCCAAGAAATCTTTGTGTGGGCATTGCAGGCTTCTGAGCTGCCGCCTGGAGTTGCTAAAGATCATCATCGTGGTCTTGCTGATATTAGGACTTAGCATACCTACATTTTTTGCATAAAGGAACTTAGTGATGATCAAATGCTTTTGTAATGACCTAAATCAGATGTAGCAATATTATGCAGGCTAATGGAACACTCTAGAAGTAGCCTTATAACGATACTCTGTTCGGCGGATACCTTCAAGTAAGTTCGTCATTTCTGTACGCAATTTGCAAGTTGGTCTATTTTTTAATGAATTAGTTTGATCAGAGTAGATGCTATTATGACCAATGTCAATCCTAAAAATATATTTAGTGTTATAGTTTTGATTCTGATTTTAATACGGTAAGCTTGGGGGCATGTGGTCTCATGAACAGTTGATTGGAAATGAAAAGGTACACTCCCGAGGTTCTAGTCACACATTGTGACTCCCTAACTAAATCCCTAAGGGACATCGTGTCAACATTTTCCTGAAGTCAACAAAACAACAAAAAACTTCTTTCTTTTCCTCCCACGCTTTTTCAAAGATATGTCTTAGAGTAAAACCATGATCCCAAGGTGGAGTGCTTAGGTCAATGAAACTCCTTGCCCTTTTGACATCTAATTCTCATTGTCTTCTGCCCACTTGGGCCCTTGATTTTGTGTTCAACCATGCTACCAACTAACCCTTTGCAATTAATAAGGGATTGATCATGATGGTCCTGTAATTGGTATGGGTTGTCAACATCTCAGCTCTTAAAAAGAGGTATGCCATACTAGTGGTCCAATCATTTGGGAAACCACACTTGAATGATGTTGTTGAATATATTCAAAATGTGAGGAGCAAGAATATGGTTGGCTTTTTTAAAAACCCATTTTAGGTATTATGCCTGTAGCTCATCTAAATTCTTGGCCTTACCTAGCACATAACTTTTGGATACATGTTTTGACCTCATGTAACGTGAATAGACTTGTTGTGTACACTAAAGGTGGAGCCTTAACCTCTTGCTCTTGTTCGTACAATGTTTTTACATATTCTAGCCATTGGGTCGTTGTAATGTTGTTTATTGTTTGCTTATTTCTTTATGTGAAGTTCTCTTGCAAAATAACTTCAAATGTATTTTTCCCTAGATATATGAGTTCTTCTCTCCTATTTTCTCATGAACTCATCCTTCTTTCTCTTAATAATATGCATGTATGCTTGTTGTCTGTTTTCTCTTTCGCTGAAATTCTTAAGTGTTTTCCTGTGCAGGCATTGGATTCCTGGGCATTCCACTTATTGTTGGAAAACGGCTGCAATTTTTGTGCCTCTTCATTCAGGAATTATGGACTGCTCTTTTGTGGACTTGGAATGGCTTGGTTAATAATGTTTGTTCACGAGATTCAACGGTCTGATGGGAACACCCCATTACACCAATTTTTCTGCATTCACGTTCTAAAGATTTCCCAAGATGACCTGATTTTCCTGAGTGATGAGAAGGCTGCTTCTTCTTTCACTAATTTGAGATTGCAATGCCTCAATGCTCTTTTATTTTTTTTACTTGAATTTGTGATGGGGGGGCCACCAAGTTTATACTTTGCAACTTGAGTTAAGTCAACCACGCCCAATCATGTTTCTGCAACCAAGAAAATTTCTCAATATTCAATCAGCCTTTGGTTAATGACATAGGTCAACAACTTTCTCATTTGTATTAACTTTTTCCAACAATACCTTTCCAGATTGTTTGCAACCCTATTCTCATCAAAATGGCACTGTACATCGATATGCTTTGTAAACATTAGAGAATGATACTCAGGATTATTACCCAAAATGCATATAGTCACTTGTGAACTGTTAGTCTGCACCCTTACAGATTTCATGTAAGAGACCAATAGTCAAACACAATATGTGTAACCATACTGCTTCCTTACATGCATGCGTGGTTGCCATGTTACTCTGCCTCTAGCATTGTAGATATTGCAAATGCAATTGACTTGTCGTTTGCTCATCCAGCATATCATTCTCCACCAAACAATTTAAACACATTTAACACTTTGTTTTTGTAGATCTTCGACAGTCAAGATCTCCAGCCCAATTATAATCCACAAAATTCATGTAGACTCCCATTGTCTTGCTTTCACCAGGATTTCTTGAATAGCATATTGCATAGTCAAAAGTCTAAACATGACACAGATACCTTTGAAGATCCTCTCACTGCAGTCCATATATTCCTTCCCTGGTGTTGGCGGCTGAGAGAGTGCACCCGTAAAGCCACCAATTGGAAGTTTGGTGTCTCAACAACAACAATGGAATGCCTCAAAGGTGTGATGGAACTTGGCTCCTTGAGGCAGACCTCCAAAGAAAAATGGCTCTTATCCTAACTATTCTATGCTATAACTACTCTACTCTAATCTAAAACAATTGCAGGAGAAAAGGGGGGAGAAAACATAAAGAATTTACATTGTTGATGGACTAATAAGTAAGGGGATCTACCCTCCCTAAGCGAGTGTTAACAAGAGAGAGGACAAAACACAGATCCAAAGGGGAGATATGAGCCACAATAAACCAGCATTTAAATCTAACTCTGATGTGTCTAGAGCCTGAATGGCAGATGAAAGTAAATTGCATAATCTTGCAAATTACCTTCACACTTACAATAAACCATAACAATAATGCAGAGAGGTAAGGGATCAGTAACACAAAGACAAATTGGGTTAGAACACGAGCCACAATGATAGATGTATTAAGATCTGAAATATGCACAGTTTGTTATAAACAGAATTCAAGGTGTACTTATGCATTTACAAAGCTAAGAACCAGATAGGTACAAGGCACTCAGAAGCTCAACACCCAAAAGAGCAGAATAACTTTGCATTCAAGGATTTTGAACCCTTTCCATTACAAGAATGCTCGGACCTATATATAGAAAAAGGAAGAGAGAAGAGGAGAAGAGGAGGGAGGAAGAATGTGTGTGGAGGGAGAAGTTATGGATTTAAATTTGGAAGGAGATTTGTAGATGAGGAAGTATTTGTTTTCATAATTTCACTCGTCAGAACATATGTGGAAAGAGGTAACGTGGAGCACTTGTCAAAAGAAAATGTATGGTAGATACAAAGGTTCTGTAGGTTCTATCAACCCCACTATGTGAAATGAATTATGAATGTAAGGCCACTAGTGTTTGTACATTTAAATGTCAATAGTCGGCAATGAGTAAATCTCAAAAATCTATGGGTTTCAAATGAGGAATGCTAAGAAGCAAGCAAAAGATTTTTTTCAATTTTGAACACAAAAGAAAGGTTGCAAGTTTAAGGTGATTTGAGTACTTTTGTCTGCATATCCCTCTTAACAGGATGGTTGATCAGTGGTGAGAAAGTATGTGGAGCTCAATCTCGAATGGTTCCAAGATTTAGAACATTTTCCAATTCTAGATGAGAAATGCAGTGGGATGAAAACACTTTTGCTTCCTCACATAATCATAATGAACTTTTCCTTTTTACCAGACATCTGTTGCCAGGTAAAACCGATTGAATCTTGTCTTCAAGCTTTGGCATCCCAAAACCAATTTCATTTAGGCAGAAATTGTCGGTTACCTGCGCATCTGAAGGCATTTAATATAGTGGCGTATGGGTATCAAATTTATGTATCGTTTAATATGTATTTCTTACAATGATTTATAAATTGGATAAAAAACTGCATGGCAAGAAAGTTCTTGAAGGCTAAACAAGTCACATGCAACTTGCATATGAAGTTATAGATGATTATGGCTCGGGAAGCCATCGAAAAGATATGTGGATCAGATGTACAGAGACGTAATTGAATGTGCGAAAGAATCCTAATGGTAGCCAAGAAGAGTTGAGGGCCACAAAGAAAACATGGGTGTGGAAGATTGTGATCTACATAAGACTAAAAATATTTAGGTGCAATAGCAATATATTGCCAGTTTTGTATACTCAATGTCGGTGATCGTATTTGGCAAATCTCCCCTTTCGTGTGTGATTAGATGCGCATTATATGGATTTTGACTGGTGGCAGACTGCTTATACATCATCTTGTTCAGTTGCAGGATGTTGCATAACATTTCCCAATTCTAAATGAAATTTACTTGCAATGAGTGAAAACACTCTCCTTGATCCTCATATAATCATAATAATGTTTCCTTTTTATAGGGAGGTCATTCACCTCGCAAAACATATTAATCTTGTTGGCAAGCTTTGGATTTGCTAATATTTTGTTCCAAAACTGTGATTCTCAATATTGGTTAAACCGGCATTTATATACACAAAGTTATGACATTTGTGGCCCAGGTGTTAAATTTAACGGTTGTATGGACATCTTATCAATGATTTCAAAAGGCTCCATAAAACTACAAAAACAAGTTCTTTTATTTCTAAACATGTTTCACTGATTTATCCGTCTATGCAACAGACAATGTATTATGGCCTCGGGCAGCCATCAAAAAGATACTAAAAATATGCAGAGATCGTAACTAAATGTGCTGGAAGCTCTTAATGGTAGCCAACGGAGCTGAGGGCTTTGAATATAACATGTGGGTGTAGGAAGATTGTGATCCACGGGATTCAAATAATTTGGGTATAACAAAAATATATATTCAACGTCGTATACTCAATGTCGTGAACGTATTTGGAAATCGCCCCTTTGGTTATATGATTTCATGCCCATTCTTCTAGTGCACCCCCTGTCAGACCTGGTGTTAGAAAACAAGATAACATGTAAAGTTAGAAATAAGTTTGATAGCTGAA